>JAJJMB010003633.1:6817482-6959881 GCA_023531105.1 Papaver atlanticum
TAATAGTGGAATCTAGTGTCTTGGTTATTTTCACTTTAAAAAAAAAAAAAAATTTGGATTTAAATTTTCTCTACTTTTAGTTTAAATAAATCTAAATTCAATTGCTTTCACAAGTCTTACGAACTCATTCTTATCACTATTAAAATTACATCAATCACATACATGCAAGAATGCACACTATGTTTATAATCCAATGATGGTTAAGTATTCTAAACTCTATTTCAATCATTGAAACTTTCTTAGAGGATGACAATAGCCGTTTTCACACACTATTAGCATCAAAGCAATTTTCAAGATATTTAAATAATCATAACGAAACATTCCAAGTCTACAACAAATGATTGTATCACACAAACCATGTAAGATGTTACTCGGCGATTTTCACATGATCATCTTTTGGCTTTCGTCAAGAATATAAGATGAACTTGGTTGAAGCGAAAGCTTACCAACACATATTCCGAGAAATATGTAAGCGAGTTAATCTTAGCTCGAAATCTCAAATGTTTATAATCGAAAACTATCGTAATATGACTTTTGTCTCAATATAGGAGATAGAGTAGAAATAGACTTTCCAAGTGATAGATGAGTTTTAGTATCCACATACCTTTTATTGATGAAGTTCCACAAGCTTTCCTTAGTAGTTCTTCGTCTTCAATTGATGAACGTCGTGAAGTCTAATGCTCAACTACACAATTTATCCTAGTCCGAGACATCACTATAAGTAGATTAGAAATCAAGACTTATAGTTTTCATCACTAACATTGACAAACAAGATTGAGATAGCAACGCTTGCGAGTTCGACCGAGAAGTGCTCTAACAGTGCTCTTTTATGTTCTTTCTTTCTCTTGTAATTACAAGAGTCTATAACTTCTTTTCCAGATCTAATAAACTCATCAGCCTTCAACAACTTTATTTTCTTAAAAAGTGCCTTGATGAATTTATTATTTTGTTGGAGATTCCAATAGAAGTTTACAGAGTGGTTGTCTCCACACAAATAACTTATCATATTATCAGAAGATATTGAAAAACAATTTCTCCTTTCTTTGTTAACTTCTGATAAGATTGGTTGATTAGGAACGTTTTTGTCAACCAGTTTTTCTTGCTCAGATTTTGCCTCTTGAGTTTTATCTGACAAGGGTTTTATAAGGTTATCAAGTTCCCTTCTTAACCTTAGATTTTTCTTAGTTTTCAACTCAATTTTTTCTAAAAAGTTCTTTAGGAGTTGATTAGACTCACTAGACAGATCACTGTTAGTTTTGGCAAAAAGTGCATTGTAGCTTGATGTTCCTTCATAAGGTTTCTCCTCAGGAATATCATCATGGGTAGTGAAATAAGCTTTGTTGCACTTCTGAGCCTTTCTGTTGGAACATTTTTTGGCCATATGTCCAAATCTACGACACTTAAAACATTGGATTTCTCCATCATCTTTTTCATGAAAAAAAGATAATGTATCAGGACTTTGTTTATTTTTCAATAAAACATCCTTAACCCGTTGTGTTAGGAGTACAATTGTTGAGTCAAGCTCTTTTTCAACAAGTGTTTTATCCTCTTGACAACATACCTCATCCCGATTTATACGTACTTCTTTCGAAGATTGATTAGTATTAATAGAGGCATAAAATCCAACATTTATTTTCTTCAGCAGAATTTCTTTATCAAAGATCTTTAACTTTCCTACAAGAGAGCTTCGAGAAAGTATGGAAAGATCATTGGCTTCTATTATGGAATGTTTCTTAGACTCTTATCTGGATGGTAACGATCTGAGAATCTTGCATACTATTTCCTTTTCAGGTATAGTTTTTCCTAGCGAGAAAGAAGCATTGACAATCTCAGAAAGTTTAGTGTTAAACTTCTCGAAGGTATCGTTATCATCATGACTTAATGCATGTATTGTGGCATTTAAACCATCAGAATTCTGCTTGGCAAGATCTATTTCTTCATAAGTATAGAACGCTAAGCGTTTAAACTCAGTTTCCAAATATTCCACTTTCGGTCGTTCATATCCTTTTTTGATTAATAGCCAAGTATTAAAATATCAGTATTGAAGAAAATATCTCATATCAGATTTCCATAATGGGTAATTCTTCCCATTAAATCTTGGAGGTACGTTAACAGAATCAACCATTAGATTCAATTCTTATAGGTTGGATCGCACCAAACACTGATTATTAGATCTTTTCGTGTTTTCCTACTCTAATACCAATTGAAAAGATGAGGGTACCCAAATACACCATAATCTTTTAGTTTCAACCTATAAGTCCTCTACCGAATGTGATCGTCTATGGACAGAGTCGAGACAATACGATAATTCAGTTCACACTTCGTGTGATTGTCTATGCATACGAGATCGAGACAATACAACAACAAGATAACTTGTGTGATTGAATATGGATACAAGATCGAGACAATACTATTGAAAAAGCGGGGGTATAATAACTACTCCCAATAATTCGTTCGACAATTTGTATGGACTAAACTCCGATATAATTCCGAGAGCACCAACTTAAAAGCGAGATCAATCAAGAAAGATATCAAAAAGCTTTATCTCTATTTCTCAACACAATCAGCAAATCGAACAGATAGAAATCCGTGAGCATGATTGATATGATAAATAACTTGGACAGTACCAAAGACCAATGCCCAAGTGTCAATCAAGGTATATCCAACAATCAAGGTAAGATTTATCAACTGATTGAACTACACACAACCTATGATATTTTAATTATATAAAAAAATATAATGCGGAAAAGAAATAACACAGACACCATAAATTTTGTTAACGAGGAAACCGCAAATGAAGAAAACCCCCGGGACCTAGTCCATCTTTAAACACCACACTTTATTAAGCCGCTACAGACACTAGCCTACTACAAGTTAACTTCGGGATGGAATGTAGTTGATCCCTAACCAAGTCTCACGCTGATTAAGGTACAGTCACGTTCCTTACGCCTCTAGAACCACGCCGGATTCTTCGCACTTGATTCCCTTAGCTGATCTCACCCACAACTAAGAGTTGCTACGACCCAAAGTCGAAGACTTATAAACAAATTTGTCTCCCACAAATATGTCTATTCTTTATTCGATTTTTATTCCGTCTTTTGATAATTCAAGGTGAACAGGAACAAATTGATAATCCAGTCTTATACTACCGAAGAGCAGCCTAGAAATATCAATCACCTCACAATAACCCAACTGATTAACAGAAAAAGTTATTGCGGAATCACAAGAGTCTGGGACGAAAAACTGTTTTGATTACTTTTTATATCTTACCTATCGGAGATAAATCTCGAGAAAATATTAAAGAAGATAGTACTCAAAACGATAGAAAAAGTAAGATCAAAATACGCAACTACAGAGAAAATAGTTGGATCTGGCTTCACGAATCCCAAATAAAGTATTCAAGTCGTTAACCTAATATGGTTTTGGAAAAACCTAGGTTAAAGGAGAATCGACTCTAGTTTGCAACTAGGACACAGGAAAGTGTCGGGATTTGGTTTTCCAGTTGCTAGAGTTTTTCCTTATATAGCCTTTCAAATCAGGGTTGCTTACAATCAAAGCTAAGATAACTTAGTAACAAAGCATTCAATATTCACCGTTAGATGAAATCCTGATTTAACATTCAAGCTAAGTCTGCTTAATAATAAAATAATTAATCTCCATCGTTAGATGGTCTTAGCTTGTTACACATAAATGAAATATACCTTTATTTAGATACAGGTAACCTTACCTAAACGTGTATATTGAGTTGGCTCAATAACAGTTAACCGAAGTTAGCCATATGAACACTTTTATCTTAACCACATTCATCTAACACTTATAGATCAAATATGATGATCAATCAAACATGAATGATAATCAAATGAATCTAATTGTGTTTCAAATAGAGTTGTTCAATTGCTCACTATCTCATAGAAATATATACGAACAAATTGAAACAAAATCATATTGACTCATAATCGTACAAAGTACTTATACAAGAATCAATTCATGATCATTAAGCCACAATTTGCAAAGATTGCATTCCTTAATTCATAAATGTTTTAGTTCATGTGTATGAGAATCATACTTAGCCGATTTTAGAACTTAACCACTGTGTTCGCAAATCAGGTATGCGAACAACAGCTCCGGACCTTGGCCTGTCCGGCCATTCGCAAACCAGGTACGCGAACAGCCGTCCCGGACTCAACTCAGGTGAAACCGTTCGCATACTAGGTACGAAAAAAAGGTTCCCGTACTTTTACAGGTAAAACCGTATACTGGGTACGCAAACAAGGTTCCCGGACCTGAATTATAACAATACGGTTCGCATACTAGGTATGCATACCGTGTTGTATCCAGACATGGTCAATTGTTCTAAACACCCATTTCAATCATTGAAACATCCTTAGAAGACGACAATGGCTGTCTCACACATACCAATAGCTTCAAGTAATTTTCAAGTGATCGAATGATCAATACGAAAATTTACAAGTCGACATCAAATGATTGTCTCACACAAATCATGTAAGATGTTTCAAGGCAATTTTCACATGATCATCTTTTGACTTAATATTTAGTTTCCTACAAATAAATTGTGTCCAACTAAACTTGTCAAGAATAATATTGAACATAGTTAAAGCAAAAAGCTTCCAACGCATATTTCGAGAAATAGATACGCGAGATAGACTCAGCTCGAAATATCAAATGTGTATAATATGAAAGTCTATATAGTTATACGACTTAGTCTCATTAAAATATAGAATAGAATAGACTTCTGAGTGATAGATAAGTTTTAGTCTCCACATACCTTTTGTTGATGAAGTTCCTCCAAGCTCTCCTCAGTAGATCTTCGTCTTCAATCGATGAACGCCGTGAAGTCTATAGCTCAACTACATATTTTATCTTAATCCGAGATATAGCTATAAGTAGACTATAAATCAAGTATATAGTTTTGATCAACTAAACTTGACAAACAAGCTTGAGATAGCAACACTTGCGAGTTCGACCGAGCAGTGCTCTAACAATCTCCCCATTTGTCAATTTTAGTGACAAAACTATCAATACATATGGATTACAAAATAAATAAACATTGTAGCTTTTCATCCATCATGCTTGATTTCCTTGGCTCTTCAACATTCCTTGAATTCTTCACTACTCCAAGTACTTCATCGATTTTGAACGTGTTCAACTCAGCATCATTGTTGTTGAAGATCCATAGTCATAACAATAAGAAAACATATGTTCTCAATCATTGTTATACAGTGTCATAGTATTATTACACAGAATCAAAGTCCAATTGCATCACAACTTTGACAATAATACTACGATGATATGTATCACTCCCCCTTAGTCAATACTTCATCTCACAATGAAAACCACTCCCCCTTACATAATGATCCGTAAACCAAATGTATGTTGTATGAACTACCAAATAATTCTCCCCCTTTTTGTTAATATAAATTGGCAAAGGTACGAAAACTACGGGATCATAATGAATTTCTCAAAGAGATAATTCATGACTAAAAGAGAACATATCAACTTTGTTTCAATTATTTCACATGGTCGAAACTTAGTTTATTCATCAAGGAGTTTATAAAGATATAAGATAACTCCTACAATATTCCACATCCGCACTCCCCACAAAGATATGACAATTAAGCACAAGTTCAATTAAGAACTCTCCCCCATTTGATGTTATTCCCGAAAGAACAACATGAGCGACCTTACTTTTACAAGAAAAGAAGGATTTCTTTGGACGCGGTTTGTTAATGTCCAAAATATCATCGATTAAACTAATCACAAGAGAACCTATATGGTTAATTTAACCGGAAATGCTCAACATAAGAAAATTTACGGAGCCATACAGTACTTTCACATAGAAGTTGATCAGGGAAAGATCAATACTGCGGAATTTTCAAAAGTTCAATTCTATCTTTTATCAATATTTGCATAAAGACACCATAGGCTTAACTTTTTAGCATATATGAGATAATCATAGTTCACGGACGTAAACACAAACATATCCCATAAAATATTTTTTCAATATAAAACCAATAAAGATTAATACTGCAAAATTATTTTCCAAATAACTTAGAATTAAATAAATAAATCTAAAAACATTGCAAGATGAAAATCATTGGCAATAGCTATGTGTAATCACAATATTTGCCATTCCAAACCCTAGTTATCCTTTTTAAACATAAGAATAAATTCTCATAAGAAGTTTCCTAGACAAAATGAAGAGACAAACTTGTACTAAACAAACTCGTAAAGAACATACAAGATGATTTTCCCTTAGAAGGTAGAATCAATCTTTTTCGCACGGATTTACACCAATAATGGCTACCAAAGGCATATAAAAAGATTTTCTTAAAGAAGAAAATACAAAGTCATTAACGACCATGCACCGTAGTTCACATAAGAGGATTGTGAACATTCAAGAATCCCAGAGTAGCGCGTACTACTACCCATTCTTGAACTTTCTTCTTAGTGATTCACCAAAAACATTCTTAAAAAACTACAAATGAGCTTGGAAGATAATTACTCCAATAATCCAAGTGCCCAAGTCCAAGAGAAATGGAACAGGTGCGACGAAACGGAGCAAAACACTCAAAAACAAGAAACGGGACAAAGACCAATCTTAACTAATCCAAATCTAGGATTTCTCATCACCATTTTGAAGAGAATTCAAAGAGGAGGAGAATGCAAAAAGAATTAGGTCATTCCGAGCTCGTACGAAGAAGTTACGGCCAAAACAAGCTGTTAAATATAAACGTCTACAGGCCAGTTCGCAAACGGTGTTCGCAAACAGATGTAAAGTTTTTTGCAAACAGTGTTCGCGAACTAAAATCCCTGGATTTTAATTTTAAATGATGGTATGTGAAAAGACGAGGGTACCCAAATACACCACAATCTTTAATTTATCCACCTATTAGTCCTCTTACCAAAAGTGATTGTCTATGGACAAAGTCGAGACAATACGACAAATCGGTATTCACACTTTGTGTGATTTTCTATGGATACGAGATCGAGACAATACAACAATCAAAGTGTGATTACTTGATATTAGGTTAGGACTTAACCAAACTCTATAGGATCACTATCAAGTAAAATGGAGTTAACGTTTGTGTATTTTACTTCTAATTATAATAAACAATTATAATTACGGAAATAGAAAAATAAAAGACACAGCAAGATTTTGTTAACGAGGAAACCACAAATGCAGAAAACCCCCGGGACCTAGTCCAGAATTGAATACTCTCAGAATTAAGCCGATATACAAAATAAACCAACTTCGTATAGTTGAGACCAAGCAACTAACCCTAGTTCACTTAGTTTCTTCAGTATCACTGCGCTTCCGACATTCAATGAGTGCACGCACTGGAACAATTCCTTTGGATCGTATTGATTAACAACTCTATTGATTCTTTCCAGATAAAGATATCTCAAGTCATATGCAAAGGCTCTTCCGTTTAAACTAATAAACTCCTTTGCCTGGTTAGATCAATCCAATCTCTATTACCCAAGTAATAAGATTCGGATTTGTAACAATCAAAATAGATCTCAAGAGAACTATTAGGTGTTACCGATCTCACGCAACTAATCAATCGAATAAATCTTATTCTAGTTGGATCCCAGCCGATCAAGGTTCGTGCTACACAAAGATATGAGAAACCAATAAGAAATCTTCTTCGTCTTCAAATCTTCTTTAATCTTCAATTAAACCTGCACAACACCACTTGAATATCTTGTGATCAATCACACACAGAACGGAGTCTATTAACAATGGATTATCACAAGATGTCTTTAGATTTACAAACAGTTCTAAAGATCCAGTCGACACTTCGATCTAGTTTGAGTGAATCTTATATCAAAAGAGAAGATTCTCAAGAATAAATAAACTAGGTGCAATCAAAGTTCAACAACCGTTAGTCAATCAAATCAATCGAAAACTAATAAAATGCAATCATCTAGTTTCCCACCAACGGTACTCGTAGAGCTTCTTGATCCCACAGAAGTCTTTAAACGAGCGGTCGTAAGAGATTTCGCCTAATTAGGGTACTTTCCTCTCCGAATAGACAGCTCCACAAGAAACAACAAAAAGATGAAGTTTACCTGGCTTTTAGGATAGTTTGCTAGAAATGCAAACTTAGGTATTTATAAACCAAGGATGTTTGGACACCAAGGAATTTCCAAAACCGAAAGTATTCTCAAGATATGCAATAAATGCCCATTCAGTTTTCATAATTCCAGGAAATGGTTTGTCCAATATTTTCTGAAATCTCTCAATAGAAAATCTCATATTAGTAAATGCACATTACTAATTTTTATTCTCTAGAGATATGCATTTAATTGCTGGTAATTAAAGCATATAACACTAACAACCTTAATTAAAAGATTCTTAATTTATTTCGGAGAGGGATCTCCTTGAGTAATTAAGGAATATCTTTGAACAATAAAAGATAAGAGTTACTGTTCGTGTTCAAAGTATGTTGACATCTTTTCTTTGTAAATCCTCTTTCATATTTACAATATTGGAATCGATTATACCACACTTCCAAACAAGTTTAGAATTGGTTCATCAGTATTCCAAGACAACTATGTGATTGATCAAATATCAAATCACATTCATGGGTTTAATCGGTTCTACCAATCACTAGGATCGGTTATACCTTAATACGGAACACTTGTGATCGGTTACATCAGTTACCAGGATCGGTTACATCAGTTACCAGGATCGGTTACATCAATTACCAGGACCGGTTACCATATACTCATGGTATTGTTTGTTATCGGTCATACCAGTCACTAGGATCGGTTACACCAATTACCAGGATCGGTTACACCAATTACTAGGACCGGTTACACCAATTACAAGGATCGATTACACAACTCTTTTGTGATCGGTCATACCAATTACTAGGATCGGTAACACCAATTACAATTATCGATCATGCCATCTTATGTGATTACTTAGGACCGGTTACACTAATTAATCAAAACTAGTCATACCAAATCATAAGTCAGGCATTGTGATTAGTTATACCAAGATACATAACAAGTTACGATCGGTTCTACCATCTCACACATATTGGTAATCTAAAGATATGCAATGAATAACAATACCAATAAGCCTAGTGATTTCCCTTTCGATTCATAAACAAGTTCATGAATGTACTTCCTTTAAACAAATGTAAAACATTGTTTCCTAGAATAAAATCTTCACCTTTAGCCATACACATAATCATAACATCATTCATAAGATTATGTCGATGTCATATCTACGAAGTTAAAAAGATAAGCGTTATACTTCGTAGTCTAATTCCTTAATACTATGATCATGTGATCATGTCTCGCTACTAGAGTAAAATATTCATGCACAGCTTCGCAGTTATGTTTTCAATATAGCACGACTTGAAAGATACGTTAGGAATGAAACAGTTCAAGTAAATATTACTAACCTCAAGAGGAAGGATGATGTCGTCGTTGTAGCTCGTTACTTCTTCACGTTCTTCAGGTCTTCGAGTAATACTTGTATGTCTCATAATCCTAGACTTTCTAGTCTAACCTATACGAAGTTGTCTCTAGTACATAATCAAGCGACTCTTGGATGAGTTTTGATTCACTAAAATATGACTACCAAACTTGACATACCAACGCTTGGTGGGTTCAACCAAGCTATGCTCTAACAATTTCCCCCTTTGTCAATTTTAGTGACAAAACTCTTAATACATATGGATAAACATATCACAAGAATTCATTATACATACGCTTGATTCCAAGTTTCAACAACACAATAACCTGCATATATTCAATCAATAAATTCCGATGTTGACATTGGAATAACAAAGCTTATACTCCCCCTAAAGGTAAGATAGGTAGATATTCAATCCGAACATCTTTGTTATTCCCCTTTTGTAGTCAAGATAACTACACATCAATATGATATGTTTCTCCTCCTTAGTCAATGCTTTACTCTTTCATTGGATATAACGTTTAAGCACAATTGTCCTTTCCTCAGTGATTGTAAATCACTTGTTTACTCCATATATTTCTCCCCCTTTTTGTCACAAAATGACAAAGTTTCGAGCAAATAAAGGTCAAACCGAAAGGATCTTACAAATCTAAAAGACTTGTATACAACCTATAAGAGTTAAGCACGAAGGTTTCACATACCACTTTAGATAACCAATATTAAAACCGAAACTACAAGTAATTTAGTTTTAATATGTTATCAAGGAAAACTATTGCCCGAAGCAATTTTTCCTAATATTTTAACAAATTGACTAAGAAACTTAGTTCCCTTGTTAAACCGATTGTAAACATACAATCGCTTGTTTCGATAAGACCAAAATAAAGTTCAGAATTAACTTTATTTCTCTCATCAGGTTCTAATTATTCAGACAATAACTTAGACCTTTCCCTTTAGACAAGACAAGTACTAGGTTAGTTAACTAGTATTTCTTGTCAAGGAATTCGATTAAACTTGAATAACAGAATCCTTTAAATTGATAAGTCTAACTAAGATAAGAATTAACTTAGTTTCTCTTATCCGGAATCGAATTGGACTAAACAAATGATCCCGTATTTTATTAAGCCATAAACAATACATACAAACCAAAATAAATTGACTTGCACAATTATTTTCTTAACCGGAAGCAATTGAAACAAACATAGACATTATAGCACTGCAATTGCACCGAAATTTCGTTAAGCAAAAACATTTAATACCAAACAATAAAGAAGATACCAAACAAGCCAAATAAATTGACACAATTTTTCTTAACCGGATTCAATTGAATCACACACAAACACATCCATACACATCATAATGGAATATATGAATTGTACCGATTTTTTTTAAGCTAAAGCAAAATATATGCAATATAAACAGGCTTTTCTTAAACAGGAAAACGATTAACTAACAAATTCCTTACCTCAGATTCCGCATCCTCTTCTCCCCAGAAAGATATATCATTAAGCACAAGTTCAAGTTAGAACTCTCCCCCAGTATGTTGTCATCCTCTCGCAAGAACAAAAGAACAACAACAAGAGCAACCTTTACCAGAGAAAGGTTGAATCAATTTTAACTAATGCGTGCCAATCGCAAAATTTGAAAACCCGAAATACATATGTTACAACTCATGTAAACACAAATTGGTTCAACATATTGTGACTTTTTACATATGAGTTTCAATCAGAACACCTTATGATCCTTTGATAAAGCCTACCAACATGGGATAGAACTTAATCCCACTATATCAAAAAGTCACACAAACCATAAGGGTTCACATCATATGAGATCGAATATTAAGGTTATGAAAACCGAAATCAGACATCACATAAACCATTTCTAATTTTTGTAGCAGCTACTGCTACAAAAACAAATTACATGGACAGAGTATAATAGTTTTAATAGATTATTAAAATTAAACTGTGTCCGAACATATCATGCTAAATAAGTTCAAAAACAACAGACTTTAAAAGTTTTTACAACACTTCAAATAACATAATAAGTTCAAAAGATAAACTAGTCCTAAGATTGTATGCAAAGTTCAACAAATTAGGACAGGGAAATCTAAGAGCTTGAGTTGGTGTCACTTAGACCAAAGTCTTCATCAGATTATGTGTCCTTGTAATCCTGAGCAATCTTTGTGAGATCTGCAGCAAGTTCTGGAAACTTGTTTGATGCAAAGTTAACTACTTGACGCTCGAGGCAGTCATTCCTC
Organism: Papaver atlanticum; assembly: GCA_023531105.1. Lineage (NCBI taxonomy): Eukaryota > Viridiplantae > Streptophyta > Magnoliopsida > Ranunculales > Papaveraceae > Papaver > Papaver atlanticum. The sequence continues at coordinate 6,829,191 of JAJJMB010003633.1, forward strand.
CTACTAATCCTTCGATAAATGGTTTCAAGATTAAAATCTTGCATAGGATTATTTGAAGCAGCACTTGTACTTGTTCCAGTATGACTTTGTCCTCGCATTCTATTGATAATAGAACGATTATGTGGTTTTGGTACAAGTCTTTGAGAGTCATTGGCACCAATTTCAAAGACATTGCAAATCCTAGTGATAAGACATGGAAAACCCATGATTTTGCCACTATTCCATATTTTTATCATCTGTCTGATAATGAAACCACAAAAGTCAAAGTTAGGAGTACAAATTACCATATGATAAATCAGTTCTGCCACGTCTCGACTCCACATCACCTTGTGCATTTTACTAGGTGCCAAATTGGGTACAACAAGTTTTCCAAAGAACTTGAGATGTTCTTGAACATCATTAATACAGAGACTATTTCCACTCCATGTCTTTCCACCAAGAACTTCGGCAATATGCTCTTTGCTGAAATCATTACTTCGAGGAAGAAATGCATTTCCAGGATTGCAACCAAGGAGATAGGCAATAACATTTCTATTTACTTCAAAGCATCGTCTTCGGATCATAGTGTAAAACTTACATCTTTGAGCATCCATAGCATACATATTACCATAAAATTCCCTAACAAGACTAGGAGATCCCGTATAGTTACCGGTGTGAATGTCACCCCAGTCGCCATGGCTGTGATACAAACTTACATATTCTGGAAGATCAATATGCACAAATTTCTTGTCAACAATAATCTTCTTATCATGAAGTGAGACATATTTATCAAAACACTCTTGATTGACAAAGTAAAGTTAAGAGTTGATATCAAAAATCATAGTTGACAGAGAATCAATTGTTTCATCAGAGAAAGTGAAATTCGGTGTATCGCTTCCATGGGTTTGATTCGAACCTTCACCTCTAGCGAAATTCCTATTATGCATGTTGCTAGATTTTTTGTAAGAACTTGTAAATTCGAACAAGAGTAGAAGAAACTTACAATCGGACTTGTCTGTTGATGTTCCAACTACACCTTTTAAAGTGAAGTCGATGAAAACCGCAAGTACCCTTTGAAGATTAAGTGGGATTAAAACAAATTTTTGTTTCGAATTCTAGAGAGAATCATAACTCTTGGTTTTTTATTTTGAACGAACTTTCTCTCTTTCTTCCGGACTGTTCGAAGAAGAGATAATAAGAGAAGATTCTTCACTCTTCGTTATTATCACCCAACTATGTGTCGGTTCCGATTATGTTTCACATGAATCGGTTCTAGAGTTAGATGATCGAATTTTGAATAGTGGTAGTAAAAGGTTCGTTGAGACTTGTGAAAGCAATTGATTTTAGACTTATTTAAACTAAAAATAGAGAAAATTTAATTCCAAATTTGATTTCAAGATTGAAAATAACCAAGACACTAGATTCCACTATTACACATGAATGAATGTTGGTAAAAATTCCAAAACTCTAATTATCTTTTAAATCTCTTATTTCTTAATTCACAAATAATCAGGCATATTCTCAAACATTAATTGTATTCCCTAAGAATAGATTATCTAAACAAAATATAACCTATCTAATTGAATCACAACTAATTAAGAAAATAATGCAAATAATTAAAATTCTACAAAGTAGTGATTGAGTGAATTATAAAATACAAATTAGAGAAAAATAGAATAGTTACCAATTATTCATGCATAAATAGCTTCCTCTGTGCCTTGGTTACGCGAGAATTAGCTCATCATCATGGAAACACGCTCAAAATTCATCTTTATTGCTCAAAAATGGTGTTCACAATAATGAAATGGGAGAAAAACAATAAAACCGGGTTTGTAACAGTTTTATTTGTTACAAACCGAGTTGTTACAGAGAACGATAAAAATGAAGTGTTGTTGTCACTGTAGCAATACGACCCACAAGCAATTGTCGTTGTCACTGTTGGAAAACAACGGTTCTGCGTGCGTCTTATGTTTTTCGTGTTCTTCACAGCAGCAGAAAATGGAGTTTTTCTGCCACTTGATTTCTCGACTCTCTGGTTCTTCCTCCCCCTCCCAACTCTCCCTATCACTATATATATACTCGACAGGGACTCCAATATTCGAAAATAACTCCATATAATCTTCATTAATTGCTCTTATTCTTCACTGCCAAAAAAAAGAAATAATTTTCATTTTTATCTTCACCACGCGTAAAACTTCTTCCAGCACGCTCCAAATCGTCATGTACACGCCTCAGATGTAGTTCTACACACTTCCATCTCACGCCATGCACAGAAAAACTCGTATAATCCCGTGAATATCTTCTCTTAACCATGTACTCCCCTATTTTCTTCAACTTGATTATCCAGCCAATTCTATCCGACAAAATAAGCCATACCAGGCTTGTTAAGACCAGTCACATCATCCCAACAATTCCCAGCCATTGAGTCTCATGAAATCACGTCAAATTCTTGATTCTAAACTCTGCAAGTTCACTGCTCCATTTTCCCGCCAAAAACTCGAATTTGAAATGTAGAGGATGAAGTGCCCTGATCCAAAACATGGGCGCCTTTAACATCTCGGCTGCCTTAGGGGAGCCCTTATCCATTTTGAGGGTGCCTTTAGTAATTTTGGTGGGTGCCTTTAACACTTTTTTTGGGGGTGTTTTCAACACTTTTTCGGGGTTCCTCCGGTGTATTTCTAGGGTGCTTCCGATGCATTTCTGGGGTTCCTTTAGTACTCTATCCTGGGGTGTAAAACACCACTTTTCGAGCCAATTTTGCCGTAAGAGCTTATCCCTAGAAAAGACTTAAAACAACTTTATTAGAAATAAAATGAGTCCTAGATAATGTAGTTATGGGTGAAAATGCGTCACACTTACGTGCTTATCATTAGACCATGGACCCGAAACCCATTCTTCAAATGGACTTGTTAGCCCATATTCAAAACAACTCATGGGCTTTGTATATTCAATGAGAATTTTGGATAGTTCATCATTGTTACTCATATGTTTTTCTAGAGAACCCGTATCTGTATATAATACATTCTTGTTTATGCAGATTTTAGAGTTAATATCAACTGTATTTGGACAAGAATCAAAGTTGACGGTATCAAGAGAAAAATTCATGCAGTAGTCATGTAGATATTGACTTCTATTATACGTTGGTTCTTTAGGGGCTTGTTTTATAGATTCAAGTTCCAAAAGAAAATTATCTACCTCATCTTGTAATTGCTGACTATCATTGAGAATTTTACAGGTCTTTTTAAAAGACTCCTCTTCCTTCAACTCATAGAGTTCAAGTTCTAAAGATAGATTACTGATTTGTTTTTCAATCTCAGCGAACTCAATGAGTTTTCGACTCATTTTGTCTTTAGGATCTTCAGTGAGTCTGAGATACAATTGAAACTCTTATACATACCAAATTTCTTTGGATCGTAGAGACTCAACAATTTGATTGTTTGTATTTTCTTCAAACAATTTTGAGTTATCGAATCTTGATAAAACGTTAACTGAATTAGCCATTGGATTCAATTCTTATAGGTTGGATATCACCAAACACAAATTGTTAGATCTTTTCGTGTTTGCCTGCTCTGATACCAATTGAAAAGACGGGGGTACCCAAATACACCACAATCTTTAATTTATCCACCTATAAGTCCTCTTACCGAAAGTAATTGTCCATGGACAAAGTCGAGACAATACGAAAAATTGGTATTCACACTTTGTGTGATTGTCTATGGATACGAGATCGAGACAATACAACAATCAAAGTGTGATTACTTGCTAATAGGTTCGGACTTAACCAAACTCTATAGGATCACTATCAATTAAAGCGGAGTTAACGTTTGTGTATTTTACTTCTAATTATGATAAACAATTATAATTGATGAAATAGAAAAGTAAAAGACATAACAAGATTTTGTTAACGAGGAAACCGCAAATGCAGAAAAACCCCGGGACCTAGTCCATAATTGAATACTCTCAGAATTAAGCCGTTATACATAATCTAAACCAACTTCGTATAGTAGAGACCAAGCAACTAACCCTAGTTCACTTAGTTTCTTCAGTATCCCTGCGCTTCCGACATTCAATGAGTGCACGCACTAGAACAATTCCTTTGGATCATATTCCAAAAAGTAAAGGAACAACAAATATGTTTGGTAATAACTCTATTGATTCTTTCAAGATAAAGATATCTCAAGTCATATGCAAAGGCTCTTCCGTTTAAACTAATAAACTCCTTTTCCTGGTTAGATCAATCCAATCTCTATTACCTAATTAATAAGATTCGGATTTGTTACAATCAAAATAGATCTCAAGAGAACTATTAGGTGTTACCGATCTCACACAACTAATCAATCGAATAAATCTGATTCTAGTTGGATCCCAGCCGATCAAGGTTTGTGCTACACAAAGATATAAGAAACCAATAAGAAATCTTCTTCGTCTTCAAATCTTCTTTAATCTTCAATTAAACCTGCACAACACCACTTGAATATCTTGTGATCAATCACACACAGAACGGAGTCTATTAACAATGGATTATCACAAGATGTCTTTAGATTTACAAACAGTTCTAAAGATCCCGTCGACACTTTGATCTAGTTTGAGTGAATCTTATATCAAAAGAGAAGATTCTCAAGAATAAATAAACTAGGTGCAATCAAAGTTCAACAACCATTAGTTAATCAAATCAATCAAAAACTAATAAACTGCAATCATATAGTTTCCTACCAACGGTACTCGTAGAGCTTCTTGATCCCATAGAAGTCTTTAAACGAGCAGTCGTAAGAGATTTCGCCTAATTAGGGTACTTTCCTCTCCGAATAGACGGCTCCACCAGAAACAACAAAAAGATGAAGTTTGTCTGGCTCTTAGGATAGTTTTCTAGAAATGCAAACTTAGGTGTTTATAGACCAAGGATGTTTGGACACCAAGGAATTTCCAAAACCGAAAGTATTCTCAAGATATGCAATAAATTCCCATTCGGTTTTCATAATTCCAGGAAATGCTTTGTCCAATATTTTACGAAATCTCTCAATAGAAAATCTCCAATTAGTAACTACACATTACTAATTTTTATTTTATATAGATATGCATTTAATTGCTGGTAATTAAAAAATATAAAACTAACAACCTTAATTTAAAGATTCTTAATTTATTTCGGACCGGGATCTCCTTGAGTAATTAAGGAATATCTTTGGACAATGAAAGGTAAGAGTTATTGTTCGCGTTCAAAGTATGTTAACATCTTTTCTTTGTAAATCCTCTTTCATATTTACAATCTTTGAATCGATTATACCACACTTCCAAACAAGTTTAGAATTGGTTCATCAGTATTCCAAGACAACTATGTGATTGATCAAATACCAAATCACATTCATGGGTTCAATCGGTTCTACCAATCACTAGGATCGGTTATACCTTAATATGGAACACTTGTGATCGGTCACACAAGTTACCGGGACCGGTTATATCAGTTACCAGGATCGGTTACATCAATTACCAGGACCGGTTACCATATACTCATGGTATTGCTTATGATCGGTCACTAGGATTGGTTACACCAATTAATAGGACCAGTTACAACAATTACAAGGATCGATTACACAACTCTTTGTGATCGGTCACACCAATTACTAGGATCGGTCACACCAATTACAAATATCGATCATACCATCTTAGGTGATTACTTAGGATCGGTTACACTAATTAATCAAAACTAGTCATACCAAATCATAAGTCAGGCATTGTGATTAGTTATACCAAGATACATAACAAGTTACGATCGGTTCTACCATCTCACACATATTGGTAATCCAAAGATATACAATGAATAACAATACCAATAAGCCTAGTGATTTCCCTTTCGATTCATAAACAAGTTCATGAATGTATTTCCTTTACACAAATGTAAAACATTGTTTCCTAGAATGATATCTTCACCTTTAGCCATACACATAATCATAACAGCATTCATAAGATTATGTCGATGTCATATCTACGAAAACCAATAAGAAATCTTCTTCATCTTCAAATCTTCTTTGATCTTCAATAACCTGCACAACACCACTTGAATCTCTTGTGATCAATCACACATAGAGCGGAGTTTGTTAACAATGGATTATCACAAGATGTCTTTAGATCTAATAACAATTCTAAAGATCCCGTCGATACTTTGATCTAGTTTCAGTGGATCTTATATCAAAAGAGAAGATTCTCAAGCATAAAAAAACTAGGTGCAATCAAAGTTTCAACAACCGTTAGTCAATCAAATCAATCGAAAACTAATAACACTGTAATTATCTAGTTTCCCACAAACGTTACTCGTAGAGCTTCTTGATCCCACAGAAGTCTTTAAACGAGCGGTCGTAAGAGATTTCACCTAATTAGGATACTTTCCTCTCCAAATAGACGGCTCCACCAGAAACAACAAGAATGAAGTTTGTCTGGCTCTTAGAATAGTATGATAGAAATGCAAACTTAGTTATTTATAGACCAAGGATGTTTGGACACCAAGGAATTTCCAAAACCGAAGATATTCTCAAGATATGCAATGAATGGAAAAATTCGGTTTTCCTAATTCCAATAAATGTTTGTCCAATATTTCTGAAATCTCTCAAAAGAAATTCTCCAATTAGTAAATGCACATTACTAATTTTTATTCTCTAGAGATATGCATTAATTGCTGGTAATTAAAGCATATAAAACCAAAAACCTTAATTAAAAGATTTTTAATTTATTTCGGCACATGATCACCTTGAGTACTAAGGAATATCTTTGAACAATAAATGATAACAGCTACTGCTCGTGTTCAAAGTATGTTGACATCTTTTTCACTGCAAATCCTTATTTCATATTTACATGGATTTGCATTCTTGGAATCGGTTATACCACACTTCCAAACAAGTTTAGAATTGGTTCTCTAGTTTTCCAAGACTACTATGTGATTGATCAAATACCAAATCATATACATGGGTTCAATCGGTTCTACCAATCACTAGGATCAGTTATACCTAAATATGGAAACATTTGTGATCGGTCACACCAGTCACTAGGATCGGTTACACCAGTTATAAGGATCGGTACCTTTTACACATGGTATTACTTGTGATCGTTGAAACCAGTTACCAGGGCCGGTTACACCAATTACAAGGATCGGTCACACATATACTCATGATCGGTCACACCAATTACTAGGATCGGTCACATCAATTACAAGGATCGATCATACCATCACATGGTGATTACTTAGGATCGATTACACCAATTAATAAAAACCAGTCATACCAAATCATAAGTCAGGCATTGTGATTAGTTATACCAAGTACACAACCTAAGTTGAGACTGGTTCTACCATCTCACACATATTGGTCATCCAAAGATTTGCAATGAATAGCCCGACCAATAAGCCTAATGATTTCCCTTTCGATTCATGAAACAAGTTCATGAATGTACTTCATTTAAACAAATGTAAAACATTGTTTCCTAGGATAAAATCTTCACCATAACCCATTCACATAATAATAACAATATATACAAGATTATGTCGATGTCATATCTACGAAGTTCAAAAGATATGTGTTATACTTCGTAGTCTAATTCCCTAATACTATGATCATACTATTATGATCATGTCACATCATTAGAGTATTATACAATATGTACAGTATATACAGCTTCGCAGTTATGTTTTCAATATAGTACGACTTGAAAGATACGTTAGGAATGAAATAGTTCAAGTCAATATTCTTAACCTCAAAAGGAAGGATGATGTCGTCATTGTAGTTCGTTACTTCTTCACATTCTTCAGGTCTTCGGAGTAATACTTGTATGTCTCAATATTCCTAGACTTTCTAGTCTAACCTAAATGAAGTTGACTCTACTATTTAATCAAGTGACTCTATATGAGTTTTAATACTAAAATATGACAACCAAACTTGACATCAACGCTTGGTGAGTTCAACCGAGCTATTCTTTAACACCCTTGATCCGTGTAAATAGATGAGCTACACCTTTTCTTATTAAATGACCCTTTATCAGCTCCCTCTTGAGGATCCCAAGTTTGTTCTTATAACGAGAATAAAGCTTTCTCTTTATTTTCTTTGTGTTCATCATTTTAGCTTGAGTGTTTTAAAATTGGGTGTGTTGCATAGTATTTCTAGCAACTATATTTTGTCACCGACTAAGGGGAACAAATTCCACTAAACCGACAATCATATAAAACCATTTAAAAGCCATTAGACGAGTGTTGTATTGCGATACAGATCTTAGTTAGAATGAGAACTACTTATTTCCAAGACTATTACTTTTTTTATTGATGCTTTTATTTACTTTCATATCAGCTAAGAATCATTTTTATTAGGCTTTTGTTTTCTTTTAAATCACTTAAGTTCAGCATATTCATATTATGTACCTTCATTTTAGGTATTTACAAGCTTTCATTTATCTTCAGTCAACTAAACAGAAATGCTCCACGGTTTTTTTTTAAATAAACAAGGAACCTTTTCATTAATGGGATTTCAAGGTTACAATGAGTTTAAGATCGAAAATAAGAGAATACAAAGTAACAAGAACATACCGTAAGAGTACAATACCGAGAAATCCGACAAGAGAAAGAGAAGGATTACCGGAGTAAGACAAATACAAGTATGAATAAGATCCGATTAAATCGGAAGAAGGATGGTTTTTCTCGGAATTAAATTCCACCCATTTAGTTTGTTTTTCTTCTTTAGAAAGAAATGCTCCAAAAGTAGGAGTGATTTGCTCAAATCTCTTATAACTAGTTGATGTGAGTTTTAATTGTAGTAAAAATAGTGGTGAAAAGGTTCGATGCTCGAACTTGTGAAGGATTCTTTTAGACTCAAATTAACTAAAATAAAATTGTATCAAATTATAAAAAAAGACACCGAGACTTTGGATTCCACCATTGACCAATTATTTGATAAATTCTAATCAATATTCATGCAATATTTTTCTTTAAGTTGACTCTAATATTTGCCTCTAATTTGGTTCTTGAAGTAATAATTGTAAGCACGAAGCATGAAACATCAAAAGTATTAAAACCAAGCATGTCCCATCAAAACACTTCACAACTACTCAATAAAAACCAATTTTTCTTTTAAGTTCTATGCAAAAAATCATGTAAAATAATTGCAATAAATAATTAAAATAGAACTATACCACTTTTCATGGAACAATGGCTTCCTCCGTCGCCTCGGCTAAGGGGTTTAGCTCCTCATATTAATCTCTTGCTCAAAATACATCTTTGGTGTTCAAAAGTTGATTAAAAGAGTGAAAAGTTCTAAACAGCGGGTTCTGTAACTAATATAATTGTTACAGAACCTATTTCTACAGCGAAACCGTTGCGAACTGAATATAACTGTTGGAAAAATTGTTACAAAAGGTTTAAAATTTGAAAGTTACGGTCACAGAATCTGCGACTTTCTTTTTCTGCTGTTTATGTTCTTCGTCTTCTCCGGCACAGTTTGCACCAGCAGAAACGTGTTTTCTTCCAATGATTTTTCTAGCTTCTCTAAGGCTCTAAACTTCCCCTAACTTCTTCCTTTCCTTCCTAGGACCCTAACCAACCCTTTTATACATAGTAGAGCAAAGAAAATTCGAGAATAAACTTGGTTTTTTCCTCCACAGCAAGTTGCGATATTTCTCTTTTTCTTCCTGTTTCACGTGCATTCGATCAATCAAAGCTGTCCAAACTCCTCCCTTGATAGAAACAAGTCTTTAAGAAGAGTTTCCTTCCACTTCTTCACGTAAGTTTCCAAAAATAAACCAAGAAACTTGCCCAAAATAAACCATGATATTTTTGGAAAGTTTTCGCTTCCAATTCGAGTTCTAGCCACTTTGGATCCATTCCAACACCCTTACCTTGCCTGTTAGGTCCATAGGAACAAACCCAATCAAATTCAGCCCTTTAATCTCCATAAAAATCGATCAAAAATTCATCCACAAAATCGCCTGTGTAAGGAAGAAATTCCCGCCATTTTTGTTTATTTGAAAACGTGAAGAAATTTGTCCTCCCCCTATCCAGTCTCGGTCTGTGCTTAGCAGCTGCCTGAAAATGGGTTACCCCTTATCCAAAGTGAGAGTCCGAATAGCAAATGTCCTCCCAGGAGCCTTTAACAACTTTTCGAGCCAATTTTGCCGCAAAAGCCTATTTCTCCATAAACACCTACAAAGGGATGAAATACCAAAATTAGTACAGAAATGGGTACTAACAGTATACACAAAAGAGATGAAAATAGACACATAAATGCGTCTATCACTAGTGATGAAGCTTCCGTCGTCAAAAAGACCACCTATGGAGATTCCGTCGCCGAATAAGTTGATGATGAAGATTTCGATGAAGATTCCGTCGCCGAAGACAACCAAGATGAAGATTTCGTCGTTGGAGAGCATGAAGAGCATCACTATTGATCTTAAAACCCAACCCAATAACCAAGAATCGCCATTAAAGCGAAGATAAACCTCAAAAGAGTAGATAAAACCACCGAAATGGTGTAGATAAGTAGAAAACATAATAAAAAACCAAACTAATCTACTAACTAACCTAGAAAGCAAGGAAAAATGAAGAAATCTGGACTAGATCTGAGCAGAGAAGGATTGTTTTTGATGGTTTTGTTGGAGAAGAAGAAGAAGGAGTGAGAGAGAGAGAGAGGAGAGAGGAATTCAAAACCTATATGCTCCACGTATTGAACTCTACATTTCGTTTTCAATATCACGACAAGACAAGTTATTTAAATGGTCTTCCTCACGAGGAAAACATACATGAAAATATCACCCGCAAATTACACTCAAAGCCCTAGTAAATAATTTGGTCAGTTTCCCGGACAAATAACTCAGTTATTGTATCATTATATATTATTATAGATGGTGATTTTATTGACACGAAAAATCGAGGGAAAAAAAGTCATAATATGTCATATTAGATGGACTTTGATCAATCAGGAAAACTCGGCCTTCGTATGCAACTAGTTCGGTTATGCTTTAGGACGCAACTAATTCAAACCTGCTTAAGGATCGACTAGTTCGGCTATGCTATGGGCCATAATTAGTTCAGTCTTTCTCCATAGATGAAGGACTAGTCCATTCCAACTTTGCCCAAGATATTGACCAGTTTAGCTCTTCCATAAGGCTCGATCACTTCATATTTTCCCTACTCGAGCAAAACTCATACTTTGGTCCATAGAGTACTATGACGGACCAAAAAAAAATCGCTTACAATAGGTCGAGTTACGACTCGCTTGGCGAGCTACGGATTTCTGATTCTCCACTCGAGAAACCAGATTTCCAATTATTCACCAATTTGATTTTTCCAAGCAAATATTCACTGATTTATCCAAAGGTCATAGAATTCTATATGTGATTCCTATCATTTTACTGTGAGGATACAATATAATATCTTGCCAGGGTAGTCGGATACCATCCACCGTTATCAAAAAAACGGTCTTCAGGGTTGTCACCCTTAGGTGGGGTGCCAATTAAGGCATGGCATGATGCGTCGTTATCAGAGAGCCTCAACCAATTATGGTTTCTAGACCTCATTGTGCGTGCACACCCATGAAAGCATCAGCCATTTGAGCCTCATGACTGACTCCTAATGTCCCCGTGAGACACAATATTCAAGTCACATGTTCTTTAATCTCGTTCAGAACGCGAGATATTTATTTGAAGTGTAATAACAAACTTCATTTGTGCGAGTCTCATTACTGACTCCTAGTACATCCCCACGAGACTCACTGGTTAGGTATACTCCTCACTTTCGCATGCGCATCCACGACTGAATCCTAGTAATGTCCTCAAGAAACTCAATGATAAATTTAATGCGCTCCTTGGTCTCGTACAAATATGAGACACTCTCATGTATATACAAGCTAAAGAGGAGAGGGTACCAAGTACACCACGAACTTTTTCGTTTGAACCTATAAGACAAAACTTAATACTGTGAACAAGTAAATATTCAGAAAAGATCCTTGTATATGATTGGATATACGATTTATACATCTTGCACAATCAGTAGTATAGATGATAGATCTGTTTACCTGATTATGTAAAAGAAATCTTGGACGATCTCAAAAATAAATTTCTACGATCAACCTAGTATATACCTGAATGGTACAAGATCAAAATTCCAACAAGAACAAGTCTTATAATCTATATTTCAAAATATAAATTCAACAAGAACAAGTCTTGTATGAATTTATCTAATATGAGCTCGAAAACTACCTTGGTTGATTATCGGATCACTTGCTTTTACATTAATTATAACAATCACGATCATTATGCAGAAGTAAAAATTAAAGCAGGAAACAAAGAGCTTTACTAACGAGTAAAACTGCAATGTGCAGAAAAATCCGGGGACCTAGTCAACTTTGAACACCACACTGCATTAAACTACTATAGACACTAGCCTACTATCATACTTCGGATTGGAATGTAGTTTAGGCAGAATTAACCCTCCAAGCAATTCAACTGCAGTTATTCTCTTGTACGTCTCTGTGACCAACGTGATTCTACGCAATTGATTTCCTTAGCCGACGTCCGTTACACCCTAAGAGTTGTTTCATCCTCAGTAGGGACTTTTTAATATTTTTCTTTCATAAAATACTTGATTGATATTCCTTTATATGTGAATCAAGATTTTGGAAATCTCGTGTTTGTTTCGAACAAGGTAAAAAGTAAATATCATGACAAACTTGAAGAATTAGGGTTTATATTCTTCAAAACTTATTGAGATACCTAATTTATTCTACAACATGAACAAATAGAATAAATCTAGAGATATGTTGTAAAACTTATCAAGGAATTTATGAGACACCTTATATGAAGTTTTATTTCTAATCTAGATTTCAACCAACTAGTGTCTGCATACGATCTTGGATGAAAATGTATCATATCTAGGGTTATGATCACTAATCTTGAATGGTCTCATATCAGAAGAGAATGTCCTTAGAAAAGACAAGAACTATTGAAATAACCTAGATACAAGTTGTGTAACTATCTAAGAAGATTATTACCAACTTATCTTTACAATTCCCAAGTAAAAAATTTATTGCATCACTCTTGTTCCTGTAAAACAGAAGTAGTGGAAAAAAAACCTTATGCAGCACACATAAATTTTCCAAGGGATAAATTGTGTATCTACATGAATCCTCTATTTATATTGAATGACCAAGGCTAGGTAGCTTGAATCTTAAGCAAGTTCGTGAGCTATTTTCCTGTTTTAAGACTCTCTCCTTATTTGAGAGTCTTTCCTAAGTTACATAACTTTAGCATAAATAATTAAAAAAATAATTACCTAGCATAAATTGTATTTTGTAATTGTTTCATAATAAATAAGATATATTGCAATTTAATTTAGGAAGGGTTATAAAATATCACATACACTTTTAATATGGCAATAAATTATGTGTGGAAGAATAGTCATCTTGCCTAGAATAGGAAACATTAAAAACTTAATTAAAAATAGGCATCTAGTCACGTATTTGCGGTTTAATCCGAGAACGGTCGCTGAAAGTACATGATAGTTTCCAATTCATGAACGACTTTTAACCACACATTTCGGTTTTAATGAATCACTCATAACTTCTTCGTTATAACTCGTAATTGAGTGATTATTGGCACGTTGGATTCGTACTTTGATTCAGTACAGCATGAGAATCTTTCCAGGAAAAATGGCCATTCTTACTAAAGAATTATGCTAAAATATCCTTGAGTTTGTACAGAAATATATATTTACCATCATAAGAATTGTTCCATAGAGTGAGCACATATTTCGATAGATTAGAAAGGCAAAATTAAACAAGATTTCCAAATGAAATCAGTCTCCATGTACCTTTTTTGATGAAGTCCTCATTGATTTATTTGTTGTCGTTCAGTCTTCAGTTTTCAATCTTCAAGGGTATTCGGTGATTCTGATACTCAACTACCATGTTCTAATCCTAGTACGAGACTTAAATTTAGTTGACTAGAAACCAAGATATAGTTCGAGTGAGCGGCGTAACAATCTCCCCCTTTGTCAATTTTAGTGAAAAAATATCAATACATATAGATTCAATAGAAAAAACTTTTCAACTCAATCTCCATAATGCTTGATTTCTTGAATCTTCAACATCGGCTTGAGTTTTTCATTCTTCAAGTTCTTCCATGGTTCTGCATGTAGTCGTTTCTGCATATTTGTTGTTGAAGATGCGTAGCGTGATAAAAACTTATGTATATATCAAGTTAGAGCTCTTCAAAATAACAAGTAGTCGATCAACTCAATGGTATTTTTACCTACTTCAAAGTTCATCGTACCAAGATTTTGAATCTTAGCCAACAGACTTAAACCTATGCATCGACAAAAATATGGGTAGAAGCATCCGTAATAGATAAAACTCTACATCAACAAAACTCTGAAACAATAGCATCCACAATTAATGGCCTCCGCCCCAGCTACCTCCACAACAAATGACTTCTCTATTTTCTGTTTTTCCGGGATCCATTAGAAAGGGGTGTTGTTATCATATATACCAGGATATCAGTTAAGACATGATTAATGGAAATAATTTTTTCTTATTCCCTTACTTTCCTTTTTAATCTTCTTATCTCCGAATAGTTACGGAGAAGTAATAACAGATGAGATCTTCTTGACCCACTAGACAAGCACATATACAGATCCACCCTCAATTCATGTTTTAAACCCTACCATTAAAATCCTTCTACTTCAGTAAATTATTCTCTTAGCTTATTCTAGATTATCGACCTGGTGCGTTCTTTATTGAAGTCTTGACAATTTTCATTGATACAGACCACGTAACATACTCATAAACCCAAAAACGAAAACACATATTTTTTAATTTCCTTTTCTTTTTTATTGTATCACTTTACAACATAAATTAAAATTGATTCCTTAATTTTAAGGCTTACTGGATTGGATTTCAATTTTCACAAGTGATCCACCGTGAAAAAAAATAGAGAAGGAATATGAAGTAGAAAATTCAGAGAAGGGAATGAAGAGACAAGGGAGAAGAATTGCAGCTAGTACTAGTATTTATCTTTTATTGTATTTAGTAAGATAAATATACGGTCTCTACACAACCTTGATTTGAGTGGTTACAGCTTTGCAGGTTTAAAATTAGATAAATTATATGTTATGAAAGAACTTGTTTTACTGATCAAGGTTAAACGTATAATTTGGTTTTAAGAAAATGATTTTCAGGAAAAAAGAAATTGCTCGGATTTTAATGGATTTCGTTGTAAGTCTTTGTAGCTATGAGCCAAAAGAAGAGAGATGCTAAAAATCATGACCATTAATATACATCTATGGAGGGTCTAGATTAAATAAGATAAAAGATTCCCAAAACTCAAAGGACATTTGTGGAAAAGAAGCAGTATTTATTAGAATAATTTTTAAAATTGAAAAACTCATGGTTCCGATACAAAAAATAATAGCATCAATGAAATGGTGTGCTAGAATATAAAGTTTACCCTTTATCCTGGTATATAAGTTAACATGACCCTTAAAAAAAGACGTAACGAAGATATAACATTTTATATGTCTTTTACAATCCCACTACTTGTATTATATATAAGGGCCTAAACCCCAAACTCATCCTAAAAAATACTCTAAAACGTTAGTGAAACTTAAATCCCATAATCCGTGAAATTATATGATCAAGAAGGTTTACACTTTGATCCATATAGACAGAGACCTCACACTTTTTTGTAAAGGACCCTGATTTTTCTCCCTCTAGGATCCCAAGTTTGTTATGTAAACAAGAGTGCGTGTTTTTCTTTACTTCTTTTGTACTAAGCCGATTAGCTTGAATATTGGGCCTGTCAATGGATGAATATCCGACGGATATTTAGAAATTTGTATTCAATAGGTTAAGCACTTATCGGATATTGAATATCCGATAATATCATATAGGATATCAAAAATAAAAAATCGATTCCGATAGGTTAAGCTATCGGATATCGGATATTTATCCGATAATATCTGGTTCTGACAAAAAAATCTAAAATCTGTAAAACATATGCAGAAGTGAAATTTAAGTTCTATTTCTCAAACATACCATCCAAATTATCTCCAAACACACATTCAAACACATAAATAGTCTTAAACATTACTCTTAAGTACGTAGTTATGTCTCTAAGTCTCTTGCTCTCACACATACATGAAAAGAAACACAAGCAAATGCTAAAGAAAGTAGAAACTTCGAAACACTAAGTATGATAAGTATCTGTCACTGTCTAGTCTCTGACTCTCTTGTCTTCATTCTTCTTCAATTTCCATATCTACATTATAACAAGTCAACAATATTCAGATAAGATACATAACTACATAAGTAAGAACTAAGAAGAATAACAGATGAAACTATGCACTAAGTTTAAGCAAAAAACAAAAAGAAATGTTACCTTCAGAAAAGAAGTCTGGTAACCAATCACTTAAGAACAACAATGCTTCAACAACCTCTGGATATAATGAAGTTCTATGTGTTGTAAGCACTCTACTACCTGCACTGAACATTGATTCGGATCCCATACTGATGACTGGGATAGCCAATACATCTCTAGCCATCTTTGCAAGAGTTGGGTACTTAGGTGCATTTAGCTTCCACCAACTCAAGATTTCAAACAAATACTCATCTTTTGGTGAGCCTTTGCTAAGCATCGGTTCTTCTAAGTACTTATCCAACTCAGATTTATGCACCTCAAATTCAATGTTTTCCATCATAAACTCATCATAATCAGGATCACGTACCTCATCCATATTTCCTGAATCCATCATACTAGAGCTAGAGACAGAGCTGCGGCCGCCAAAATAGTGTTCATCTGCATTTGAGTTTTGTGAATCATATGCATTTAAAAGGGCTGTCAATTGTGTTTTTAATTTGTTATACTCCACTGCATAGCCACTGGATCCATACAACTTCTTATAACGAAACTCTACCCATCTTACCTTGTATCTAGGATAAAACACAACTCCAATGCTCATAACCAAATTACTGTCAAGCCAATATGCATCAAACATTTCCCTCATCTTCAACCCCACTTCTATTTTAATTCATGAGTATCACCAACAAAAGAAAACCCTAATTTTGTAACAACAAAAGAAACCCTAATTTTATAACAATCGAACGAACACAGAGATGAGAGATCGAACAAATTAAAATAGAAATTAACAGAGAGTGAAGATTGAATCAATACCTGATTGAAAGATTGAGTGATTGTGATCGACTAACCTCATAGATCGATTAACAGTAACAGAGAGCGGAGAGGCGGCGACTGAGAACTGAGAGAAGAAAAAAAAAAAGACCTTACTCTTCTACTCGAGTCCTCGACTCTAATATGGTTAGGGTAAATTACAAATAAGTCCCTATTCTATCAGATATCGGATATTAATAATTCGGATGGGGCCTAATCCGATTCAGATATATTAAGGACGAAATATTCGATAGAATATCCGATCCGACATCCGATATCCGATAAAACGGATAAAATCCTATAGGATCTCGAATACTCGAAAACGGATTCCGGATATAAGACAGATATTGACAGGCCTATTGAATATGTTATATTTTATTGTGGTGTATAGTCTTTCTAATAATTACTGCCTACGGACCGGACGAGTCCGAATGTCTATAATATATTTATCATTGACAGAATTTGTAGTGAAAGATAATTGTATTCATTAATTTGAGAAACAGAACATGTTGTTCTACTTATAATAACAAGTACAACTTGACTAAAAGATAAGAACTAACCTAGTGACTCAAAGATAAAGATAAAACTAACATTCTTGATACACCAGTTATTGAAGTAAAAGATAAAAGAAGTAAAGACACTTATACTTCTAACACTCCCCCTCAAACTGAAGTAGGGAGTAACTACAACAGTTTGCCTAAAGTGAAAAAACATAAGTGAATAAAATCTTGTAAATAAAAAAAAAGTCTTCATTCTTCTAGCTTGTATTAAAAATTGCTCTTCAATTGGATGTGAGAAAGTTGTCCTTCCTAATTCCCCCCCTCAAATTGATGCTCATTTCCCATACAAAAGGGATCAATTTGCAAACAAGAAATAGACACAAAATATCATTCATTCTTCCATTTTTCTTCACTCCATTAGTAAAAGAAAGTTGGTCTTCCTCTTCAAATGGTGGGATCTTTGTTGGCAACAGATAAAATTTTGATGGTATTCTGTGTTGGATAACATATAAAATGTGATGGTTTTCTGTGTTGGTTAACAGATAAAATGTAATGTTCTGTGTTGGTTAACAAATAAAGTGTAATGTTATGTGTAGGTTAACAGATAATGTGTGTAGAATTGGTTCCAAGTAAAGGTGGATCAGTTATGAAACAAAATTGAATCTAGGTATTAAAATGTTGTAAACTGTTCCAGAAAAATGTTGTAACAAGGTTTTGAAGACAATTATTGAATGGTTTTCATGAGATAGTGATTAAAACCATTTTGTACAAATCATTTCATTAAAATCAGTTGATAAGAGACTTGTTACCTTGTGGAACTAAGTTAAAAAATCAGACCCATTAGTTCTTCAAGAATAATCTCTAGCCCATCCATTACAATAACTTGCCAAGAAAATGCATTCGTGCTGAACTTCACAACATTTAGGACACAATTTGAACTTATAGCCACATGTTGATGTGGTGAGTAAAATGAAGACCCATTATGAAGGATAATGAACCATTCATTCAAAGTAGACAAAATCCCAAGTGTTGTTGTCCTATAAGGTACCACACATCATTCACATCGGACTTGAAAGCATTAGATTCAAGTGTGGATTGGCCTTCCTAATTCCATTTGTAGATCTTGTAATCCTTCTGTAGAAACTTAATTTATCCCAGTTAATGTTGGGATGGGATGTTGGATTAGCTCCTCTACCTGGAGTTTGCACGAGCAGATAAGGTGCAACTTCTTCAAGGTGTTGTGTTCAACTTCTACATCTCAAACTCTTCTCGGTAGAATTCAGTAAACAACCCAAGTTTTTTATTCCTTCAAAAACTATTAATCCCCATTAATCTCACCATTCGTCACATAATATCAACGTCGTATACCGATTTCTCTTATTGATTTCAAATATCTGCTCCAAATTCAAATCTTACTTAAACCAAGATTTCCAATCATACTCCAACACTAAAAAACAGGATTAAATCTATACCGTTCACCAGCAAAACAAACAATGGAGAGAGCATCTTCTTCAACTGATTTTCTGGTGGAAACTTGTCTAGATCCTACAAATCTATACTTTATCAAAGACCTTTGTATGAAACTTCATCTGATGCGATAAATTTAAACGAGAAACCCAATCATCTCTTTCGATCAATAATCGATAATATTTGTAGTAGTCAAAAAGTGATTCAGCCGAAGCACTATGTATAAGTGAAATTCTTTGAACTGATCCCTTAAAGATGGGGGTTTCAAATATGATTTTGAAGTTCCAGATCTAGTAAAGTTAGTGTAAAAACAAGAAAGAAAGATTGATATTGGGAGTTTGTAAGAGAATTAGTAGATCTGAACTTTGGTGTTTAAGGGTAAAAAGTGTTTAGGTTTAGAAAGAAGGCTTTAACTGTTGTTGTTGAACAACAGATTCAGTCGCCGACCAGGAAATAACAGTGAGATGTGAATTGAATTGGCAGTGCCGTAAGATTCAGAAACATGTTGAGGTATGTGAGGATTAAATGCAGAGAGAACTTAGGGTTTATTTGAAATAGGTCTCATGAACAGAGGAACGGCTAGGGTTTCTCCCTGGCTCTTGATGCCATGACCGAATTTGTAGTGAAAGATAATTGTATTCATTAATTTGAGAAACAGAACATGTTGTTCTAGGAACAAGTACAACTTGACTAAAAGATAAGACCTAACCTAGTGACTCAAATAGGGCTGCACATGGGACGGGACGGTACAGGTTTTTGCCTAGCTCAGTACCTGTACCTCCCTATGGCCGGTACCTGTACCTTGTACCTGTACCTGTATCTGTGCAATATGGGACGGGACGGGACTTGTACCTGTTTAACTCGGTACGGGACGGGACGGTGCCGGTTCTTTACCCGTAGCGTATGTAAAATTATAAAAAATAAAATAAAACAAAAAATCTTCTAAGTTCTAAGTTCAAATGAAGTTATAAACCACACCAAAAATTCCAAAACCCTAAAATCAAAAACCAAAAAATTACAATCAGTTTCACATCTAAAGAAATCAACAAAAACTAAATAGAAATGAACAAAAACTAATTAGTTTTCAAAAACCCTAACTATTATTAGACGTTATTACTTGTTTCTCGGTACTACGGGACGGGACGGAACGGGAATAGCCTAGAACCGTTACTTGTACCTATTCTAGGCACGGTACCAGTTTTTGGTACTTGTACCTGTCCCGTCTGATTGCGGTTCCGAGATGGTACTAGGACGGTTCCGATACGGTTCCACAGGACGGGACGGTTCCTGTGCAGCCCTAGACTCAAAGATAATGATAAAACTAACACTCCTCATACACCAGTTACTAAAGTAAAAGATAAAGAAGTAATGACACTTATACAGTTATACTTCTAACAATCATGGCCAATTAAGAACTGCGTTTCCATCAACCTTGTCACTCCGAATTTGATGCGTCCCTAATATTTGTGTTTCTTTTTATAAATTTGGTTCCTAGAATTCCTTTTGTCCCATTCCTGGCAAGGATTTTCTTCTTGTAAGTATGTACACGCGTAGGATGGAGAGGAAAAGTTGAAATCAAATCGAAAAGTGCATAATTACATTTTATGCAACCACAAACACATAGAGACAAAAAATAGCAGGTGCTAAATTCACAAACACTTGGAAACAAAAAATACTAGTATAATTCACTTTCGGCCGAGGAAGATGAGAATTGTATATATGAAGTATATTTAAAAAAAAAAAACTCTCTAATTTAGACAAGTAGAAATACAAATGTCTGTGCAAGTTCCCTGGAACCAAATTGGTGGGTTGATGGCAAGCGTGCACTATCCCTACTTTTACCACAACCACACGAGATTGTTCATTAGGTTGTGTCGACATTTTGCACTAAATGGTTGAGATTTGCATCTAGACTTGAGTGATTAGAGAGAGGAAGTCAACTCAAAGCTTTTTATTGGCCAAGTTTGACTATTCTACGAACTTAGAAAGAGAAATGAGTTGGGACTTGGGAGATCATTGGAATGAGGTGGTTCTCCAATCTCAATCTAAATGGTCAACCCACTAGGCCACTATCAAATCACATTACGGTACCTTACCGAAATTAAAATATACCAGTATATAATTGCATATCTGCATCAACTACAGCCGTATATTTCAAGAGGAGAACAGTAAAAGTCAAGAAGCATTTTCTTGCATATCTGAACCTAACGGTACTTATGATCTCACTAACCAAACTTACCTGGCTGGTTTCCTGCTTTTTCATGCATTTGCTGGGCAACTCGAGACCGGGCTATAACTAACCTGGTTTCGGAAGGAAAAAGCCTGGAAAAAAAATCGTATTTAACTACGGATTTGACTGTAAACTGAATACAAAAAATAAATAATTACGCCACAAAAAATAAATACAAAGGTCCCAATCCTGGTAAATAAACTACCCATGACTAAGTCCTTAAATGGGTACACACTATTTTTAGTATTTTGACCTTTCCTTTCCACAAAAAATTGATCAAAAAAATGAAAGAATTGATCAAAAAAAGAAACGAAAAGGAGGAACTCGTAGAGATAGTCAAATCTTTGACCATGACCTTATTATTGAAAATCATTGAATCGAAGAAAATGAACACGCAAAATCCATATTGAAAATCGAATACTGTCTGTTTATAAGTTTTTATAGTGTATTATATGTTCATGAAAATGTGTATATAAAGAGGTGAATTATGACAAACCAAAGCAGCAGCAGCTGAAACCACACCTCCTTCTGAAGGTCAACCAGAAAGATAGACAAGAAAAACAGGAAACCCACTGATATTCCACTTATGGCGCCTTCATTTCGTTCTCGTTCTCATCTTACTATCTCGATCTCCGTATCCATTGTTCTTTCTTTGTTTCTCATTAGTTTCATTGCTGGAGCTGAGGCTCGCAAGCGCTACTCCTGTGTATCTTCTATAGTTACCGAAAGTGTGTATAAATCAATCTTTCTACACAAAGATGACGCTGCTTGTCCTGCCAAGGATTTCTACCCATACCAATCGTTCATTCAAGCGGCATCACGTTTCCCTAAATTTGGTAACTCTGGAAGTTTAACTTCACGTAAGCGTGAAATTGCAGCTTTTCTTGCTCAAATTTCTCATGAAACCACAGGTAATTAAGCAGTTTTAATGGCTAACGATCGAGTTTTCGAATCTAGATAGTATTGACTGATTATACTCTGTTGCTAATGGTTGATATGCAATAACATCAATAATTCAGGAGGATGGGCAACAGCACCAGATGGACCATATGCATGGGGTTTGTGTTTTAAAGAAGAAGTGAGCCCAGGGAGTGATTACTGTGATGCTACCAACACGCAATGGCCTTGCGTTCCTGGAAAATCTTACAAAGGCAGAGGTCCTATTCAGCTCTCATGGTAATTAATTACTGTAGTTTCTTAGAATTGATTATTGATTATAGGGTGTTTCTCATAAGCCGGGAAAAGTATTTTTGCGAAGGTTTTTGTGTCATTTCTGATCTAATTGGAGATCAGATCATGTTAGCATATCTAGACTTAACTGATTTCTTATGATGGTGCTTAAATTGCAGGAATTATAACTACGGACAGGCGGGGAGAGCATTGGGATTCGATGGTCTAGGAAACCCAGATATCGTATCAAACAATTCATTACTTGCATTCGAAACTGGTTTGTGGTTTTGGATGACTGAACAGTTACCTAAGCCTTCATGCCATGATGTGATGATTGGGAAATATAGACTCACAAAAGCTGACCGGGAGGCGAATAGGACAGTTGGTTATGGAATGGTAACAAACATAATCAACGGTGGACTCGAGTGTGGTAGGGGGGGTGATGGTCGAATCAGTGACCGAGTTGGGTATTTTCAGAGATATGCAAAGCTGTTCAATGTCGATACCGGACCTAACTTAGATTGTGAGAATCAGAAATCATTTTAATTGAAGGCCATTTCAAACTAGCCCTCCTTTTTTTCTTTTTTAAAATATGGAGCGTGGCTTGACTATCCCTCTATCGTTTTTTTTTTCTCTTTTTTCTTTTGATTGAAACTATCTCTGTATCGTATTGTAAATCTCTTTGTTTGTATTAATTTGGAAACATTTGAATAAGAAACAAACTTCCTTTCCAAATACTAACCGTTTCCCTTTCCAAACACTGATTCTTGTCTATCATCGTCTCAATACGCCTTGCAAGGAAATGAGAAATTAAGAAAGGAAAGTTGGGAACAACAAAGAAATTAGATGATTTTTTTTTTTTTTTTGATAATAGAGAAATTTTATTAATCTGCTGAAGTTGTGGTCTTTTAAATGACTGGATCAAGTTTACATAGGATTCAAGTGGCATTGCTGTTTCTCTTGCATTTTTAGCAATAATATCTGCCACCTGATTATCATTACGACTTACAGATATGAACTCACAAAACAAAAACTTAGAGATTAGATGTTTTATCTCTTTTATTAAGCTCTTATTCTCCCATTGAATAAGCAAACTACTTCCATTAATAGACTCGATTACTAGTTTGGCATCTGTTTCGATTTGAATGCATGAATGATTCCTTTCCATGGCCCAAAATAAAGCTTCTCGTACTGCCATGCATTCAACTGCTTCTGGATTCAGTGCTCCATTTCCATAGCTCCCTTTGACTCCAAGGCAAGAACCTGAGTTATCACGCATCACAACACCAATACCAAAATGATTAGTTTCATAATCAAAAGAGCCATCTACATTTACATTTAACTTAGTAACTCCCTCAGGAGGTGGTTTCCAATTAGAAGTAGAACTATCAATGCACAGAGTGGGTGACTTAATTAAATCATTATTATGCATGTGAGAAGCTAAGTGATATAGAATTTTATACACAGGAGAATGAGGGTTAAGAGTTACTCCCTGAAATACTACATCACGCCTATCCTTACATAATATCCTGATTCCAATCATGAGTGAGAATAACCACCTTTCTTCTAGAGCTGAGTTATCAGAATCAAACCAGCTGATTACCCATTCAGAAACAGAGGTGCAGCCTGCTGAGACAGCATCAATATTTATATTTATACCCCTCCAAATTGCTCTGGCATGTTTGCATTCAAAGATAATATGTTTCATGTTTTCAACAGTGTGACCACAAATGTCACAGTGGGTATCTAAAGAAGAGTTATACTGAGCCCTCTTACTCTTTGTTGTATTAATTCCCCTGATACATTTCCAAGAAAATAACTTTATCCTTTGAGAAACTGGACAACTCCATAGAGCTCTCCAGACCTTTGAGTTAATGGTGACACCATTGATCTGAGCTTCACTATTATTGTAAGTTAAAAGTTTGTAAGTACTTTTAACAGAGAATTTTCCATCTTTAGAGGGTGGCCATAGCATAACATCTTCTTTACTGACATCAATAAAAAGAGTTTGAAAATGGGTATAAGTACCGGTGGGTAACAATGACATGCTACCATTTAGTGCACGTCGGAATACAAGTTGCAAACATTTTACATTTGACCCTGTCAAAATGGACAGTATTTTTTTGTTTTTATTTTGGTGAAAAGGGAAACATAGAAAAAGGAGTACTCTAGAAAAATGAACAAAAGAGCTAAGGAGAATTATAACTATGCGCAAGTCCAAGGAATGTATTATGACTAGACAAAATTCGGAATCCAGTGATACGTGCAAGAACGTCTTTGCATTAACCTTTATGGCTTTATCCCCTTCACTAAACAAGAGCAATTTAGAACTTTGTGAAAGCTAAGTTTAAGGCATCATACTTGTAAAGGAAAATGGACGTGTATTTTCCTTGAGCGAAGAATTAATTCTTTAGGACCCGGTCACTAGCATTAGAGTGACGTATCAGGAAGTTATTGCCTTCCACCTTGGTGTTATAAGCGAAAATTTCCAGTTCTTCGCATTTCATTCATAATGGGTTTATAGCATTGTAACTTTGGAACCCATGGATCTTTGAATATGAAAATGGATTCGTCATCACTTACTTGCTAGCAAAATAACCTTCTTGCATAATTTTCCTGATAGTAAGCATAATACTCCATGTTGAGGAACAAACCTCTGGAGTTTTGCAATCCTAGAAACTATTTCCTCTCAGATACTTGGCCCTCAGAATAGCTGCCCATAAGCCATCCTTCTCACGTAAGAAATCTCCATATAAGTTTACCAATCTGGTCCTTGTTAACATCTTCAAGTTTTCGTAGACCAAGATCTCCCTGAGCTTTGTGTTTGATGAGTTTGGCCCATGCAATTAAATGTATTTTCTTTTGATCATAGTTATGACCTCACCAAAAATATTTCATAGTTCTCATCAAACTTGTTAACACCTTCTTTCGAATAAGAAAACTACAAGAAACACACCTTCAATGAGAAAGGTTCTGCTAGCATAATTCATAAAATGTCTGTTCCACCCTGTTATATTGTTCTTCATCTTTTCCTCTAAAATCTTGTTAGAGGCATCTTGTTTTTCCGATTTAAGAAGTTACTTCCCCATATAATTTTTTATCTTTATTCATAATTTGGAGGTCCAACTTATCAGCAATCCTTTTTTGGTTGTCATGGCTAACACATTTGCTAAAATGAATTGAAGACTTCTGGAAGTTTGTTTTCTGACCTGACCAACTAGAATACACAAACAACATATTGATGTTCTCTATCATTAAGCACAACAAAATATAAGGTTGTTAGCAAACATTAAATGACTCATTGCATGAAAAAATATATTGATTTTATAACCATTATAAAGGTTAGTTTCTTCTATTTTCTCCATAATCCAAGCAGAGAGACCTTGACAAGAAGACCTAAGAGGTAAAGATAGGGGGCAACCTTGCATAATACCTCTCTCAGCATGGGAAAACCCTCCGGGAGACCCGTTGGCGAGGACTGAGAAAGTGGCAGTGCTAACATTAATTATTCATTATGAGAATAAGAAGGGATCCAGTGATGCCCACCCCCATTAGCATGTGTCTTAGAAAGTTCCAGTCCATCCTATCATAGACCTTGCTAATATCAAGTTTGACGATAAAAGAGCATGTAATAGATTGGGATTGTTTCATAGAATGGATTAACTCTTTGGCAGTACTAATGTTATCAAGGATTCGCCTGCCAGGAAAAAAGTTGGTTGATTTTGGAAACTTGATATAGTAATAATTCTGTAGAGGATATTCTAGAGAGGGATTGGTCTGAAATATACATGAGAACTAAGATTCTTGCATTTATGAACTAAGACAAGGTTGGTATGATTTACGCCTGTAAGCAGGATACCAGAACTAAAGAAGTTATTAATTAGATAAGTTACCTCATCGCCTGAAGACAATGGATGAGTAGCCATCAGGTCCCCGAGATTTCACATCACCAATATGTCTTAGAGTGACATGAATCTCCCTCAAAGTAGGCATTCCTTGAAGCTGATCATTCTCCGCTATAATGATAGTGTTATTGACCGGGAAAATACTAACAGCAGCTTGAACATTCTGATTTGGTTGACATGTCATGCAGTAAATTGGAGACTAGGTTTTTGGTAATAACTTTCCATATTAATAGTCCACTAACCATTATCTAGAGCTAGAGCAATAATATTGTTCTTACTTCGCCGTTGCTGAATAGATAAGTGGAAGATTTTGAAGTTCTTGTCAACGAATGGTACCCACTTGGTCTTGTACCTCTTCTCCAAGAATTAAAGTCCATAAGGTGATTCTGATGTTCAATGATTCGATTTCCATGTTACTAACATCTTTGAGGTGAGAAATTTTCTGCACTTCAGCAAGTTTTCCTTAGCCATAACTATTTCATTTGAGATATGTCCAAATAAAAAAATTGCTCAACTTTTTAAACACCCCTGCCATATCTCTTAGCCTAATACCAACACCCCCAGTAACCTTATTCCAAGTTTCAGTAGCAATATCCATGAACTTAAAATGATCTAACCATATTTGTAGCGCTTAGTTTTCTTTTTGAGTTTTCTATGAGTCATGAAACTTGTGCTCATTCTTTTAGTGGTGTACTTGGTACCCCTGCGTTTTCAATTGGTATCAGAGCAGGCAAACACTGTTAGACCTAATGTTTTCAATGTTTTCTTCATTATTATTAGAAAACATGGTGATTATTGATACTTCAGAGAGAAAAGCCTTTAAAAAAAAATCATGAACGATTTTTGTCTATTTTGTATGGCTTTAAGAGGAAAAATTCAAGGTCAAGTTAGAGATTGTGCACCGATTCGTTTTATGAAACGCATCGAATGAGCTTGTAAATATCTTCCTTTTATATGCTTGATCCTTTTTTTTTTTTTTTTGAAGTAATGGCTTATATCTTCTCCTCTATTCTGCTTCTTTTTTTCTTTTCTTTTTTTTCTTTTTTTTGTAGATAAACTATCCTTGTAAGTTAAAATAATATATTTTCCGATAAGAAAAATAACGTGCATGTCATTATTTTATTATGTTATTATGTTACTTTAGTTGGATGTTCCTCGCTCCAAAGCAAATGAGTCAAAAATCGTAGATTTGTTTCAGTGAGAGAGTGAGAATCGAACATCAACCCTGAGTCAAATCCAAATTAGCCTCACCAAAAACACGTAATATTTCAATCTCATCTTTTGATTTAACTGTGAGAATTATGTAACGAGGGACGAAATTCTTAACACAAACAGTGGTGGGACCACCTGCTAACTATTTCACCAATCAAACAAAAATGTCAACCTAATTCGCGTTGAAGGAGTGGGTCCAAAATTGAATTGCTTATCTTGAGGTCATACCACAGTGAATCAGCTATTGAACATCTAGTTATCATCACATTAAAAAAAAAAAAACTAACTCCATACAAGTAAGATCTCAAACCCAGCTAATCTGTCTAGGCGCCAATTCCAACTATAGGACTCCTTGCAAATAGTTGGCCGGGTAAGATCAAAAATTATATTTATGTTTATCATCGAGTTCTATAGAATTAAAATTAGTTCTTTTGTTATCATAATTTCACGGAATTGAGATTAAATTTTATAGGGGCGTGTTGGATTAGGATTTACATGGATATTTAACAATCCTAAAAATTCCTAGGTATTCAATTAAGAAATGTAAGGAATCGTTATATATCCATGGTATTCAATTTGTATTTTTTTAGATTCCACAATTATCCTAGGTATTCAATTCATTTAAGGTTTCTTAGGATAGTTGATGGAGAAACATATATTAGGATTCTTATGGATATTTGTAGTGAAAATATGTATGTTATTATCTCATATGAATCTCAATCTCAATCGGAAAAGATTTTGATCCCACAGCGCGAGTTCAAAATTGAATTCGCAGCAGCCTGACTGTCGGATGAAGGAGATATGACATCATCAAACTGAGTACCTAACCACAGTTGGATACCATAAGTTTCAAAAATGCGTCGTACTTATTAAAGACCATGCGAAGAACTCAGCCTATCTTCTTGCTCGGATATAAATAAAACACTAATCTCAAACCAAACCTAATTAAATAACTAGGTAGTGATGCTGATGATTTCAAGTGTGGGGATAAGATATTGAATCGAAAGAAAAAGAATGGAGAGCATTGTATATATATGTTTGGTCGGTAAAAGCAATGTGTTTATTCGGTGATGGTGCATTGAGTGGGGTTGTTTCCATGCCTTCAAGTTGCCAGGAAGCACCTAATACAAAACAAATATCAGTTGGACTGTTGCATTGATTCAGTGGTGATGGTACAGGGAACATCTTGTATTTGTGATCTGTAATTCTCTTTAATTGATCCTTAGTTTCCTTTCCCACAAGTTGCTTGCATATGCTTGCTTTTGCTAGTTATTGATTGCTAGTTTAGCTACCATTTGTCAATTCTTCATGTGATTATGTCGGCTGATTTTTATGTTATTATATAAATCAATGATATTTCATAGGCTTTGTTTTCGGCTATCATCACAAACGCCGAAATATATAACAACTTCTGGTAGATAAAAACTCTAGGTTACTTAAAAGAATGAGACATGAAGAATCCCCCTGCCCCAAAACTAAGAAAGAAGTAGGAAAATCTGGGTATTAGATATATGAGATTATTTGGGAAGATACAAAGTATGTCTTAAAAAACCGGATATAACTGCGGTTAAGTCCACATTTTAATGATTGTTTGATCGCTATCATTGGACAGTCGCGAGTTCAAAATTTCTTCCATCTCAATCCAAACCACAAAAATTTGATGGATTCTAATGGATTTTTTTTGGTTTTCTTTTTTTATCAGGGCATGCTACGTTATTCCACCACTACCACTCACTACCTACCAACCACCACCACACACCACCAACCAGCACGTGCACCACCAACAGCAATAACCACCACCCCTCATTACCGACCGACGATCACCACCAACCGCCGCCATCAACCACCAGCACCGACCACCAACTACCACCATCACCCACCAGCATCAACCACCACCATCCATTAACATCGACCGCAAACCACCTGCACCGACCACCAACAACCACCAACACCGACTGGCAACCACCACCACCCACCGCCACATGATAATCTTGATTTTTTCAACTATATTACGATTCGGTAATTCATTTTAATTTTTATAAATCTAAATTAATTATAACTCCATCCATTACATATCTATGAGAATCTACGTGATTCTTTTAAGAAACATTCTATTTTTTTTCGTATAAATCCTGATCCGATACACCCCGTTAGATAATAAAAAAGAATGTATCACAAATTTCCTTCTAATTCTTTTTTTCCCCCTTTTTTGGTACACTATTTCCTTCAAATTCAACGAACAAACACAATACAGTTCAAAATTATTCAAAACCAATAATATGGGTGGGGTTTTCGACCAGTTACGGATTCCTAACTGACCCGACATTACCTGTATAAACAGATGTATGATATTTTGAAAGTTTAATTGTCTTCTAATTTTCTAAGCAAGTTCTGCAGGGTTCAGCTCATTCCTTCCAAATTTTGGACTGCAAGTAATTGGACAAACGTTTAGTGGTATGGTTTCTTCATCTTTCAAACTATTTCGTTTATAAAAGCTTCGTCTTTCCTTGTGTCTATACTTCCTCTTTTATATGTATTTTTAAGTAAAACCATGAGTTATTCTTGAGATCATAATACATGACGTTTTATAGTGTTTGTCATATTGTATTTTGATTCAAGAACTTATGATTATGGATATTCTTTTTGGATTTTGTGAAATTTGACCTAATTTGAAGCATTTGGACATTTTTGTAAAATGTTCAGTCCTGTCTGATGAAATGTCTCAAAGAAATCATTGTTGTGTGCCTTAAAAAGTGATTATAGTTCAGAGTTTTATAAAGATTTTGATATGTTTATTTTGTTTAGTTAGAGTTTTAGCATAACGTGTCCTCACAAAAATTTGAGTTATTGGTTTCAGCAATATGTATTTGAAATTGATTTTTGTCAGTAAACTATGCATTATACTGTGTCGAGCTGGTTCAGAATGAACTCGTTTCTTTCAGAATTTGATAAAGCAATCTAACCGTTCTTTTTAACTATACAATATCCCTTGGAGCTTCCAAAATCATATATGTCAATATCCCTTAGAGCGTCCACAATCACATATGTCAAAATGCCAAAGCTAATTTTGGCTTTTAGCTTTAGCTTTCGGCAGAATCACACAGTGGGAACAAAACTAAATATAGCTGAACGCATTTTTTATTCAAGCTCCATTCCAGACGTACCTTAAAGACCAGTCACTTTCCTGGCGCTGTTTTAATATATGCTTCAATGAAAATCACATTATACGACCGCTTCACACCAAGTGTTAAACTAAGTTACGCTTGTTTGTAGACGATAATTAAAACCCCGCTTGTTACTTGGGCGATTTTAATATTCGGATTTTGTGGGACGGATTTTAAAACTGAGCCTGTTAAACAGGCCTCAAATAGAACTCCTCCTTGTGTAACAGCCTGGTGTACTCCCAACTCTTTAACACACCAAGCTAAACAATCCAACATGTTTCATTTGCAACAGAGTCTTACCATACTGTTCTTGATAGTTAGTTCATATGGCTAGCTCAGTGAAACAGTACCTTTCTGTTTTCATTACTAATACACACTTCAGGAATTATGGATGTCGATGAGCAATTATAATAACGAAAAATAAACTTTGGATTAGTTAAGGCCACATGCGTTGTTAATTAGCTATCCCAAGTCACAACACTCAAAGTTTAATTCATGTTCAGTGTGATCATAGTAATCTATACATAATGAAGAAGTAGCAATGTTGTTATGTGGCATTGTAAGAACTAGAACAAGTTGCTAGAATGCAGTCAAGTCATGAATGATTCATAATTGCATGTCTCATTGATCTCTCTAGTAATTTTCTTCTTTATGTCCATCTCCCGAATGGTGCATTTGGTGTAGCCCTGTTTGTTGTGTGGTTATGTGCAAAAATATGTTAGTGGTGTCAGTTAATTTTTCATCAAGAAATGTGAAAAATGTGGTGAAACACCCTTGCTTACTTTTGACCCACCAGAATTTTTGTCCTGGAACAGGACATATCAATTTAAACACCCTTGTTTACTTTCGATCCACCAGAATATTTCAGATCTTTTAATATAGTATATTTTTATTCAGAGAGATGTTTAGAAACAGAACTTTGCTAGAGCTAAGTTCGGAAACAGAACTTTGCTAATTTTATAGGATTAGTACCAATCACTTATATTTGATGTGTGAATTAGACTAAAATAGTCCTACTGAGTACTGAGCTTTGTGTGGTCTGACCAAATTAGTTCTGTGGTGGTTTGTGTGGTCTGACTAAATTAGTTCTATTGTGATCTGGGTAAGTTGGGCGAATGGATGCATGAATATATGCAATACCCGTTAAGTCTGTTTCTAGCCATTTGACTATATTTCTTAGTCTTTTGAATCATTGGATTACTCAATTTACCATTTTCTTAGTTTTTATGCTGATACTATTTGGTCACTACTTTGAGCCAGAAAAACTTCTACGTACTGGACTTATAGATGTCATGATAAGGTCGAGTAAGCAGTACCGCTCAAGTAATTATTCACGGTTCTTGGGCTATTAAAGTGCACAGTTCTGATACCCTTCTCAATTCTATATGAAGTGCTTAGTACCATTGCTGAATGCATAGATGCCCAAAAGATTTGCAAGTTTATGGGCATATTTATCCATCATAAGGCATCCCATAATTTTGCTATTCTGAGAACCTTTGAGGAGCAGTAACATATCATTACTTGTCATCCTTTTTCACCTTACAAAGTTCTACTACAAGAGAGATCTCAATTCTAGGTATACCTACCAAATCTGGAAGTCAAGAGAAAACTGAATAAATTTACTTTGTGTTGTGTTGTCCACAGGTGAGTATTGCATGTATTTCAAGTTACTTTTTCTTGTTGAATTACATGGCTATCTTGCTCCTGAATTCGTGCACAGAAATGTGCTGACGACGAAAAGTGATGTATGCAGGTCCATTTCTTCGTCAGCTACCCACCGTGGCAGCGGTCATCTAGTATTCTTTCGTTTCCAAGTCTTTATACTAAAAAGAGAGGAAGAATCTCTTTGAAGTATAAACCCAGATTATCATTGGTATCGAAAGCTTAAAAGCCTCTAACTGGTAATTTCATTCTCACCTTTACAATCCCGGATACAAATTAGGGTTTTTGAGCTCAAAAAACAGATCCCCTAGAACAGCCAATGTTTTTTTAATTTTTTTTAAACCCTAGCTACGCCATTGCCATCTTCCTTCTTCTTCTTTTTCAATTTAATCATATTTTAATTTTGTAGTTCTTTGTTTCTGCAAATGATAGGAGGTGATATTTTGTTATAAGTTATAACTTGTAAGATTGTTTTGATTTAATCGTCAATTTTTTGATTCATGGTACTATTGATTTCGGCAGGGTAGAAGAATGAAGGTTAAAATATTACGTATCCTTGATTGGGCTTTTTGGTTCTCCTTTCCTTTGATGTCAGTGCTGTTATAATTATCATGATTTTGTTTCTCCTTGTTACATTTGCTATCTTCTTTGTTGCCATAGGGTTAGCAATTAGCAACATATGTTGATCTTGATACTTACTATCTCCTGTTGGATTACATGTTGGATAATCGCTGTTGTTTTGCGGCCATCTAATTGATAATAGTGGACGAAGATGTGACCTAGTTTTGGCCTTTTAGGTCTTCGCATACGAATGATGATGCAATGTCTAAACTGTTGCCTTGTTGTCCTATCGACCATGCTAGGGTACATGATACTTCGCACCATATTTCTTGATTCTTCCTGTCTCCTGCTGGAATGCATTCTTATATGTCAGCTGTCGAAGTATCAAATTCCTATTGTTTTGCGGCCATCTAATTGATAATAGTGGATGAAGATATGACCTAGTTTTAGCCTTTTAGGTCTTCGCGTACAAATGATGATGGAATGTCTAAACTGTTGTCTTGTTGTCCTGTCGACCATGCTAGGGTACACGCTACTTAGCACCATATGTTCTTGATTCTTCTTGTCTCCCGCGGGAATGCATTATTATATGTCAGCTGTCGAAGTATCAAATTCCTATTGTTTTGCGGCCACCTAATTGATAATAGTGGACGAAGATATGACCTAGTTTTAGCCTTTTAGGTCTTCACATACGAATGATGATGCAATGTCTAAACTGTTGTCTTTGTTGTCCTGTCGACCATGCTAGGGTACACGCTACTTAGCACCATATGTTCTTGATTCTTCCTGTCTCCCACCGGAATGCATTCTTACATGTCAGCTGTCGAAGTATCAAATTCCTATTGTTTTGCGGCCATCCAATATCTAAACCGTTGCCTTGTTGTCCTATGAACCATGCTAAGGTACACGCCACTTGCACCACTTGCATGATCATGGTGCCCATCCATAAACCCCTAAATCCTCTTTGATGGTGCACCCTTTGAGGTGAATGCCATGATATGAAGGTTGATAGGGTGTCGTTTCATCATGCGCGAGTAAGTGGCCTGCCACTAGCATGCTATCATTTTTGTTGTTTTATACTCCCATTGTTGTCTTGAAGTTGAAACAATTACGGTGCTAAGGGAACCACAATAATCTGAAAATAAATTTACAGTGATCATGCTACAACCTTGTGGCTAGTTACTACGATGATCTAGTGTCACTAATGATCTCCATTAAATATTGTCCAAATGGATCAAGATCTAAATAGAATCACTTAGATAAAAGGATGCATACTGCTAGTTAGTATGTAGTCCTATCTGTCCGGTAGATGTGGCTTGTTACAACTCCTCTCAGCTCTCCTTTGAGCTGACCAAATCCTGAGTTGAAATGGGACACATTCAGTGGAACTGTGGAAGAGGAATCAAGCAATAAATAAAAAGACGCACATTCTTCTATGGAATCAAACACAATATATTATATATAGCTTTCTCAAAGCTTTCTGACATCTCTAGATTCAGACACAACTCAGCCCCCTGGACTTCTGCAATTAATGAAGTTGTCCTTAATGTAACTACAAGTTATTATTTATTTTTCTTAATTTTTAGTTCATACAGTGTTGTAGCGCTTGAAGATAGCAGTATGATCGGTTATTTATGTCATCACATGTTTGTCGCTGTTTTTGTAATGAAATTGCTATCGTCTAATAAGTTAAAGCTCGGCTCCTACATTGTTCTGTATGGTTTCCCCTATTTTGGCAATCCGTCTTTGCAGTTTTCTCTTGACTTCCTACTTGATGCAATTTGGCGTTAATTATAAACAGAGTATGTACTCCCAACCACTTGCAATTTTTTTGAACTGAATTTCAAAATACCTTCCAATTAACTGTAATTACTTCTGGTTGTAACCAATACCTACCAATTATCCATAATTACTTCTGGTTGTAATTGTAGGTGGCATGGTGTAGCTTCCTGGACTTGGGATGCCCAAGATGAGACATGTGGTATATGTAGGATGGCCTTCGATGGCTGCTGCTCTGATTGTAAACGCCCTGGAGATGACTGTCCTCTAAGTGAGTATAATCAACTGTTTCATTTTTTTTAACAGACTTGCATATTGTCAAATTATCTGTCAAAACTAAGGCATGATGCATCTAAACTTCTGTTTCTTTTTATTCATAATGCTTAGAGTGGAATAATTAATCTAGAAATTTCCTAGTTAAAGGATTTTAGTTGAGACACTGCAGGAAAAACAGAAGTTTATCCATGTTCCATCTAGGTCCTTGCGAATTATAACCTCAAAATTTTACTCCACAAATGCATACTCAAAGTGTACTAATTGAATCCTCGGGACTAAGAGACTATAGCCATGTTCCATCTAGTCCAGTGCAAATGAAAAATCTCGATTTATACACCACAGATTTTCGATGTGTATCATTTGTAGCCTTGGTTGGGACTAAGAGAATTGCAAGCTCTCACTTGGTAATAATCAGGATATTGTGCTTGGCAGTTTCATTTGAACCACTTTATAAACCTTTCTAGAGTTTTTGTTCTAGAAGATATGTTTCATGGATTTTTACCTGCTGTCTTATGTCTCTGCTTCTATTTCTTACGAGTTGTAGATATTTCTGGTCTAGTTTGTTCGTGTGCATGTGGAGCAAATGAAACTTATATTTTAAATTAATTTTCTCGCAGTTTGGGGTGCATGTGACCACGCATTCCATCTCCATTGCATCTTAAAATGGGTGAACTCACAAACTCCTCAAGCAAATTGCCCTATGTGCCGTCGGGAGTGGCAATTCAAATAAGGAAAGACATGCTTCCTCTTGCTTTCCATATCAGGGGTCTAAATGAATATGTGTAGAGGTAACTGTATCTCATTGTAGTTACACTTGTTTCATGTAACCATTTCATGGATTAGAAGATGATTATTAAAAATTTCTCTGATAGTTCAATACAGTATAATTCATTTTGTTATGTAGTGCTTTTTGTAACAACAGACAGAGGAATGTCTATGTGAATGTGCTTTTATCTTTAATGAAGATTAGATCTTCATTACAATCTGTTTACTAGTGGTAGAAAACTTTAATCTAAAACCACATACAACACTCAGTGAACAAGAAAGAAAGAAAAGACGGATCAAAAAGGAAATTAAAAGAAGGTAGAGAAGAAAAGAGGTGCCTGAAGTAGAATCAATGAATCATCCTGTCCCTGGGGCAAAAGGAATTCAAGGCATTAAAATCTCCATGAGCTCTTTTCATGCTGATACAAGCATCTTTCTTTCGGACTTTTGGCAAATTAGATCTTACTTCTAAGATGAGGCTCATCTAAATGTCCGAGTCACTGACCCTTTAAGCTTCTGATTTTCTGAATAAAGCTCGTGTGCATCATTAAGAAAATGTTTAGTGAAG
Source organism: Papaver atlanticum (assembly GCA_023531105.1). Lineage (NCBI taxonomy): Eukaryota > Viridiplantae > Streptophyta > Magnoliopsida > Ranunculales > Papaveraceae > Papaver > Papaver atlanticum. The sequence goes on from JAJJMB010003633.1 coordinate 6,865,613, forward strand.
TAGATCAGTATTAGTATTAGTTTGGATCTCTCTTTTCTGAAATGTGGTTTTTGTGTGCATAGTCCACTTGTTCTTTTGAACTGCTTTTGAATGGTAAAAGCAATGCAGTATTTTAGATCTGTTAGTCAATTTTCATATGAATAAAGACAGGAACCATGTGAAGCTAGCCTGTTAAAGAATCTTGAATTTTTTTGTTTGGATCAGACAAAATTCAGTACACATGTTTTGAGTGCCTGAAAGTGAGGTTAACAAAATACTCTCTATGAATGGCGGTTTCTGTCAAACATATCTCCAGTGGAATGCAGGATTTTGGAACCCCTAATTTGTGTTGTGCAGTAAATAAAAACTTGATACGAAGAAGATTAGACATAAATAAAACCATTTTTTCTCATTCTGCAATCGAACTTTTGGATAACGATAGAAACATAAGATCACCGAAGAAAAATAGCAAACCCAATAAATTACTAGTAGTAGTAGCTAAGAAAGACACCAGCATACGCTAGCAGCACACTTGGAAACCCTAATGGTGTCCATACTAAAACTAAAACAAGCACAGTGGCAAGACCAGGAACTTTACATGATGAATAGATTAGGCTTCAGTTGTCTGTTCTTCTTCACTTGGTGATGGCGTAGATGGCGTAGATGATACCAGGAATGTAACCGAAGAATGTCAAGATAAGACAGATCCAGAACTCAATCTACACATCCAAAAACAACACACAAAAACACAAGTTAATTCACAAACAAACTAGAAACTGACTGATTGACTCAAAACTTCAGGTACAAACAAGATATCTTTGTACCAAACATGTTTATTGTTTGTACGCAAAACATACGAGAATTGTTAATTCTTAAACAAGTAGAGTTATGAAAAACAACACAAATTGGTGAAGAGAGGGAGTGTCAAACCTGGCATCCAAACTTGAGAAAGACACCAAGAGGAGGAAGGATGATAGCCAACAAGATGTCTATGCAATTCAAAGTTGATTCATCAGCCATTTTTTTTCTCTTCTATTCAACTGAAACAGCACAAAAACTAAAAGAGAGAATTTTCTAGAGAGAGTTTTCCATAGAGAAAATAGGAGAATTGTAAAAGATATGTGAAGGTGAATAGAAAACGTTTTGCCAATTTATAATGGCAAGGAATGGGTGAGGACCACGTGGCATATCCCAGTTGGAAAGTAACATCCTCGACTAGCTGTGCCATAAAAATAAAAATTATGCGACTTTAAGAATCAAGACAGATCAAACTTGTGTGATTAGCAGGGCCCATAAGTCCATAACCAATGTATTTTGAATGATGGGTGAAGATCGCCAACGACCCATTAGCTTACCGTAGTGCAAGTTGTGCAAGGCTTGATAAGCCGGCGTAAAAACTATGTTATATTTTTTGGAGATATTCTGTAGTCGACCCGGTACTTGTTACTGGAAAAGACTTTGGATTTGGATTTGGATTTGGGTGAAGATTGCCAACGACCGAGCTAGCTCAGCCCTGGTGAGCGGATTGATGTTGATGTTTGACAGAATTGGTCTCTGTTTGTATCCACTTAGCTGTGCCCTATCTGAGCTTTTTAGGTAAGTAGACTCCACAAGCACTTACGGATAAATGTCTTCCACGTATAAATGATCTCAAAAAAGAAAAGAAACTGACTTCCATGTAAGATTTCTGTAACACTAGCATTGTAGATAATTAACAGCATTACTAGCATTAGTGCTTTATTCCGTGTACAATAATGAATAATGAACTACACTATACTCCATGCAACAGTTAATCCTCCAAAAACTTGAAACTTATTGCAGCAGCACATGCCACATGGGCGGTGATGAAGAGAATTAAGGTTTTATTTTTAAAGATAAATAATTAAGTTTGACGTTCCTAACGAGTGAGTGAGAAGAGGACCCGAGTGAAAACACCTCCACAAAGCATGGAAAAATCATCACTTAGCAATAAAAGATGTTTTGGCAGACGAACGAATGATCTTTGGTTCCTTTTCTAATCTTGAATTACGCTACACTTGGTCCAGTTTAACATAGGGTGTAATATCAGTTCTCCCTAGCACATAATCCTTGTGGTTTAGCATAGGCTTCATTGTCATACATACGACGGATCATCTAATATTTCCTCCAGGACTCTGATTAATTGCATCACATGGGCAGCGCACATCGGATAAAGGAAACAATGAGAAAGCTTTAATATTGACATTTACTTACAAGTTATCTATCTGTCCCCACTCCCGCATGTGACAAGAAGAATATGCCAAACATGTAACTGTCGGGATTTGAACAAAGCAATCAAAACAGTGGGAATGCCAGATTAGATCAAATCGGGAGTGGTTCTAATAAAGTGGTTTTGAACCAATCCAAAACTCTTTCGCTCACATCAAAATTACTATTGATTTATTGTATTGGATCCCACCATATGAGTGGTGGTTGTGGAGTGGTCAAACTAATTCATCAAGATGCTTTTATTAAATCAGAGACGAATCAAAATCAATGTTAGTTTGGTAGTAGATTTATAATTAATTATGCATTTGTTTAAGGTGATTTGCTTAATATCAGGTTTGAATTAAAAAAACAAACTGTTAACTGTTACTAGTCAAAAGACGGTGTCTCACACTCTCGTACTATATCAAATGTTAAGCAGTCTTAATCTTCTACCAATGGAAAGGAAACATAATAATAAAAAATTCTTTTCGTGTTCAAAGTACTTGAGAACCCCACAACACTGGACGCGTTTTCTCAACCACTCCAGATTCTTTTTTTTATCAGAAACCAATAGATTGGTACTAGGGTGCCCGCTAAACACACGAGGCACTAGTCGCTATTGGATAAACAATCTGTTCGACCCGCTGGATGTTAAATGAACTATTGGTTAGTGGTGGCATACATGCGTATAACATGTATCATTTTCAAAAACAATGTTTTCATTTTTGTTTTTTCTGGCTCAATATTGACTGACTATTCGTACACTTACACAAAAATGGAGAGAGTGGGTCAGGGGAACCATTCAGTGGTTCTCTATGAACCGCCTAGAAAAACCAGGGCAAAACCGTCCCTCACACAAAAGGTGGGTCCCACCCTTTTGAAGTTAGCAGGGGGCCACATGGTTTGAAGAGATGTGAGGGGAGGTTTCTGTGGAATTTTTTCGGCGGTTCGTTGAGACTTTCTGTTATTCGTTTCAAGCAAAACAACTTGTACCAAGCATTAGGTGAATCCTTTGTGTCACGGGCAAAGAAGTTGAATTCGGTAAACTCGACGGAATTATACACGCGTACTCATTGCTTGCTATTTGGCTGAGCCGATTTTGAATCCCACGTGGGGAGGCCTTTTCGTGGGTGAATCATTGCTTGCAAATGATTTTATCACTTGCAAATGGTTCAAGCATCATAAAATAAAAATATTGAGCTTACTAATATTTCTATTGAAGGTAGGTTCGCGAGCCAGTTCGCAAACCATAAATATTTGATTTTCAGAAATACAGGAAGGTTGGTGAACCAGTTCACAAACCGCAAGTTCAGTTGGGAACATTTCACGAACCCGGTTCACAAACCGTGGTGAACTGAATTTTCAAAGTTGGTATAATATGCTAGCAGTTGGAGAACCCGGTTCACAAACCGTTATCAACTGAGTTCGGTAGTCTAGTAGGGTTGGCGAACCCGATTCATGAACCGTTGCACCCTGACTCGGAAAAAGCCATGTCGTTCACGAACCGTTCTACCAACTGTCCCAGTTAATATTTTAGCAAATGTGCAAAGACTAATTTTTAATATGTTTGCCATTACCAGAACTCTCGTAATCACTTCTAAGACTTCATTGATCACTTAAATACTTATGTGTGTGCATCATGATTAAACTCTTAGGTGATTAAATGGACATCAAATTGTTTTTAGTTCTTAGGCTAAGTTGTCAAACAGAACAGTCATTATACACGGTTCCGTAACTGGACCAAGGTGTATATTCTTCTATTGTATTTTTCAAGAATAGTGTTTTCTTGATTCTCAAGTTATCTTAGCTTGAATTCTAAGCAACCCCTGGTCTTGGAAAAACTGTAAATAGAGATGCTCTTTCAACTGGGAAAATTAATCCATAACACTTTGTGTCATAGTTGATTCTAGAGTCATCCTTTATTAATCTAGGTTTCCTCTGACAAACATAATTAGGTCTACGACTAAAAGACTTTGCTTTAGGGATTCGTGAAGCCAGGTCCGACTGATAGTTCGTGAATCCTGATTTTTCTTTTATGTTATTGAGGATTTCGTAATCTCTACGAGGCAAGATAGATAGTAATCACAAAGTTCTCTTCGTCTCATACTTTGTGATTCCTCAAGATAGATATCTGAAAAATGATCTTAATTGAACTTTTAAAGAATTTTCTTGAGAGGTGGTTAAAAATCAAGACTGCTCTTCAGGAATCGTAAGTTCCGGATTTTTGAGGTTTGCTGGCTTTGTCATTGTGAACAGATTTCCACACCTTTATATTTGACCTAAATTGAAATCAAATAGGCTTATCTGTTAGAGGCAGATTGGTATCAAAAGTCTTCACTCAGCTGAAGAAACTCTTAGGCTGTAAAAGGACGTCAGCGAAGGGAATCAAGTGTGTAGAGCCTTGCGAGTTTCAAGAGACGTAAGGAGCGCGACTGTAACTGAATCGCTTGGAAGTTGGGTTCGGTCTCAACTACATTCCTTTCCGAAGTCTAATAGTAAGCTAATACCTGATAGTGTACCACTATATCTAGGGGATTCAGAATTTTTCAATAATTAACTTTGTTGAAGAAATTCTGATAAAACCGCCTACTGGTCAAAAAAACCTTTTTAAGTATTCACTGATCTTGAGAAACGATTAGAAAATCTTACTTTTGATGTGAATTCATATCTGCAGAAGGAACAAGACTCTCTTAACAGATTGAGTTGTATCATGATGGATAATGTGTTTGCTGAGGTAGATATTGATATGTTAATAAACGAGTGTTATACTCCCTCTTCTTGTATTGAAAGAGAAATTAGTTTATGCTTCATTTCAAAGATAGAGACTAATCATTATCCCTCTGAACATATTTTAAACCATGATCTGATACATCATGAAAACTATATCTTGTTTGTTCACAACGATGGTGTGAAACGGAGTCATCAAGAAAAAGTTTAAATTGTTTTCCATGATGAAGATATTCAAGAAAATTCTTTGTAACAAAAGAAGTGGCTTACATAGTACTAAGTGTTGTCTCCAAGTGCTTTTACTAAAGAGGTGTAAGACAAGGCATATAGGATGTTCATCTCGTTATACTATTGGCACATGCGTAAGCAATTTATTGATGTTTCAGGAATATCTCTTGTCTACAGATAAAACTACACCCAATCATATTGGTGTTGGAAGGAAGTTCTTTCATGAAGTTATCCTGTGTTAGAATCAAGATTGTGCAAAAATAAATCGTTTGATTTTTTCTGTAGTTATAAACTTTCTCTCTCTCTCTTAGTTGAGCATTGCTCCTAAGAGATGAACTCTTTTTGATAAAATAGAATGCAAAAAACTACATGACCTTGGTAAGACATGTGCGGTTCGAGCACCATGAAAATCTATGAGTAAGTCCGGTTCTTGGCCTCACGGACTGCACATAAAAAGAGAGAATAATATCTTGTTTTTATCTCTTCTTCTTCCTCTCTTTGCTTCTTCTCAACAGTACGAGAACTAGAAAGAGAAACTGAAAGGGTTCCGTAACTAATCACTATCAAAAATTATTTTCTTGATGATATCATGATTGTTTGAGTTCGTTGTATTCCTTGTGAAATCTCCTTCAACGGGTGATCAATTATATTTGCTTTTGTCACGGTTCCGGAGCTTTACCATTGTCAACATTTCGGGTACTCGGTGAGTTTCTCTATTTGATCTTGGTACTTCTTTGATTCAAAAACATGTTTGGAAGAAAAATAAATCACCATGGAGAAAGTTATAGTAGGAAAAATACCAGTAGAACCAATGAGAATGATGATGAACGTTATTTTGATACTACTCTTTAAACCCTCTTTGTTGATGAGCATGCTTTTGTCACATATAATGAGTACTGTAATCGAACAATGATGATGGAAAGAAAATATATGATGCATCAATTCTTAAGGTTCGTAACCTCCCCGAGTTCATGAACTCTATGAATGAGGTCTTTTCATCGCGGTATGGGAACTTCCCACTCCGAAATGGAAAGCCAATTTTATGCAAATTTGCATAATGCAGATATTCCTAACTGCATGTGCAGCACCATTGTTAAGAAAAAAACTTTTGTTGTCATTCATGGTGTTATTTCTGAACTATTGGATTTGCGATATAATGGTGATTTTGAGGTCCTCAACCTAAGATTCTGCGACCTTCTCAAGATGATGTGTCTAACCTTCTTATGGGAAAGTCTGTTGCTTGGAAAGAAGGAAAATTACATGTTCATGATGCTGATTTATGTCTAAAATCAGTTGGAAAACTTATTGTTTCCAATCTCATGTCAAGCACCATTGATAAAAATCTTTGGAGCAAGATTTCCGCTGAACTAGCCTACTACCTCGCTCAAGGAAGGAACATAAATTTTTGTGGACTAATCATTGATAAGCACGTAAGTGTGACGCATTTTCACCCATAACTACATTATCTAGGACTCATTTTATTTCTAATAAAGTTGTTTTAAGTCTTTTCTAGGGAATAAGCTCTTGCGGAAAAATTGGCTCAAAAAGTGGTGATTTGCACCCCATAAGACAAGTGCTAAAGGGACACCCGTGCAGGATTAGGGGGGGACATCTTCTTCTCAAATTCAAAAAATAAATTTTGGCGGGAAAACCATTTCTTCTCTGGCAGAATTTCGATCGGATGTTTGGACGTGATTTAGTGAGATTCAATCCCTGAAACTTAGTGGGTAGACGTGATATGACTATAGAAAGCTGGTATGGGTGTTCGTTTGGATCAAAATTGGCTGAATCGTGTCATGGAGCAAAACAGGGCAGCACATGCATGAGAGAAATATTTCACGGGATTGCATGAGTTTTGGAGAATTTGAACGTGTTCTGAATGTGTATGATGACTAGAGCAACATTTTGGAGCGTAAATAAGTTATATTTGGAGATTAATCCAGCTGCAAACGCGTGGAGAAGCTAAAACAGGAAATTATTGTCGTGAGAATAAAAATAATAAAGAGAAGATTTTTTGAAGTTATGGAGGAGATTCGATGTATCTTTCGGGTATAAATAGATTACCCATGTCATATATGAGGGGTGTGGAGAGTTTGGGGAGCTTAGGAGAGCTCAGGAGCGAGAAATCACGAGTTGCAGAAACTCGGGTTCTGCTGCTGATGATGATGATGAACATCAAGAACACGAAGAACAACACCTGCTGAAGACAGTCGCTGAAAACTTTCGAAAATTTACGGAAGTGGGTAACACCTTTCAAGCGACTTCGGAATAGTGACTGCAGCACTTCTCTTGTATCGTTCATTGTAACAGTGATTCTGCGACGTTTTTCATGCGTCACAAAATCCTGTTTTTCACCATTTTCTCTGTATTTCATCTTTGTAAACCATTTTTGAGCCTAAATAAATATTTTGAGAGCATGTTTACTATGATGAGATAAACCCCAACACTGGGACGACGGAGGAGGCCGAACTTCATACATGGGTAAATTTATTTTATTATTTTTATGACTTTTGCACTAATATTAATTGAAATATGATTTTGATTAATTAGTTATTATTTTATTAGATGGGTCATGCTTGCTTAGGTGTTTGATGTCCCATGCTTACGATTTATAACTAATGTTTTGAGGATCTACCTAGGCAAAAATAGAGTCCTTGTTTACATTTCTTGCGCTAAAATTGTCAAAGAATAAATAAGTGAACCTTATGTTATGAAGATTGGCCAAATCCTTAGTCCCAGTACCTCTCACCTACTGTTTATAGTTTTTGTATATAATTATATATTTTTATTAAATTTAAAAACTCGAATCTTCACAAGTCTTAGAGTTCGAATCCTTTTTACCACTATATTAAAATCATATCAATCATCCGTCAGATAATCAGTGTTAGTCATGTAAGAAAATCCATTGGCTTTTCTTGTCTCATTACCTGAATTTGCAGTCACTTTGGAGTCATTCTATTTGGGTCCTCCTTTACAAGCCCGAAACCTTTGACCATGGAAAGCTTGAGAAAATGAGAAGAAACAATGCACCTGCCTCTCATCCTGATATTGCTCAACTATGTACAAAGGTTGCATGTCTTGAGGAACAGGTTAATTTTGCATTAGCAGTTCATCATGATCTTGCTGAAGGGATATTTGAGATCGTCGTCTTCGCAATATTGTCAATGTTTGAGTTTTTTTTTTTTTTTTTTTATGCTATGGCTGTAAGAACTTCTTTGAACTTCTTCTGTTTCAGTTGATGGTTGTATGACTTTGATGATATTTTATCTTTGAATGAGTTTTTTCTTCAAATTAAAAATGTTAAATGTGTCCAATTCATAAGAAGTGCTTTTATTGTGAGATTTGTTCTTTGCTATCATTCTTTGATGATTAAAACATATATCTCATATTTTCTCATAGGCTAAGCTCTTTCACTCTTGCAAAAGAGGAGTAAACTATTTTGAGAAATGCAGTTTTTGATCACTCCAGGATTACACTTTTGTGAATAAACTGCTACAGGATTCTGTAAGATGTTCTTTAGGGATCGACTTACTTCCTTGATTGCATAAGCGCCAGGGAATAAGTGGTAAACTTTAATCTCTACGTTCGTACATGGCTAGAGAAGTTATAATTCTTATGTTGAGTCATATTGCACTAATTGTTCTCTTGTTCATAACTAGTGTAGATAATAGTTATTTTTGATGATTTTTCTCAAAAAATTCTTGTATCATAGTGCCTTTAACATTAAGATCGTTATTTTTAAGTTCTTTGTTCGTAACTGGCGAGAAGAGAGAAAAATATTGGATACAAATTTATTTTGTTCATAACTGGCGAATAAATTTAAAGTCCAAGAAAATCCTTCTCTTGTGACTAGAGTAAGGTCGCTCATGTTGTTCTTCTGGGAATGACATTTAATGGGGTAGAGTTCTTTTGAACTTGTGCTTAATGGTAATATCTTTGTAGGGAGAGTGGATGTGGAATTGTAGGAGATGATTGTGCCTTATGTCTCCTTGACGCAAACCCATATTTCTTGGTTGAAATCGTCTAAACTAATGGTTGGTATGTGTTCTCTAGTCTTGCAACTCTTTTGATTAATTCATGATTATCCCGATTTTTCACCTTTACCAATTTTGTTGACAAAAAGGGGGAGATGCTACATTACATATGGATTTACGGAGCATCATGTAATGGGGAGTGAATTATTGTCTATATTTTTTACCTATTTTGAAAAAGTAGTATGTATTGACTAAGGGGGAGAACAAATCACCGTGGTATTGCTTCAAAATTGTGGTGTAATTGAATTTTAAGGAAGGTAATAATATTATGTTTTTGTATAACAACCAATGAGTAGAATGATTACCTCATTCTATAAACAACTCTTATTTGAGCATTCTCATAAGTTGTTATTGCTACAGATCTTCAACAACAAAGTGCTAAACGAACATATGCAGAACATTGGAAGAACTTGAAGTACGAAGAATTCAAGTAGTATGTTGAAGAACCAAGGAAATCAAGCATAGTGGATTGAGCTGTAAAGTTTACTTATTTATCCATATGTATTGAATAGTTTTGTCACTAAAATTGACAAAGGGGGAGATTTTTAGAGCAGTGCTCGGTTGAACCCACAAGTTATGTTATCTCAAGCTTATTGTCAAATTTAGGTGATCAAAACTATGTCTTGATTTCTAGTCTACTAAGTCAAGTCTCGGACTAGGTTAGAATTGTAGTTGAGTATCAGAGATCACCTTGAAGACTGAAGATCGACGAAGACATTTGGAGAACTTCTATATCCAGGTATGTGAAGATTGAACCATACTATTTTACTCATTATACCATCATTCTAGCTTTTGAGACTATGTCGTATGACTTATAGTAAATTTACAAAGAAGTAGATTTCGAGTCAAGCTTGTCTTGTGAAGAATCTCGAAATGAGACTTAGCAATTAGATATTCAACAGTCCTTAAACAATATTAGTTTTATGAATTAATTTGTGGATCAACTGAAAATTTCCCATGCAAATTATTCATTACGTGGGAATGTTTCAATATATCATAAGAAAGAAATATGAACTTACTGAATTTCATCTCAGGGTAGGTTAGCGAACCTGTTCGCAAACCATAGATATCTGAGTTACTAAAATACAAGGAAGGTTGGCAAAATCAGTTTGTGAAACGTAAGTTCAGTCGTGGAAAGTTCACGAACCCGGTTGGAAAACCATGGTGAACTGAATTGTATGTTGGATAAATTGGTTGACGGTTGGCGAATCCAGTTCACGAACTGAGGTCAACTGTGTTCCGAAGTCTTGTAGGGTTTGCGACCTCGGCTCGCGAACTGTAGCACCCTGAATCGTGAACAAGTATTGCGGTACACGAACCATTGTACCAACTATCCTGACAAAGTTTAGCAGATGCACAAAAACTTAATTAATCACTTCTAAATCACTTCTTAAACACTTCTTAAACACTTCTTAAACACTTCTAAGACTTCATTAATCACTTAAAAACTTACGCCTGTGGTTCACAAATGAACTTGTGCTTAATTGCTATATCTTTGTGGGATGTGTGACTATGGAATTTACAGGGGATGCTTGTATCTTAAATCTCCTAGATAACCGCTAAGTATTTTTTATTCTGTGATATCATCTAAATTAAAGTTGATATGAATCCTTTTAAGTCTTGAAATTTATTTTGATTGAATTCATTACGATCCCATAATTTTCATACCTTTGCCAATTTTTATTGACAAAAAGGGGGAGAATTAAGTTTCGCACTACATACATATGGTTTACGGATCATTATCTAAGGGGGAGTGAACCAATATTTATAGGTTTCACCTATTATGCAAAAGATGTAAGCATAGATTAAAGAGGAGAAACATATCACCGTAGTATTACTTTGAAGTTGTGATACAATTGAACTTTGGAGAAGATAATAATATTATGTTTCTGTATAACGACGATTGAGAATATATGTTTTCAAAGTTGTTGTCACTGGGGATCTTCAACAACAACGATGCTGAGTTGAACACGTTCAAGATCGTTGCAACTTGAAGTAACTAAGAATTCAATGAGTTGAAGAACCAAGAAAATCAAGGATGATGGATTCTGTACTTTTGAAGCTTTATTTTTTAATCCATATGTATTGATAGTTTTGTCACTAAAATTGGCAAAGGGGGAGATTATTAGAGCATTGCTCGGTCGAACTCACAAGTGTTGCTATCTTAATCTTTTTGTAAAATTTAGTTGTCAAAACCATATTTTGGTTTATAGTCTACATTTAGTCAGGTCTCGGAAGTGTGTAGTTGAGAATCGGATATCACTGTGTTCTACCGTTTGAAGGCGAGATCAACAGGAGCTTTGGAGAACTTCAACATCAAAAGGTAAGTGAAGACTTAACCACCTATTTCTCAAAGTTTTCACCTTTCAATCTATGAGACATTGTCGCATGACTAAATTAGATTGTACATTTATAACAAAAATTTTGAGTCAACTTTATCGTATATATTGTTCTCAAAATATGACTACGTATACGTATAAACATTTTTTCATACTTGATGAATTTGGTTAAGAACAATTTATTGTTCATGACTTAAATTATGATTCAAGATTTAATCATTTGAAAATAACATGGAACAGTGATATGTGTCATTGATGTTATTCGGGAATGTTTTGAATTGATTATTAGAGAGATATAGAACTATTGTTAATATGGATACATGACAGTATGCATACCAGTTCACATGCTGGGAGAACAATTATAAGTCCGGAGCCGCAGTACATGTACCCATTACACGTACCATGACAACGACATTCACGAACAGGTACAGTACACGTACTTACCCTGTCGAATATTTTCAGATGCATCAAAATTATTTCTATGAGATAATCGACATTTGATCAACTCTTTAAAAACACTATCTAGACATTTTTGATGATATGTGTGATTCATGAAAAGTTTTAAAGTGTTATATGAAAATGGTTAAGTATATAGTTCAATTGGATAGTTTCGGCTAACCTACATGAACAAGTCATTATACATGGTTCAGTTATGGTCCATCCTAACCAGAGTGCATATTCTGATATGTTAATCTCAAGTCAAGTTTTTCATCTAACGGTGATTATTGATTGCTTGGTTTCAAATCTATCTTAGCTTAAACCTAAAGAAACCTGGATCTTGAAAGTCTATAAAAGGAGAACCTCTAACAAATGGGATCTTTGAATCCCTGAAACTATTCTTGTGTATCCTAGTTGTGAACTAGATTCGTCCTCTCCTTCAAACCCTTCTAGGGTTTAGCGACTAAAAATACTTCACATGGGGATTCGTGAAGCCAGGTCTAACTATATATCTTTATCTTGATAGTTCGAGAATCCTGATCTTGTTTTGATCGTTGAGTTTCTCACTCAAACAAGATAGATACAAATCACAAAGTATCTACGTCTTAGACTTTGTGATTTCACAAGTTTCGACTTGTGAGGTGAATAGTAATCTAGGATGCTCTTCGGGAGTCATTAGACCAGATTTTGAGGTTTGTTATACTTTGTCTATTGCAATCGATTTCCTACCTTACCTTGATCTTTGATCAGAACGAAAAACAAATAGGCCTATCTGTGGGAGGCAGATTGGTTTAAAGTCTTCAATTGAGTTGAAGCAACTCTTAGGCTATAAAGGAGGGTAGCTAAGGGAATCATTTGCGATGAGTCCTGTTAGGATTCAAGAGGCATAAGGAGCGTGACAGTAACTGAATTGCTATGACGGTTTAATTCGGCCTCAACTACATTCAAGTCTGAAGTTCTGATAGTAGGATAGTGTCTGTAGCGGTTTAATACAGTTTAGTGTTAAGGTCTGGACTAGGTCCCGAGGTTTTTCTACATTTGCGGTTTCCTCGATAACAAAATTCTGGTGTCTATGCTATTTCATTTTCCACATTATATTATTTATCTTTATAAATGAAATATCACAGGTTGTAAGTTCGAATGTCATAATCCGTCGTTTTGAATTGCATTTCCGCCAAAACCGACACTCTAAGTGGCGGGTACATCTATGTTACGGTGTATTTTCTAAGAAAATAAAATCTAAGTGAAATAATAGGCCTTCCGGTTGTAAACCCGACCTGTGAAAATGCATGTAGGCACCCTTTATAGTTAGCCCATATCTGTTTATTGATCCAACATTGACCTCTTCTTTTTATGAAATCAGTTACGTATAGTTAGGTTAATCTGGTTAACCTTATTTTGGCACGACTAGGGTTAGATGTAAACGAAATTATACAAGGATTCAAATTAAGTCTTGGCCGTCACTTTGCCTTGTTTTTCTTCCCTTTTGCTTTCCCTCAAAAACCTAAAAAGATAACTAGTGTGAACAGCCGTGCTTCGACCCCTCTTTTGTTCGCCTCTTTTTCCGCCCGTTTTCATGTTAGCCCCAAAAAAAAAACTAGGCAGTAGATGATACCTATTCGTCAGCTTATCTTCCTAAGCTAATAAAGGTCAAGGTTTATTGGTTCTCGATGATGACGCACAGCGTGGAGTTTGTATGAGATTTCTTTTACGCTACCGGTACAACCACCGTATTTGGATTTTGATTTTTTAAGCGATTGGGGTAGGGGTTTCTACGTAATACTAAAAACTAAAACTATTTTGGCATGGCTTTTTCTTGCATTATCATCTTTATCTTTTGATGTGTAAGGGATTTTCGCATGATACAAATTAAAACCTATTTTATCATTAATGTTTTTTGATTAGATTACTAAATTGATATATATCGTATTACGGCTAGGTTTAACGTATTCAACATTTATGATGATCTTAATGATTTATCTTTCGAACTGGTTTCTATCGGCCTCTAAGTCATATACCCTATGTTTTGCTATTGTTGTTCTAAAGAAGGAAGAAGCTTGGTTTGGGCTTAAAATATTAAAGTGTACTATGTTGTTTTTGTTTACAAAAGATTTTGGTTCCACACGAACCTAAGCTTATGACTTGATTTTTCTTGGTTAACTTCGTTCTTAAAAAGAAAATGAACTATTATTTTTAGTCTTAACCTTTCTATTTTTCATACCTGCCTATGTGAATGGTTTTTCTCGTTTTGTAATATTAGTGGCATGCATGGCATTTGAATCTTGTAGTGATGGATCGTGGCTTCTACTACCTAAGCTACTGTAAACTAATAACCAATATATACACTAAAGAATTGTTGTTGCTGACTACTGTGCCACTTAATTAATGCTTATTGACTTAACGGCTCATACATGACCCTAAACACATTTTTGGTTAACAATGTGATAGACGCATTATTGTGTCTAATATATCTCAATTGTATATATTGTTAGTGTTCGATTTTGTATTTATTTTGTTATTTGATGTCTTTGTAGGTATTTTTTGAGAAATAAGCTCTTGCGGCGAAATTGGCTCGAAAAGTGGTGTTTTACACCCCAGGATAGAGTACTAAAGGCACCCCAGAAATGCACCGGAAGCACCCCAAAAATGTGTCGGAGGAACCCCGGAAAAATTACTATCTACGCCCAAAAATTACTATTTGCACCCCATAAGACAAGTGCTAAAGGGACACCCGTGCAGGATTAGGGGGAGGACATGTTCTTCTCAAATTCAAAAAATGAATTTTGGCGGGAAAATATTTTCATTAACAGCAGAATTTCGATCGGATGTTTGGACGTGATTTAGTGAGATTCAATCCCTGAAACTTAGTGGGTAGACGTGATATGACTATAGAAAGCTATTATGGGTGATTTTATCGACCAAATTTGGCTGGATAACTTGGTTTAATCCAAACAGGGAGTTGGAGGAAAAACATGAGCTTGCATGAGTTGTGAGAAATTTAAACGTGTACTGCACGTGCTTGGAAGATTTAATCGATATTATATAGCGTGAAGAAGGTATATAAGGAAATAAATACAGCTGCAGATGCGTGAAAATCAAAATCAATGAAAAAAATGGAAAAAAATATACCCGAGTAAAAGAAGATTATTTGTAGTTAATGGAGGAGATTCAATGTCGAAATGATGTATAAATAGGTTCCTAGGATCACATATAAGGGGTGTCGAGAGTTTGGGGTCGATAGGAGAGCTCAGGAGGCGTGAATCAAGAGTTTTCAGAACTCTGTTGTTGTTGCTGCTGCTGCTCGTGAAGAACAGGGAAACAGCGACGGTTTCTTCAACTGGTTGTAACAGTTTCTTCAACTGGTTTGCAACATTTATCTTCGTTGTAACAGTTTCTACAACTGGTTTGCAACATTTATCTTCATTGTAACAGTTTCTTCAACCTCTTCTGCAACATTTATCTTCAGATTTGTAACAATTATCTTCATCATAACAGTTGAGAGTTGAAACAGTCGGTCTGTAACGCACCTGTGCTGTTGCAGATTTCCTGTTTCATTATTTTCTCTTCTTGTAAACACTTTTTGAGCCATGAATACATATTTTGAGTGTGTTTTCGACATGATGAGTTAAACCCCAACACTGGGACGACGGAGGAGGCCGAACTTCATACATGGGTAAATTTATTTTATGACTTTTGCACTAATATTAATTGAAATATGATTTGATTAAATTGGTTGTCATTTGATTAGATGGGTCATGCTTAGCTTAGGTGATTTGATGTCCCATGCTTAACATTTACAATCAATGTTTTGAGAATCTACCTTGGCAAAAATAGAGTCCATGTTTATATTTCTTGAGCTAAAATTGGTGAGAATAAATAATTGAACCTTATGTTAGGAAGATTGGCCGAATCCTTAGTTCCAGTACCTCTCGCCCATTGTTTAATATTTTTGTATATATTTATTTAGTATTTTTTAAAACTTTAATCTCTACAAATCCGAGTGAACGACAACCTCATTTTTACTACAACTTCAAATTACATCAATTTTTGGCGCCGCCGACGCGGACTTGTTTTTAAGTTAGAGTTTTTAGATATTTTTTTTTTTTTTTTTTTTTTTTTTAATATTTTTATTATTTTCTCTTTGTTCTATTTTACTTTTCTTTGGGTATATTTCTTTGTGCTACAGGTTTGGAGTTTGGACCGCAAAGAATTTAAGCCAAAGACTTTGGTGACTAAGAGATTAGGAGCCAAAGATAAAAGCTAAAAGAAAAGGAAAAGAAAGACAAAGAATTTTTTTTATTTTTTATTTTATTAGGTCTTTAGATTTTTATTTTATTTTTATTTCTTAGATTTTCTGTAGATTTTATTTTTAGAAACTGTATATAGGGCTTTATTTTTGTATTTTATTTTTATTTTTGGGACATTATTATTTTATTTTTAAACCCTACGGAAGGGTAGTTTTAAATACAAACTGTTTGCAGGGAAGGGCGACGATTACGATATCGTCTCGGCCCCTCGGGTTCGTACATGACATAGGAGTCGTGGCCCGAGTCGACTTCAGCGGTTCTTCGCCCGTCTGGTACGGGAGGTAAGTTTTTCGAAACACCCGCGAATCCCCTGTCAGCGGGTTTACTATCTTCCTTAAGGTGAATATATGTTGAGGACTGAATACGGACTTTAATTTCCTAGTAAAGGGAAAGGACTGGCCATACAAGATAAGGGTTCGGATTTCATCACCGTTCTCTTCTTGCCAGCCTTAGGAAAACATATCCTACGCAAACCCAAGCCTAAAATATTGACTAGAACGAGACCTATAGGGTAACACGCTTAATAGGAAAGTCGTTCGAAAAATATTGGTTGCTCTTCTAAGCATACTTTGAAGTTCAGGAAGATTACTGTAAGTCGATTAGAGCCGCCTTGTAACCCAAGGAAGCGTTGCCAAAGAGGTGGGGGTATCAAAGTTCCTCTGAGCTTCCCCTACTTCTCTTTGACTCACTTTATTCGGATCGATCTAGAGAGGTTTGCTTAGATTGTAACGAATTCCTTTTCAAAGGATTAGAAGCTGGTCTAGAAACAATCTAAGTGGAGCCATCATGCTTGTTGTTTGCTAGAAATTTTTAGGTTTGTTTTGGTGGAGTCATCCTGCTGTGTGTTTGCTTAGAACCTCCCTTCTTTAGGATTTTTATTTTTATTTTTATTTTTATTAGAGTATGCCAAAATCGCTCAAGTCCATTAGTGAGCGTGCTTGGAAAAGAGACACTTTTGGCCGTTGATTAGTGACGAGCCTAGAGGTTTTTCTTTTGAAGGCGGGGAGCTCGAAGACTCTTCTTTGGAGAGCCCTGTTTTTGGAAACTTCAATTTTGAGAATTTAAGTCTTAGTGAGGAATTCACCCCTAGGATTTTTACTGTGCCAACAATGACGACTTTGAAGGAGTACATGTACCCAACTAGGACCAACCGACCATCGTGCATTAAGTTGCCAGCCTCTACGGCTAGTTATGATTTGAAACCTGGTATTCTTCAGATGATCCCTATATTCTTAGGAAAAGATGATGAAAACCCTTACTTTCACATTAGGGACTTTGAAGAAATTTGTGGAACAATTAATATTAAAGACCTTAGTGAAGAAGTTTTGAAACTTAGGATGTTCCCCTTTTCCATGAGAGATAAAGCCAAGACCTGGCTGAACAACCTACCATCTGAATCCATAAAAACATGGCAGAACTTATTGATGCCTTCTATTTTAAATTATACCCTAAGCATAAAACTGCAGCTGTTAGGCAGAAAATTAGTACTAGTGTTCAACAAGAGGGAGAATCTCTTTATAGGTTTTTAGAGAGATTCAATGATCTCTTATCCTAATGTCCTCACCATGGGTTCGACAAAATGAAACTAGCAGGGATTCTTTATGATGGTTTAGACTATTCGATCAAAGCCACGGTCGAGTCTTTGTGCGCTGGAGAGTTCACTAGTAAAAATGCTAATGATGCGTTTTCCTTCTTAGAAGATGTCGCTGAAAAATCCCAACAGTGGGAGTCTTTTGTTGAACCCCCTAAAAGACTCTTGATCAATAGAAGTAGCACCAATGTGGTTGATACAGGCTTTGGGTCTGATGCTAAGTTTGCTGCTTTGTCTAAAAGGTTAGAAGCTTTGGAATTGAATCAATCTAAACAGAGGTCTTTTGTTGAACCTGATAATAGGATTAGAGCCTCTCAAGTCTCTAGTTGTGGAATAGAACCCAGTAACTCGTTTTGGGAAGGTCAGGATAGCGAAGAGCAAGCCCATGCTGTCTATAACAATGCTAGATTTGAAAACCGACAGAAGTTTGACCCCTACTCAGAGACCTACAACCCTGGTTGGAGAAACCATCCTAATTTCTCTTGGTCTAAAGGACAGAGTCAAGGACAGTCTAGTAATTCTCAGCCTCCCCCAGGTTTTGGTTATAATAAGAACCCTTCAGGTCAAGCCCAGTTCCAGAACCCTTCTGAGAATAGAATAACTAGCTTAGAGGAATCTCTTAGCTTATTAAAAAGGAGCCAGGACATGTTCGTAAAGACCCGAGAAGTATTACTAAAGAACCAGGCTAGTTTTCAAGAGGAAACCAAGCAGAATTTTCAACATAATGCCAAGTCTCTTGCTAAGTTAGAACTTCAAGTTAGTCAAATGGCTAAGATTCTAAGTGAGAGAGATAATGGGAGTTTTCCTAGTCAGACTCAACCTAATCCTAGAGGAGTTCATGAAATAGGAGGGAGTTGAGGGAGAGAATAGGGAGACGTTTAGAGCATAAAAAAATCGAGAAAAAAAATTACAGGAAAAACAATTTTTCTGCTGGTGAAGAAGGTACGAAGAACATAAGACCCTTAAAGACCGTCGTTCTTCAACAGTGCCAGTGACGGAATTCCTTTATCGTTTTCTGTAACAATTGATTTTGTAACAAATATAAGTGTTACAAAACCCGGTTTTATTTATTTTTCTCCCATTTCATCATTTGTGAACCATTTTTGAGCATTAATAAAGATGAATTTTGAGCATGTTTCCATGATAATGATGAGCTAATTCTCGCGTAATCAAGGCACGGAGGAAGCTATTTATGCATGAATAATTGGTAACTATTCTATTTTTCTCTAATTTGTATTTTATAATTCACTCAATCACTACTTTGTAGAATTTTAATTGTTTGCATAATTTTTCCTAATTAGTTGTGATTCAATTAGATAGGTTATACTTTGGTTAGATAATCTATGCTTAAGGGATACAATTAATATTTGAAAATATGCATGATAATTTGTGAATTAAGAAAAAGAGATTTTAAAAATAATTAGAGTTTTGGAATTTTTACCATCATTCATTCATGTGTAATAGTGGAATCTAGTGTCTTGGTTATTTTCAATCTTAAAAAAAACAAAAACAAATTTGGATTTAAATTTTCTCTACTTTTAGTTTAAATAAGTCTAAAATCAATTGCTTTCACAAGTCTTACGAACCTATTACTACAACAAAGTTGAAAATCACATCACAATGCACTAATGATACATCTTAATAAATATATTAAGAAAGTAAATGAGTTAAGAGTCCTTATGAAAAATGTTTAACCGCAAACTTAAAGAAATACACCGCTTATAAGTAAAAGACTTAAATAAGCGAAATTAATGATAATCTTTGGTCCGAGGAATATTAATCGGTTGATTGTACAATGAAATGGGGTAATCTACTTGCTAAGAGAATAAGCTTGTAAATGCGCAGTAGATGTGTATGTTGAGATGTGTTTGTTAAGATCAGGTATCCATAATAGCTATCGCGCTTATGAATACCGGTTTGGTCACAATAGCTATCGCGCTTGTGAGGTGCACCAGATATGGGGTTGTCTAAAGGTTGATTGTGATTTGGGCTGCGGTCCATGGATAAAGATTGGGGTTTTCGAGTTTCCCGAGTTCAGGGACACAACTATTCAAATAGTTTGTGTCACGGTGGGCAGTGGTTGTAAGTCTAAAGTATTTAAGAATTTGTTGGAAAAGTCTATTTAAGACAATGAAGCGAGAAACATCTAAAATAAAAGGTTACAAAGTTTGGAACACGCATAAAGAAATTGCTAAGTGATATTTGGTTGAACGGAAATTAATAAAATGTTCTAAAATAATTTAAGAAGCTAATTACTTAAATTGGAAGTGCGATCGAGTAAAAGTTTGAAATAAAAATCAGTAAATAATTGAAAGACTGCATTTATTTTATTATGACTTCATTTGATGCATCGTTTGGTTTGTTTTTCCGCTGCACTATATTATTTTTGGAAATTTCCTACTGGGCTGTGGTTGCTCACCCTTTTCCCCTCTCTCCTTACAGAGTATACAGAGACACTAGCTGAAGAAAAAAAATTAAATTTATCACGGGGATTTGGGCATCAGTATTTCAATATCGTCGATATGTATTATTTTCAATTATGGATTGTAACAATTTAAGGTGTTTTGTAAACAATCTATTTATTTATTGGATTTTCTTTCGTAGTTCTAAATTATTCTTATTTTAAAAGAAAAAATTTGGCCATACGACAGATGCACACCAGGGTTCTGGGCTAGGTTCTAGCCTCAGAATTCGCGGGTGTTTGGTATCAGAGCACGGTTCCGATTTACTTGGGATGTGCATATGGACTTGCCGTTTTCAAAAATCTTGTGTTTTCTTAGACTTTGATTTTTGTTGTACAAAAAATCATTTTTGTTTTTTAGTGCCCGAAACGATTTATGAGATTTTCTCTCTGTTTTTAAAGTGTTAGATTTTAGTATCGTATTTTATTTATTTTTTGGGAATGGGTAAATGAATAAAAACCTTAAAAAAAAAATATGTGTTGATTGAAATTTCGGAAACTGCTTAGAATTCTGTTATGATGACTTCGAGGGTGAAGTCCTTTTTAAGGTGGTTAAAATGTCATAATCCGTCATTTTGAATTGCATTTCCGCCAAAACCGACTCTCTAAGTGGCGGGTACATCTATGTTACGGTGTATTTTCTAAGAAAATAAAATCTAAGTGAAATAATAGGCCTTCCGGTTGTAAACCCGACCTGTGAAAATGCATGTAGGCACCCTTTATAGTTAGCCCATATCCGTTTATTGATCCAACATTGACCTCTTGTTTTTGTGAAATCAGTCACGTATAGTTAGGTTAATCTGGTTAACCTTATTTTGTCACGACTAGGGTTAGATGTAAACGAAATTATACAAGAATTTAAATTAAGTCTTGGCCGTCACTTTGCCTTGTTTTTCTTCTCTTTTGCTTTCCCTCAAAAACCTAAAAAGATAACTAGTGTGAACATCCGTACTTCGACCCCTCTTTTGTTCGACTCTGTTTTCCTCCCGTTTTCATGTTAGCCCAAAAAAAACAAAAAAAAAACTAGGCAGTAGATGATACCTATTCGTCAGCTGCTCTTCCTAAGCTAATAAAGGTCAAGGTTTATTGGTTCTCGATGATGACGCACAGCGTGGAGTTTGTATGAGATTTCTTTTACGCTACCGGTACAACCACCGTATTTGGATTTGGATTTTTTAAGCGATTGAGGTAGGGATTTCTACGTAATACTAAAAACTAAAACTATTTTGGCATGGCTTTTTCTTGCATTATCGTCTTATCTTTTGA
This sequence comes from Papaver atlanticum, assembly GCA_023531105.1. NCBI lineage: Eukaryota > Viridiplantae > Streptophyta > Magnoliopsida > Ranunculales > Papaveraceae > Papaver > Papaver atlanticum. The sequence continues at coordinate 6,887,209 of JAJJMB010003633.1, forward strand.
TGTGTAAGGGATTTTCGCATGATACAAATTAAAACCTATTTTATCATTAATGTTTTTTGATTCGATTACTAAATTGATATATATCGTATTACGGCTAGGTTTAACGTATTCAACATTTGTGATGATCTTAATGATTTATCTTTCGAACTGGTTTCTATCGGCCTCTAAGTCATATACCCTATGTTTTGTTACTGTTGTTCTAAAGGAGAAAGAAGCTTGGTTTGGGCTTAAAATATTAAAGTTTACTATGTTGTTTTTGTTTACAAAAGATTTTGGTTCCACACGAACCTAAGCTTATGACTTGATTTGTCTTGGTTAACTTCGTTCTTAAAAAGAAAATGAACTATTATTTTTAGTCTTAACCTTTCTATTTTTCATACCTGTGTGAATGGTTTCTCTCGTTTTGTAATATTAGTGGCATGCATGGCATTTGAATCTTGTAGTGATGGATCGTGGCTTCTACTACCTAAGCTACTGTGGATCTTTAAACTAATAACCAATATATACACTAAAGAATTGTTGTTGCTGACTACTGTGCCACTTAATTAATGCTTATTGACTTAACGGCTTATACATGACCCTAAACACATTTTTGGTTAACAATGCACTAATGATACATCTTAATAAATATATTAAGAAAAGTAAATGACTTAAGAGTCCTTATGCAAAATGGTTAACCGCAAACTTAAAGAAATACACCGCTTATAAGTAAAAAACTTAAAGAAGCGAAATTAATGATAATCTTTGGTCCGAGGAATATTAATCGGTTGATTGTACAATGAAATGGGGTAATCTACTTGCTAAGAGAATAAGCTTGTAAATGCGTAGTAGATGTGTATGTTGAGATGTGTTTGTTAAGATCAGGTATCCATAATAGCTATCGCGCTTATGAATACCGGTGTGGTCACAATAGCTATCGCGCTTGTGAGGTGCACCAGATATGGGGTTGTCTAAAGGTTGATTGTGATTTGGGCTGCGGTCCATGGATAAAGATTGGGGTTGCCGAGTTTCCCGATTTTAGGGCCACAACTATTCAAATATTGTGTGTCGCGGTGGGCAGTGGTTGTAGGTCTAAAGTATTTAAGAATTTGTTGGAAAAGTCTATTTAAGACAATGAAGCGAGAAACATCTAAAATAAAAGGTTACAAAGTTTGGAACACGCATAAAGAAATTGCTAAGTGATATTTGGTTGAACGGACATTAATAGAATGTTCTAAAATAATTTAAGAAGCTAATTACTTAAATCGGAAGTGTGATCGAGTAAAAGTTTGAAATAAAAATCAGTAAATAATTGAAAGACTGTATTTATTTATTATGACTTCATTTGATGCATCGTTTGGTTTGTTTTTCCGCTGCACTATATTATTTTTTGGAAATTTCCTACTGGGCTGTGGTTGCTCACCCTTTTTCCCTCTCTCCTTACAGAGTATACAGAGACACTAGCTGAAGAAAAGAAATTAAATTTATCATGGGGATTTGGGCATCAGTATTTCAATATCGTCGATATGTATTATTTTCAATTATGGATTGTAACAATTTAAGGTGTTTTGTAAACAATCTATTTATTTATTGGATTTTCTTTCGTAGTTCTAAATTATTCTTATTTTAAAAGGAAAAATCTGGGCATACGACAGTCGCACACCAGGGTTCTGGGCTAGGTTCTATCCTCAGAATTCGCGGGGTGCGACAGACTTGATTGGTTCTTGGATATTGATCTTTGGAATCGTCCAAGTACTCTCACACATAATCAGGTTCACGGACTTGCTTCTGTAAACTTTCTGATTATGAGGGAAACAAATATAACCTCTTAGTATAATTCCTTGATTCAGATTCATTAAGTTGAACTCTCGGAATTGTATTTGAGTTTAGTCCATACATGTTGCCTAAGAAAAAGTTGGTGGTGTATTTTAGTATCCCCCACGTTTTCATCAAGCATAGTGGATTGAGCTGAAAAGTTTATTTATTTTTGAATCCATATGCATTGAACAGTTTTTTCACTAAAATTGACAAAGGTGGATATTGTTAGAACATTGCTCCGTTGAACCCACAATTTTTGTTATCATAAGCTTGTTGTCAATATTAGTTGATCAAAACTATATCTGGATTTCTAGTCTACTAAGTCAAGTCTCGGACTAGGTTAGAATTTGTAGTTGAGTATCAAACAGCACCCTTGTAGACTGAAGATCGATGAAGACATTTGGAGAAATTTTGTTTCAGGTATGTGAAGACTGAACCATTAGATATTACTCACTATCTCACCATTATATCTATTGAGACTATGTCGTATGACTTCTAGTAGTTTACAAACAAGAAGTTTCGAGTCAAGCTTGTCTTGTGAAAATACTCGAAACATGATTTGGCAATGATGGTCAACGGTCCTTAACAATATTAGATCTATGAATTAACTTGTGGATCAATTGGAAATTACCCATGCAAATGATTTTATCATTTGGGAATGTTTCAATCATCATAAGAGAGAAATATTGAACTTACTGATATTTCTACTAAGGATAGTTTGGCTAACCAGTTCGCAAACGATAGATATCTGAGTTTCAAAATTACAAGAAGGTTGGTGTTAGAGCACTGCTCGGTCGAACTCGCAAGCGTTGCTCTCTAGCTTGTTTGTCAAGTTTAGTTGTAAAAACTATAAGTCTTGATTTCTAGTCTACTTATAGCTATGTCTCGGATTAGGATAGAATGTGTAGTTGAGCTTTAGACTTCACGGCGTTTACCGATTGAAGACGAATAACTACTAAGGGTAGCTTGTGGAACTTCATCAACAAAAGGTATGTGGAGACTTGAACTCATCTATCACTCAGAAGTCTATTCTATTCTATCTCCTATTGAGACAAAAGTCGTATAACTATATAGACTTTACATTATACACATTTGATATTTCGAGCTGAGTTTAACTCGCTTATATCTTCTCGAAATATGTTTTGGAAAGCTTTTTGCTTTAACTACGTTCATCATTATTCTTGACGAAAGTCCAAAGATGATCATGTGAAAATCACCTGGTAACATCTTACATGATTTGTGTGAGACAGTCATTTGATGTAGACTCAGAATGTTTCGTATTGATCATTCGATCACTTGAAAATTTCTTATAAGCTAATAGTTTGTGTGAGACAGCTATTGTCGTCTTCTAAGAATGTTTTAATGATTGAAATGGGAGTTAAATGCTAAAACCCATGTTTGGATACATTACGGTTTGTGTACTTAGTGTACGAACTGTCTTGTTGGAATTCAGGAACGGAAGTTAAGTTTGCATACCCGCTCGCAAACTTATTCAACTGTTTACGTCAGGGTAATTAAGTTTTCATACCCGTTCACAAACTGATTTAACTGTTGAAGTCCGGGAACCAGGTTTGCGTACCCGTTCGCAAACGGTTTCAACTGAATTCGGTCCGGAGCTAACGTTTGCGTACCCGTTTGCAAAATGTCGGCTTGTGACCAATGTCCGGAACTTAAGTTTGCGTACCCATTTGCAAACTTAGGTGGTTCAAGTTATTAAATCGGTTAAGTATGATTTCATACTCATGAACAAATACATTTATATATTAAGGAATGCAATCTTTGCAAACCATGGCTAAATTGTTGATGAACTGATTCTTTTGAATCAATCCGATTTTGCTTGAATTGTGTCTTGTATACTTCTATGAGAATATAAACAATTGAACAACTCTATGAGTAACACAATTAGATTCATTTGATTATCAATTGATCTAGAAGTTTTAGGATGAACATCGTTAATACAAAAGTGTTCATATGGCTAACTTCGGTTAACTGTTATTGAGCCAACTCAATATACACGTTTAGGTACGGTTACCCAAATCTAAATGAAGGTATATTTCATTTGTGTGTAACAAGCTAAAGACCATCTAACGGTTGAAATATATTAGCTTGAATCTTAAATCAGGTTTCATCTAACGGTGAATATTGATTGCTTTGTTCCAAAGTTATCAAACCCTTATTTGAAGACTATATAAAGGAGAACTCTAGCAACTAGGAAACCGAATCCCCACACCTCATGTGTGATACTAGTTGCGACTAGAGTCGATTCTTCTTTAACCTAGGTTTTTCCTAAAACCATTATAGGTTAACGACTTAAAGACTTCATTGGGATTATGAAGCCAGACCCGACTATTTTCTCTGTAGTTGCGTGTTCTGATCTTACTTTGTTCTATCGTATTGAGTACTATCTTCTCTAAGATTTGCTCGAGATTTATCTCCGATAGGTAAGATATAAAAAGTAATCACAAATCTATTCATCTCATTCTTTGTTATTCCACAATAACTTGTTCTACTACCATATAGTTAAGTTATTGTGAGGTGATTGATATTTCTAAGCTGTTCTTCAGGAATATAAGACCGGATTATCAATTGGTTCTTGTTCACCTTGATTTATCAAAAGACGGAACAAAAACTTCGTAGGTATTTCTGTGAGAGACAGATTTATCTTTTTAAATAGACTTTTCTGTGGGAGACAGATTTGTTTATCAAGTCTTCGACTTTGGGTCGTAGCAACTCTTAATTGTGGATGAGATCAGCTAAGGGAATCAATTACATAGAGTCATGCTGGGATTCAGAGGCGCAAGGAACGCGACTGTACCTTAATCAGTGTGAGATTAGTTAAGTCTCAACTACATTCCAGTCCGAAGTTAACTTGTAGTAGGCTAGAGGCTGTAAAGGCTTAATAAAGTATGGTGTTATAATCTGGACTAGCTCCCGGGGTTTTTCTGCATTTGCGGTTTCGTCGTTAACAAAACTTCTGGTATTTGTGTTATTTCTTTTCCACATTATATTTGTTTATATAATTGAAATATCACAGGTTGTGCGTAGTTTAATTAATTGGTAAATCCAACCTTTGGTTGTTGATTGAAATTGATTGACACTTGAACATTGGTCTTTGATACCATTCAAGTTGTTTCTCATAATAATCAGGCTCGCGGATTTCTATATGTTTGATTTGTTGATTACATTGATAAACAAAGATATAACTCTTGGATATATTTTCCTTGATTGAGTCTGACTGTCTAGTTGATTCTCTTGGAATTATATTGGAGTTAGTCCATACAGATTTCCTAACGAAATATTGGGTGTGGTTGTTAGACCCTCGCTTTTTCAGTTGGCGAACCAGTTCGCAAACCGCAAGTTCAGTTAGGAATATTTCACGAACCGTGGTGAACTGAATTTTCAAAGTTGGTATAATATGCTAGAAGTTGGTGAACCCGGTTCACGAACCGTTGTCAACTGAGTTTGGTAGTCTAGTAGGGTTGGCGAATCCGGTTCATGAACCATTGCACCCTGACTCGGAACAAGTCATGCGGTTCACGAACCGTTCTACCAACTATCCCATTTTATATTTTAGCAAATGCTCAAAGACTTATTTTTAATATGTTTAGCATTGCTAGAACTCTCTTAAATACTTCTAAAACTTCATTGATCACTTAAACACTTATGTGTGTGCATCATGATTAACCTCTTAGGTGTTTGAATGAACATCAAAATATTTTTAGTTCTTTAGCTAAGTTGCCAAACCGAACAGTCATTATATATGGTTCCTTGACTGGACCAAGGTGTATATTCTTCTATTGTATTTTTCAACAATAGAGTTTGCTTGATTCTCAAGTTATCTTAGCTTGAATTCTAAACAACCACAGGTCTTGGAAAAACTATAAATAGATATGCTCTTTCAACTGGGAAAATTAATTCCTGACACTTTGTGTCCTATTTGATTCTAGAGTCATCCTCTATTGACCTAGGCTTCCTCTGAGAAGCATAATTAGGTCTACGACTAAAGGACTTTGCTTTGGGGATTCGTGAAGCCAGGTAAAACTATCTTTACCTTGATAGTTCATGAATTCTGATCTTGCTTTTCTGTTATCGAGGTTTTCGTAATCTCTTTCAGGCAAGATAAATAGTAATTGCAAAGTTTTCTTCGTCTCAGACTTTGTGATTCCTCAAGATAGATATCAGAATACTAATCATAATTGATCTTTTGAAGATTGTTCTTGAGAGGTGGTTAAGAATCTAGGCTGTTGTTCGGGAGTCGTAAGTTTTGGATTTGTGAGGTTTGCTAGGTCTATCTATTGCAAATATATTTTCATACCTTTATATTTGATCTAAATGAAAATCAAATAGGCTTATCTGTTAGAGGCAGATTAGTGTCAAAAGTCTTCACTTCGGCTGAAGCAACTCTTAGGCTGTCAAGGACATCAGCTAAGGGAATCAAGTGCATAGAGCCTTGCAAGGTTCAATAGACGTAAGGAGCGCGTCTGTAACTGAATCGCGTGAAGGGTGGGTTCGGTCTCAACTATATTCCAGTCTAAAGTGTGATAGTAGGCTAGTGTCTGTAGCGGCTTAATACAATATGGTGTTCAAATCTGGATGAGGTCCCGAGGTTTTTCTTCTATTGCGGTTTCCTCGTTAACAAAATTTCTGGTGTCTTATATTTTTCTTTTTTCGCAGTATATTGTTTATATGTATTATCTGATTTATACAGGTTTGTACGTATTCAATCTAAGTAGATACGTCTGCTTAATTATAATCAATTACAAGACTTTTTTCTTGTAGAATTCGTATCTTGAAAGATAGATAACAAGTTTAATCACTTGGAATAATTCCGATTGGATTATTTGGATACGACTAGATTGATCTTGGATATTGATTTTTGAGATCGTCCAAGTGCTCTGCTTAACAATCAGGTTCATGCACCCTATGTCTATAAACATACGGATTGAGTAGAGGTCGAGATATAAAATATATATACATATTGTCAAGGGTCATTCAGTTGGTCTACTTGCTATTGTATTAAGTTTTATCTATACAGGTTGCCGAACGAAAAAGTTGGGTGTATTTGGTATCCCTTGCGTTTTCGGTATGTAATTGAAAATACGGAGACAGGTCCGTGAACCTGATCATACCATGAAAGTACTTGGACGATTCCAAATATCAATATCCAAGATCAATCAAATCGTATCCAACAATTACGATGGACGTATCTACTTTGATTAATTTACATATAACCTGTGATACTTCAATTATAAAGATAAATAATATAATACAAAAAAAGAAATAACACAGACACCAGAAATTTTGTTAACGAGGAAACTACAATTGCATAAAACCCAGGACCTTGTCTAGATTTCAACACCTAACTGTATTAAGCCGTTACAGACTCTAGCCTACTATTAGAGCTGTACAAGAACCTACCCATCAAACCGAACCCGCCCACACCCGATAAATCCGTGATTGTTTAAACTAAACCCATTCGTAGTGGGTTAGTATATGGTTATGAATAAAAAAACCCGATATAGAAGGATCGGTTTATGGTTTGATGCTAAAATCGACCGAACCCGCCCGTGAAAACCAATAGTGTTTATTTTTTAACTTGTTTTTATTGGAAGTATTGTTTCTAGTATTGCACTTTGAAGACTTATGGTTGTGGTTTGGCTTGTTTAAGTAATTAAGATCTTAAAGAAGTATGTTTAGACTTTGAAACATGTGTATAGGTGTTGGCATGTTCAAATATAGACAATATTACAGGTGAAAAACTGGCATGAAATGCTGAAATATAGATATTATAGGTGAACTGGGTTAACGCGGGTTTAAACTCAAAACCGACCGACCCGTAGTGGGTGGTTTTAAACCCGAACCAAAAATAGGTTGGGCGGTTTTGGTTTTAAATTGTAAAACGAAGTACTATCGGGTTGGTAAGTGGTTTTAGGTGAAACCCGAACCGACCGACCCATGTGCAGCTCTACCTACTATCAAAACTTCGGACTGGAATGTAGTTGAGACTGAATCCGCCGTAACAGTAATTCAGTTATAGTCGAGCACCTTACGCTTCTTGAATCTCGCAAGACTATGCGCAATTGATTCCCTTAGCTGACGTCCTTTACAACCTAAGAGTTACTTCAACTCAATTGAAGACTTTCAACCAATTTGCCTCCCACATATAAGCCTATATGTGACTTCCATTTTGATCAAAAGATCAAGGTGAGACAGGAAATCGTTATCAATAGACAAACTCTAGCAAACCTCATAATCCGGTACTTACGACTCCCGAAGAGCAGCCTTGATTATTATTCACCTCATCAGTAAAACCTACTCCGATTTAAAACAAACGTTATAGAGGAATATACTTGTGGAATCACAAAGTCTGAGACGAAGAAACTTTGTGATTTTTATCTATCTTGGATGATCGGAGTGAGACTCAACGATCAGTAGCAAGATCAGGATACACGAACTATCAAGATAAAGATAGTCGGACCTGGCTTCACGAATCCCTAAGTGAAGTCTTTTTAGTCTCTATTCTTAAAAAGGTTTAAAGGAGAGGACGACTCTAGTTTGCAACTAGGACACACAAGAAAAGTTTCGGGTTTTCAAAGATCCCAGTTGCTTGAGGTTCTCCTTATATAAACTTTCAAAATCAAAGGTTGTTTTAGATTTAAGCTAAGGTAGCTTTGGAATCAAGCAATCAATATCCACCGTTAGATGAATCTTTGATTTGAGATTAACACAACAAGATATACACTCTGGTTAGGATGAACCATAACCGAACCGTGTACAATGACTTATTCATGAAAGGTAGGCCGAAACTAGCCAGACGAACTATAAGCTTAACCATTTTCATATAAGACTTTAATCTTGAGTCACGACAATAGGTTATAATGTGATCAAATATGTCTAAATGTTTTTTCAGAGAGTTGTTCAAATGCCAATTATCTCATAGAAATAATTCTGATGCATCTAAAAATATTCGACAGGGTAAGTACGTGTACTTACATCCAGTTCGTGAGTTATTTTGTCATGGTACGTGTACCGGGTTTGTATACCCTTAAGATAAAACGAGTTTAGGAGTTCACATAATTTTTTCGGTATGCATACAGGTATGTGTACCAACCTGAGTTCACAAGTCAAAAGAACTTTTTGGTTTTGCATATTCGGTATGTATACCAAAAGTCGTTGCAGAACTATAGCTACGTCGGTACATGTACTGCGGCTCCGGACCTATAACAGTTACGCCAGTATGTAAGTTGGTACGTGTACTGTCCTGTATCCATATTTACAATTGTTCTATATCTCTCCAATAATCAATTTGAAACATTCCCGAATAACATCACGACACATATCACTATTCTAGGCTATTTTCAAATAATAATCTTGAATCATAATTTAGGTCATAAACAATAAATTGTCAGGAAACTTATCTATATACCCCTAGTATGAGACCCATTAAAAAATACCCTTTCTAACTTAAATTATACCCCTAAGCTTAATACATTACTAAAATATCCTCTTTTATATAGGTTATATACAAAACCACTACCACTAACCACTATTTTTAAAAAAAAAAAAAAAAACCACTATGTCTACCGCTAACCACCACCACTGTCCACCACCGCCGCCAACCACCACCACCACTTTCATCCACCGCCGCCGTCATCGCCACCACCACCACCACCATGTGGAGTCAACTTGCTGAAGTTGTCTCCAAATCTGAGGCAACTAGCTCAAGTTGTGTTTCGAAAGTGGAGACAACTAACACAAGTTATCTCGAAAAGTGAAAGCAACTAGCAAAAATTGTCTCCAAAGTATGGAGGCAACTAGCACAAATTGTATTCAAATATGGAGGCAACTAGCACAAGTTGTCTCCAGAAAAGAATAATTATACACAAATGAGTGAACCTAGTGTGATTCGAACACACATCTTCTGAGCTACCATTGTACCACAGATTCGTCAATACAAAACAACATATTAAAATCACATACCAGCCTCTCCCGCTTCATATCTCTTTACTGCATTAGCACATCTTCAATTGCAAACCCAGTAAGAAGACTCACATATTCACCACACCACAAGTGCTCAACCAACAATTCAAACCACCACCAGACAGCACCACATCCTCCATCTCTGCTACTGCAACTCTACCTGCAACAGCTTCATGACCACAAGCATATATGCACACTTGCAACATGAGCCAACATCTGCAGTCACTTCCATGCCCTTACTCAAACACCATCAGCAACACACAAGCAGCAACAACTCCTTGTTCTGCTCTTCACTGCCTGGACACATATTCAGTTCATCAACAAAGCACAAACAACTTCATCCATAAGCTCATCTGTAACTGTACTAGCCAGCACTCTCAGCTCCATAGTTGTCTCAGTATATGGAGGCAACTTGTTCAAGTTGTCTCGATATATGGAGGCAACTTGTTCAAGTTGTCTCGATATATGGAGGCAACTTGTTCAAGTTGTCTCCATATATGAAGGCAACTTGGACAAGTTGTCTTACAATCAAATACATTGCTCTGAGTAAGAACCCTATCAACATTAGCATATCATTCATATTTCACAGAGTAAGAACACTACTAACATCAACATAAGGTTTGCTGCTTTCATTTACACTACCACCACCTCCACTACACCAACACCAACATAAATGCTGTTATCACCTCATATACACTGCACTAAAATCCACCACCAAAGGTTGCTGTAAACACAAAAATGACCACCACTGCCACCATCACAATATCCACTACCACAAACACTGCTGCAAACACAACATTCACCACCATAACATCAACTGCTGCAACAATACAAACTATAAGCACCACCATAAGCTTGAATTGAGAACAATTTTTGCATTTGCTAATCATACAATATCCAATCACCAACAAAAATCATTCACAGAACTCCTAAAATCTCACCAACAAATCAAAAAAAAAAAAAAAATCCCTAATCATACATCTGAAAGAAAATAAAAACAATTAACATATCCAAATTAATGCATCGAACTCGTTGGTTCATTCTCACCTGATTACGAATCTCTCGATTAATTTTATCTTCACTGCTCATTTCCCTGATCAGTTCCAAATCGGATCTGATACTAACGACCATCATCTCTTCACGAACAATCTCTTCATCTGGATGTTTCTGATTTACCTTCCATTTCTTCTCAAATCACCAAATCTATCAAATCTGAAATCGATGTGACAATTTCGAATTTAACAACAACGTCAATTTCATTCATGAGTGGTTCTTCAGGATCAAAATTATAGACCTAAACCTATAACAATCGTACCTGTTAATATCTAGATCAACTCATATAACTCCATGAATCTTCAAATCGAAATTAATATATTTAAAAATCTCGAAAACGGGATCAATTATCAAAATCTGGACGAAGAAGATGAAGAACTATTATCAAATTCTACTGCATCTGATGATGATTTCAATTTCATCGAAAAACTTAAATCTTTCTCTCGAATCTAACTGGAAATAAAAAAAGAAACACAAATTTGAATGTTATAGAAAGAGGTGGAGATGTTGATTGTGGAGATGATGGTGGTGGAGTTTGGTTTGATTGATTTAGTGGTGGTGTTGGTGACGACGGATGTGGTAGAGGAGGAGACTGAAACAGACGAGAGAGCAGGGGGAATAAATTTAGATCTGATAACTGTAAACGAAATAAACTTATTTCCTCTTTTGTTTAATGGGTAAAATTGGAATCTTATTATATTTTAGTTTCCTTTCTAGAAGGTAGGGGTATATACATAATTGATAAGGGTATTTGTGAAGAACCCATGGATAGAAAGGGTGATTATAACATTCCCACTTTCTTAACCAACTTTATCAAGTATGGAACAAATGTTCTTAAGATTAGTCAACATATTTCGAGAATAATTATCAAGATAAACTTGACTTGAAATTTCTGTTGTACGTGTAAAGTCCATTTTAGTCATGCGACATAGTCTCATAGATATAAAGGTGAAAACTTGAGTAATAGGTGGTTCAGTCTCCACTTACCTTTTGTTGATGAAGTTCTCCAAAAGCTTTGGTTGATCTTCGCCTTCAAACGGTAGAACGCAGTGATGTCTAGTACTCAACTACACACTTCCATCCTAATCCGAGACTTGACTAAACGTAGACTAGAAATCAAGATATAGTTTTGATCAACTGAATTTGACAACAAGCTTGAGATAGCAACATTTGTGAGTTTGACCGAGCAATGCTCTAACAGTAACCCAACTAATGTACCCCTTGAGAACACTGGATCGTCAGAGAGGGCCTCCCTTATACCTATAAATATGTAACCTTATCCTCAAAGCTAAGTATCCTATCCTTGACTCTCTCAAAGATCCAACCTGAAGTTTTATCAATTAAGTGCAAATTTTCTCTTTGGTATCTTTTTACGTATAGCTTAGCTTAGTAGTGAGTTTATCTCTACTTTGAGGTGTGGTGGTTAACTTTTAAGAAACCACAATTATAAAACAGATTTTATGTTACACTAACAATATTTTGCGACGTAGCAAATTTTGTGCCACGATGCTAATTTTAAATTAGAGTGATAATCACTGTGAGGATTTTTCTTCATATTGAAAAATATCCGTCCATGATATAGATCTTGGGTCATCATGCAGAAATTATGCCACAATGGCACATGTTAGGTTTAATTAAGTGCACAATTTGAGTCAAAGCATATTTATTTGCAAAAATGATGTATGATTTACTAAGTAATTATGGGTCACTTATCAAATGATGTATATTTTGAGTTACAACGTAGATTTTGGATCACTTAGCAAATTTAGATGATTGCATGTTGTGCCACGTAACAAATTTCATATTATAAAGCAGTTTTTTATCACATGATTGATTTTGAATCGCAGACTTGATATATGGTGACCATGTAAATTTTGGGTTACATCTCATAATTTTGAATAAAGTGACAGATTTTACATTGCAGTTACATGGTTTGAGTTATGGCGTAGATTTTATGTCACCTAGTAAATTTGGGTCACGAGCTATACTTCAGCCAGAATGCCAGATTATGATCACAATACAAATTTTAGTTCACGTGAGTTTGTATCATGGAAATTATCTTTGTAGTCCTAGGTGCACCCATGAAAATACTTACTCATGGGTCTATGTTTTTTCTTTCGCCTTTTTTTCGTCTCTTTTTTCATGTTGCTGGGTAAAAATAAGTTTAGGGTCCAATTTAGATATGTAAAATTAAGTTTAGTTAATCTATTTATTTTATTTTCGGATTGTTGTTTCCCGCGTCAAAAATTCGAGATTGCTAAGAATGTGTACAAAAAATTACACAGGGACAGGGGTGTACTAAAATCTACACGAAGCAGAACTATCATAAGCACAAGATTTAATGGAATGGCACACCCTTAAGCAATCTTGAAAAACTTTCATAAGCACAAGATTTAATGGAATGGTACACTCTTCGGCAATCTTGAAAAAATTACTTAATAAGTTTCACTAGTCAAAAACCAAGGACCCTAGTAACTGCTTTACACCTATAATTGGACTAAAGCGTAATTCCTCTTGGTTAAGATAGTCGTGTCAAAAACACATTACCCAATCTGACTACAACACACAAGCAAAGTTCACCAACCGACTGAGAATGCACACCTAGCATAAAACTGTGTCTAACACCGGAAGATCAAGATTTATTTTTTATTTATTTTTTGCAGTGGAAATATAGGGAAGATAAAGAGGCAGAGGAAAGTTTTCATTGATCAGAAATCAACTGTGTTACATCCATATATTCCTTTATATACAAGTAGGAAGAAGACCCTAGACACTATATTGGGCCGCACATCCATGGGATACAAGCCCTACAACACTCCCCCTTGTGCGGTCCAATAGAACTTCATATGCGGTGCTTCACATTTAGTGCTTCGAATATAGTTCTTCAAATATCGTCCTCTCCTTGATGACTTGTACCGAAATCAATTGCCTCATTAAAACTTTGACAAGGAAAACCCAGTGGGACAAAACCTTGGTACAACTCTTCACATGTGGTACTTCACATGTTATCTCGTACTTTACATGTAGTTCATCACATGCAATACGATCTTCAAGGACCGACTAGTCTAAGTTAATTGCCTCGTTAAAACTTCGTCAGGAAAAATCCAGAGGGACAAAACCTGAACTAAAGAAAAAGAGTACAATATTAAGCAAACTTAGAACACAGTTGGACTCGAATATGTTGCCTCATTAAAACCTTGACAAGGAAAAAGAGTACAACGTGAGTAAAGGTGATCCGTTGCAGATGATCACTTTGCTTCGTTGAAGTTGACTAGTTGTTTCACAACTCCTAAGGCAGAAAATCCTCGTAGGAAGACAAATAGCCTTAGTTGGGAAATTACATTCCTGGTGTTTGTTGTTGTCGCATTAAAAACCTTTCCGAGTAACAAAACCCTGTGGGAAAAACCAATCTCGGTGAAGGAAAATAGTTCAACACACCATTAGATGTTGCCCATGATGTCAGACAATTTTCATTAGTCTAATGCAGTCAAAAGGAGTTTATCACACTTTACTTTGGTGACTTGAATGTTTATAAGACCATGTTGTTGATTCTGGAAGTTACGTTGCTTAACAGACTATCGTGTTTCATTTCTTTGATCCAGATATTTTCAGTAACATCAACGCGATCTTTATGTCTTCAACGTTCAACATACTTGATGTTTTTTTTAGTGTTGTCTCGCTACAAATTTTGTCGAGTAACAAAACCCTTTGGGAAAAACTATTCTCGATCGAAGGGAAAAGGAGTACAACACAGCTTCAATTTCGAAGTAAAATATGTCGACATCATATCCTTGGATCCTCCCCCTGATGTCGGCATCTCCCCCTGATTACTTTCAGAGTTGCTCCAGACAGTTCCTTTAGTCATGTACTTTTCGAAACTGAATATCGGTAATGACTTAGAAAATAGTCTACCATATCTCCCCCTGATTACTTTCATTGGAGAATAGATTATTGTTCCTTCATAATCAACAACTTTTGCATTACACTTTCATTAGCATTCCTTTTTATGTCCTTGTAGGGATAAAACAAATTTATGTCAATGGTTACTTTTAAGTACATGATTACATTCATTATACCATTTCAATGATGTTGCTTTGGCGCTGAGCTATATTTAGCTAACAAGTTCCCTGAGGATATAAAATTTAATCGAGTACATTATTATACTAAGTATAAAAATGCGTATATTGTACTTAGATATGGGAATTTCATCTCCCAACACATCTTCGTCATCTTCCTTTAGACGAAATGGTCTCTTACTTACATTTGAACCTCGACTAATCATGGGATTGCTATCAGGATGCATGTCTTTGTTAAATTTCCTGACAATTTTATACATATGCAAACTGGTGGAATAATGTACCACAAGCTCAGTATTCGGTTGAGCTTTCCCCAGATTTTTCATCTCAAATTCAGATTTCAAATAGCTTTTAAGGTCTCTTATTACATCAAGAGTACCCATCATATTTGTACCTTCGACATAGATAGCTACAATTCGAAATCAGGAACTTTCTTGTGAATATACAAGGAAAAATAACTTACTTGTCTATCCCCTCCAAATCAAATAGCCACTTAGACGGGAATACCATATCCGCCTGATTGCTTCAATCTATAAGTGAGTGTTTTATCTAACTGTAAACGCACTCTGTGGTTTAGAGTCAATTGATTTGGGCAAAAAAAGGCTATCAAGTACTTTTGTAAATATCAACTATCTCTTGATACTTTCAGAGATACGTAACAACCACATACATATGCTGCATTCCAAGTCCTTTTGAAATTACCAAGCTAACTAAGTAGCGAATGCTATAACGTTTATTACAAGAGAACAATTCCAGGGATTTGTGAGAAACCTCATGCCACAAGGCGAGTCTGTATACTTTAAGAATACTTTCTTCTCATTATGCTTTGTGACAAATTAATCATGTATGTCCAATAGGCTTTACACTTGGTTGGTTAGCACTACCACACCAAATACCTGTATATTTGTCAAAGAACCAAGTTCTACCTGGATTGTATAGGCCAAATATACCTGTATATTTGGTTCGATCTCATCTTGATCTATTTCCTTAAGCAAGTGTATATGAAATTAATCATCAATATGCTCACATGATCTTTCCATTGACTCATGCGCATTCTCATAATCCACTTGGGATGTCATTGTTCTCTGGAATCATTAAACTTCGGAGCGTCCTCCGGTTTGATTCATGGACGTATTAAGATACAATCTTATGAGATGATTTTTTATGATAAAAATAAGTTGTGCCTTACTCACCTAATTCATTTCTAGGTGAGGATTGATCGAACCAAGTGGCCTCTCCAACTTCCTTTATGGAGCCACGGCCTCAACCACACTTCCACTAAGTATAGTTGCGACACCTTAGTCTACGGTGTATATCCCTTATTGAGGATTTGTAACCTTGGAGGTAGGTTTGCAGCTGGTATGTTTGATCTCATCACTTTAGCGACATCAATGTACATTCTGAAAATCGATTATTCTTTCACTTCACATTTACATTTATGGAGTACAAGAATCAATATGAGACATAGTGGGAACACACCACGACAATTCATGTCGTTCCCTTAGAAAATACTTTTTGTTATCTCCCCCTAACGACGGGAAGATTGTCTTATTAAAGTGATAACCCGCAAATCTAGCGGTAAGACATCTCCTGCCAAAGGTTTTAAAATGCGAATAATTGTTGAGAGTAAATATCCAACAAAATTACTTAATCGTTTTTGTGACCCATCATAGTACGATGTGGACTCGTAATGGCACATATATAGTTCAACCAAAAAATGCGTAAGAACACGAATGTCAGGCTTATATCCAGTTACCAACTGGTACGCATAAAATGTTGACTAATATTGGGTTCTAAAATTAATTAAGTAAAGATGCGTTAATATTGCATATCCCCAAAGCAATAAATGGTAGGTTGGTACGCGTAACATATTCCTTAGACATCATTTGTAACCTTTGATATAGCCTTTGCGAGACCATGAGGTATAGGATGCTCTTCATTGATCCTATTAAACATGCAATAACCATCAAGTCCTTTTGATGTACACTCGCTAGCATTTACAATGAGTGGTGAGCCCTTACATGTAAAATATGTGCTAGTAGTTTTTAAACGCAAATTTCTTGGGAACTATAACTAGTCCAAAATGTCAAAACATTCACCAAAGCCATAAGTCACTTTAATGTTCCACATTCTGCATGAATATTTTTCTAAACTTCACCTTGTTATCTTTGTAATATGGATTGTTTACCATTTGCATCTTAGGATGGTCTCGATCCTGTTTTACTGAAGACTTTGTAAAATGAGTAATATGCTCTCTTACTTAAAAGCATAATGGGAGGGGGAAGGGGTTGTGCATCTAGTACTTTAGAAAACACTTATTGAGAGATATGTCTTTTCTTCGCATTATGTCAATCTTTTTCCCGTTGTTTCGTCCACTCAAACACAGTGATGTACATATGAGTCCTTTCAAAATGAAACATCATGTCACAACCAAAGTGCCTTTATGGTTATGTCAAAGTCTGTATGAGTCAATTTCCAACATTTCATCGTCGGAGTCAATATGGATTCAATAATCCAAATTAATACTATAGTGATTTACATTTCACTAAATTGACTCATTAGTTTCTCTAAGATATGTTTCCTTCCAAGTATATTAGAGACTATAAAAGATGCAATCAATTACGTTCTCATTGTTGTAAGGTTCCACATGATATTCATTTGCATGGGTTACTTTGGAATTTAACAAGGTGTGATTAACTCTCGGTACATGTAGAGATTTTGTGACGTCTTTGTTCTATCTTGAAAACAAATTTTTTTTGAGCAGTGCTGCGCTCGATGATCCAATCCTCGTAGTCACATTATAAGAAAATAGTTCAACAACTAGTTTAAATTCCTTAAGATGGTGGGAGGGAAACCACTATCTGTTAGACATTTAGTCTTGAGATATTAAATAAGTGGTGTGACCTTATTAGTAACAAAAGTGAGATTCAACTCAAGTACTTTAGATTGAATATATGTTACGTTTCAGGGGGGATGATATATTTTTCATCCGGGATATATCTCAAGTGCTATAGAGAATTTATGTCTCGTGGAAATGATGCACTTTTCATTCCATAAGCGCAGACATTGGATCTAATTCAAATAAATAGTCAATTGGCCAGGCAAAGTTCTTCTTGTCATTAAAGTTGATGTCTAAAGTATAACATTTCCATAGAAATTGGTTGCTACTATGGTACTCGCATTGCATTGCTTGTACCAATACTGGTAAGAAGATTCATTCCCGACTCTTTGGTGAGAGCTAGAATTACATCTTAGCTTCATCCCATATTCAGTTGATACCTGTACTTTGGTGTCATTATTACCGGGAGAAAAGACACATCTTTGTCTCATGATATATGTCCATTTTCACATGCTTTATATGAGTCGGTACGTCTAACCTCATTTCTTCGGGGTTCTTTTCATTTTCAATTTTGCTACATTTAGCTTAATTTGAGAAATTTCTTTATCTCAACAGGCCAAGAGAATCTCATTAGGGGTGTAAATTGGGCCGGGCCGGGCTGCCCGGCCTAATTATTGAATGGGACGGGATAGGGCGGGCAAGTGCATCTTTTATCCAACAAACTAAAAGGGCCGGGCGGGTAGGGCTATTTATCTACATAAATTAATCGTGGCCTGCCCAAGCCTGTTATGTTATTTGGGCTCGGGCGGGTAGGGCCGAACGGGCTTTGAATATTAATACATATATTTTAAAAATAAAAAGAAAGTAATAATACACAAGTCATGAGCAATTCAATGAGGTTTAGTCATGTTCAAGACGTTCCAATCAAATTAGTTTATTCAAATAACTAAAACTTTGAAGGAAAAAAAACTCCTTTAGTGATTCAAAAAAAGTTGACAAACACAAAGAGACACACAGTAGATAGGAAAATGCCTTATATTTTGTCTAAGATTTTCTCTATATGGTTAGCATATATAAATCCTATGAAATAAAAGTTGAAAAATGCAGATTAGAACAATGGGGATTGATAGTATCAAGTGTCTATACCGAGTATATTCTAGGATGAGAAAATGAAAACAGCCATTTAGGCTTGGTAAATGGGTAATATTGACGAGCTAACAGGACGGGTAATAATAAAGGGCTAATAGGGCGGGTATTTGGCCGGGCAAGGAAATTTTACTTGTGGCTTGCGCCCGCCCTCATATTTAAACGGGCTAGGTTGGGCAAGCCCGTAAAGGGCAGCGGGCACTCATGGGCTGCCATGGGACAGGGCGGACGGTACAGGGCCTTGGGATGCCGGGAAAAATTTACACCCCTATTATACATGTCAACCAATTACTTTAGGTTGAATAGATTATTAAAGATAGTTCTCTTGTTGTCATACTTCAACATATAATGGTTTGTTAGTATCATGGATGAAGTATAGAAATGGAAATTTTCTGACTCATATCACCTTTTGTGAGTTCTTCCACAAAAATTGGGATACATGTGATTCTATTTGCAACGTATCTTTTGACACTGACTCTTTAATAGTCGAGCAAGTGGATTACATCCCACAGAACATTCAAATTTGGGGAGAAAATATCATGTACGCAATCATGGTGTTCAAGTACTTCTAAACCTCAAATGAATACACTGGAATCGAGTTGGTACAACCAATTGAACAAAAGACACCATTCAACTATAGCCAGTATCACAATTTAAATTGACCGTTTATATACTGTGGACTTAGGACAAAAATAAACAAAACTAGGCATGTTCTATAAACAAATAAATAAGCATAGCAAGTACTCCATAAAAAAAAAAAAAAAAAAAAAAAAAAAATATATATATAGTTACATATATACCTCAGACTTTGGTTCCGCCGTATATACACAGAACCAGAACAACCTTGGTCGCGTACAAACCGGAACAGGATACAAGTTTGAACAAGGTCGGAACATTTCAAAATAGGACAGCTGGGTCGAAACAATTCAAAATCGGACAGCTGGGTCGGAACAGTTCAAAATCGGACAGCTGGGATCTGGGACAGGATTTCCTTATTTTGTTTATATCCATTAAAAAAAAGTTGTTCAAAAAGAAGAGGGGTTTGGATTTACATCAAGGAAATTATGCAATCATCGTCAAACTAAGTTGGATTTAATTTCTCCAGTTTTTTTTCCTGGGTTGATTGAATCAAATCGAATCATACTGTATTTTTATTTTTATTATTTTTCCATCATAGCTATTCAATCTACGATGATGATCGATTGGGTTATACTGTGCGGACACTGATTTGTTTATATCTCTACGTTAACTTGTGAAGGAGATCTCTGTTCTTGTCCGCTGCTGGGAAATCTCCAAACATAAAAAAAACCCGGAAGGAAACCTGTTCCTGTTCGCCCATGGGAAAAGCGAACAAAAAAAAAAAAGAAATCCTGTCCCAGATCCCAGGAGTTCATTCGTCAAAATGAACTCCTGATAAAAACATATAAACCAGAGTTCATTCCAGAAATGAACTCCTGATAAAAACTTATATAAACCAGAGTTCATTCCAGAAATGAACTCCTGATAAAAACCTATATAAACCAGAGTTCATTCCAGAAATGAACTCCGTCATCTTCATCACAAACCAGAGTTCAATCCAGAAATGAACTCCGTCATCTTCATCTTCTTCATCATCAGCAGCAACTCATCTTCATCATCTTCATCGTCTCCATCATCAGCAGCAACAACAGACGAAAAAACATCAAAATCTTCATCACAAACCAGAGTTCATTCCAGAAATGAACTCCGTCATCTTCATCTTCTTTTGTAGATCTGAAACTTACCCAAGCATGTGAAGATGATAAAGGTTCACCATCATCATAAATAGCAGCAGAATCTTCAACCTCACCGTCTTCATCATCAAAACAGCAGCAAACATAAAAAAAAACCACGCAAAACTTCATCGTGTTCATCATCATCATCATCGTTCATCTTCTTCATCACTAGCAGAGAAAAAAAATAGAGAGAAGAGAGAATCGTTCATCATCATCTTCATCTTCTTCATCACTAGCAGGAAAAAAAATGGAAAAAGGAGAGAAACTAGATCTGAAAACAGGAAGAGAGAGAAAGTAAATCTGAAAATAAGATATTTTCTAGGGTTTTTTTCTTCTATATATGCGGTCCCAAAAGGATATTTCTGTCACCATACAATGACAATTACATCATCCATGACGTCATCGTAGGACCAAACCATAATTTCTATGACCAAACTATAAAAAATATTTTGAAAAATGACCAAACAAACAGTTGACTAGGTCAACTGGACCAAACTCTCTCTAATATATTATTTCTAGGACTTAATGATATTTCCTACGGTATATAACTCATTCGCTAATAATCCTCTTTCTTTTTCTTGTCGTTATTTGCGGCAACGGTTGAGCATCGTGCTGATAACGTTTTGCAGTGGAAATATAGGGAAGATAATGAGGCAGAGGAAAGTTTCTATTGATCAGAAATCAACTGTGTTACGTTCATATATTCTTTTATATACAAGTAGGAAGAAGACCCTAGACACTATATTGGGCTGCACATCCATGGGCTACAAGCCCTACAACATTTTTTTATTCGTTTTTGTTAGAGGGAGAGTAAAAATGGATCTGAGGAGAACGAAAATCGTTGTTGACTCGTTGATTTGAACCTATTCAATATATTTTTCTAACTTGGACCAAAATACCCTCACTAATACACAACCCATTCACATGCTCACAAACCATTTACATTTGTTAATCTAATCTAGGGTTTAAATCTCATATAACTCCACCACCGGTTTACCACCATCATCTCCACCACAAACACCAGTATGTCTGGTCTTCTATATATCAATGCCATTGTATCCAATACCTCTTCCGGTAGAGGGGGTAATAATTCTAGGTACGAAGAGAGATGGATTTTTCATGTTGGCAACAAGTCTCCGCAACACATCTGCAACTACGTTTATCTGGAAGAGCCGTATAAAATACCCTATCAATCATTACTTAACACAAAAAAGGGTATTACAATTGCACTTCTCAATCTTAACTAGTTACAATGACTCATCCCAAAATTCATGGAATCTCGAATACCCTAATAATCCCGCCACTATCTCTCCATTTTTCTTTTTCTTTTGCAACAACTCTGTAAACCGAAAATCCTATCTCTCCACTAAACTTCTAGTTACTTATGATAATCTGCAGTCCCATATTCCTTTGGCTTCTCCACGGATACGCGATATCTCTTTGGTTCTCTTCAATCGTGTCTCCAAATTCTCTTCAATCATAACCCTAGCCTAGATTTTTGGTATGAGCGGCGGAGGTGGAAGTGATGGTGGTGGAGGTTTATTGGGGAATGGATGTCATTTTGGTGTGGTTAGTGGGTGCAACTAGTGGGGTAATGAAGTCATAATTAGAAAAACACAATCAAATCGGTTTTAATAGTGAGTCAACAACAATTTTTGCTCTCCTCATATCCATTTTTGCTCTCCCTCTAACAAAAATCTTTTTATTTTTATATTTTTTTCTACGGAAGGTCGAGATGTTTTCGATGCAAAGCTTTAGCATGCACAGAGTTTGGGCCTGTACTTCCACTTACCCTGGGGGGAAATGGAACTTTAATTGAGAGATAAGTATGCTTAATTGAGAGATAAGTATGCTACATCATGAACATCTTAGCGACATTTTGACATTTGACCCGGTGACATTGACTATTGGACAATTCTATCTGTTGTCCCACAACATATTTCTTCCAGGATCTGAGATTCATATTCCTACGTTTCTTTGACATTAGCCTACACCATAATAATCTATGCAGTAACCATGAATCTGACGTTTATAATATTCTCGTAATCAACGACAGTAAAAGAAGTTCTAGTACTTCCAGGATAATAAAAGGGCATAACCTGAGACGCAAAGAATACACACAACACACAAACAAACAAACAAACAAAGAGCTCATTCGTACTAATACTAGGTGTATAAGAAACAGGATAGTTTTACGACTTTTGAATCTGCAAGGTAGGCAGGTGGTGTGAAACAGGCAGGCTTGGTCACATTAGCCACTTGAGTAATTCGTCAAATATACATCGTCCATGTCACTGAACCTTTTCTTCATCCTGCAAATCGTATATACACACAAATTTAAAATCAACTTGTACATATGTTTTAACATGTTTTTGTAGATTAAGTTGCTTACCGAGCATGACGTTCTTCTCTTGCATCAAGAGCTTCTACTTCTTCCTTTGATAGGAGATCAACAATGGGTTCATATAAGTCCCACTCCTTCCTTTTCCTGTTTTAAATAATGCACAACATTATTAACCACAAGGGTCTTCAAAATGAACCCCTTAATCTTAAGCTCGAGTGTACGGCAGAGTGATCCTACCTAAGAACACTAGATTTTCCACCAAATAATTTCATCAAGTCCACGGCAGCTCCACCAACTTTGCTGCAGGATTGAGCAAAAGAAGCGAGGGTAATTGAAAACAAATTGCAAAGAGTTTTTAGACTTCAAATCCTTTTGGATAAATAAAATAAAATAAAACCAATGGTCCGCAGGCATACCAACTAGGAATCTAAAGCCCGCAATAACATACCTGGCAGAGACATATTCACCTCGACGACCTTTCTTGCTTACTCTGGTTTCCCTAGCAGAAGTTACACTTTGGGTTGCAATCTACAGAACATAATATAGTCACTGCCAAACAACAACGTAAAACAAAATTTTCTACAGAGCAAGCTAGACAAAAATTTCTTGCAGTTATATCCAACATGAGAAAGAAAACGACATTTGGGAAAATCCCCACCTCATAAAGCTGTTCACGAATTGCAACTGCAACTGCTGGCTGTAAAATACAACTTATACGAATTAATTACAGCTACTAGCATGAAGTTATAAGTCTCTAACAAGTACTTTACTTAACTAATAATGCCTACCCCAACTTCAGGGTCTTTAATATCCAAGTCTTTGCAGAAGGTTCTTGCAAATTCTTCTGGATCACTCTCGAAGTTGTTCAAGTCCTACAATGTAAGAATCAACGGATGCCGAAAATATAAGCAAAATTTACATTCAGAATTACATAATCCAAATGCATGATTAAACAATTATATTCAAAGTCACAATGCAAAACTCAAAGCAGACTTACCCATAAAAACTGGTCCCTTATGATGGTATTATTTACACGAAGATCAAGCTGAAAGAAAACACGAACATTACTATCTATAGCAACTCAAACCATAACCAACTGCTAGAACCATAACCAACTGCTAGAAAAGATTAATATAAGAAGTTTTTCATGTAATGAACCTTGAGAGTCACTATCTTCTCACTAGTAAACATTTCTTGACCCTCCAAGGATCGGAACTCGTTGAGCTGTGACTGTAACAAACAGAAAACAACAAACGAATTTGCGGCGGTTAAGAGATGAACAACCAGAATATATAGAATGGCACTATGCATACCCATAAAAAAGAAAACCCCAGAGATCATCTGTTTCCATACAACAAACACATACACAGCTTCCATTTAACTTTATTTGCATCACAATTTCACAACCATTGAGATAAATCACAGTTACTGAAAACTACATCAGCATTTGAGCAAACTGTATCAGTCGTCAACAAAGAGACCCTTTTGGGGTGACTAAAAGTGATTCCCGTCAGTCACAAAAAGCATCCCCTAAGCAAGAAGCAAGTAACTATAGTTTCACAACGAGTACTTCCGATTCACTACATTGTTGCCTAGAATTAGGTCAAAACTTACAGCAGAACCCACAACCATTACTAGTTATACACACACTCACTTGTATAGACTGAGAAATCTGTGTAATGAATGCTGGGGGGAGCTTCAGGTCCTTCACTGTCCTCTTCGCGAACAGCACCACTTCAGAATCCGGTTCTTTTAACATTATTAAAAACCAATTGAGAAGATTAGCAAGATGGAAACCAAATAAAAACAAATTTCAATCCAAAATAGAGATTTACCGGTTGGATTCCATGTAAATGAATCTTTGAATCGGTTCCCATCGATCTCAATATCCAAACGAATTGGAATTAAAGCTTCAGAAGTTGGGCTACATACAAAAACTTCCATTAATATCCGAACTCTAGAAAGTAGAGATTCATAGTAAACTTTGAAAATCTGAAATTGGGGAGGAGAACCTACATTCGAAACTTGACGGGTTGTATCTTTGGAAAGCTTCCCGCGAAATATTTCATTCCTCTCACCCTTCGATTTTAGATTCTGATTTATCTTCGCGGCCCTCTTTAGCTTCTAGGGTTTTTTTTGGGTGTGGGAGAAAATTGAAAGGCTGTGGTGTACGGGCAGCTAGTAGTTATATAAATATCGAAAACTCTATACTCACCGTGGGTTTTCCGCCCTGAATTTCACCGAGTGAAACAGAAAACATGGGCCCCTATAAATCCCTGAGTGGTGGGCCCTAAGGATATGTTTCACTCGGTGAAATTCACGGTGCATTTGCACGGTGAGTGTAGAACTGATGTATAAATATTGGTGCCGTGGGCACTCTTTTGGGTTGAACTCTTTCGGTTTGACAAGAAAACACGAAAACAACGCCACCTAGGTTGGGACACAATTTGCACTTGTTGTTGGACTCTCTCTCCTCTCAAGAGATATCGGTCCAGAGATTGGTCAACCAATTAGTCAATGTTAGTCAACCTTGGTTTTTCTTCTCTTTTTGATCTGATCTGCATTTACTTCTTCTTTTCTATCTGATATGGTTCTTTTATTCATCAATCTTTTTTTTTTCTTTAGTTTCGATTTGTTGTGTGAACACGGCAGGAAAACTCTCGTTAATTCTGTACCTCCTTTCACCGGACAAGATAAGGATCACCTAGAATATCTTAGTCTTTAAAAATTCCAGAGTCTTCTACCGGCTCATTTTTTCCAGGCTATAAATAGTCACTATCTCTCACCATTTTAATGTAACAAAAAAGAAGTAATAAAATTACTTTCCACTTTCACTTTCATTTTCTATGTTCTTAAGTTAGTGGTCCGCGTGTTTATGGAGTACTACAAGTACTTTACTTTAAAATGAGTAATTAGTTGAGCATTATCATATTATTACATAAAACGTTATCAACACGAATCGCTCGCCGACCAACGGCCAAGTTGCTATCATTCAACAACTAAACTAAAGGGAGTATAGGTAGTTGCTATTTCTTTTGTACTATTTTTTTTAAATGGCAAATCTAACGAAACTCGAATTCGCAGGTCTTAATATCTCAGGAAATAATTATATTTTTTGGGCACTTGACGCCGAGCTTTATTTGGAAGCTAAAGGCCTTGGGCATACAATTCAAGAAGGAAACAACGCGTCCAAACAGGACCGTGCTACGGATTTAATTTTCCTTCGTCATCATCTCCATGATGATTTGAAAAAGGAATATTTGACAGTTAAAGACCCACTTACTTTGTGAAACTGTCTGAAAAAACGGTCCAACCACCTAAATTTGGTCATACTTCCAAAAGCTCGAAATGATTGGTTGAACTTGCGGCTGCTAGATTTTCGATCAGTGGCAGCTTATAACTTTACTCTGTTTAAAGTCACCTCAACATTGAAATTATGCGGTGAAACTTTCACTGACGAACAAATGTTAAAGAAAACATTTACAACCTTTCATGCCTCGAATGTGCTCTTACAGCAATATCGAGAGCGGAAATTTAAAGAATACCCTGAGCTAATTATTATTTTTATTGCAGAGCAGAATAATGATCTTTTGTTAAGAAACCATGAAGCTCGTCTTGTTGGTTCCGCAATGGTGCCTGAAGCACACGCAGCTACGTCTTCCGGGCGGAGAAATAATCATGGTAACAAAGGCAAACGTGGAAATGGTAAAGGAAACCAACGTGGGGGCCACAAAAATGAACAGGGAAAAGGTACCTGTTACCAGCCGTACCAACGGTCGCTGAAAATTGCGGAACCAAAGGAACCGAAGCAAGAAAAGAGAAAGGGTTCTTCTAGTCAACCTCCTCATAATTTTTTTTGCTATCGATGTGGCTTAACTGGTCACTGGAAGCGTATCTGTTGTACGCCGGAACATTTTGTTAATCTCTATTAGGTGTCCCTGAAGCGACCTGCCGAAGACATAAAGACGAATTTAATAGAAGCCAGTGCCCCTAGTACCAGTGATACATGTGACGCCCCAAACACTAAACCTGCTTAGTTGATTGGATTACAACCTAATTGAAGCATCAAAACTAGATTATTGATTTTAAGAATCATAGTTACATTAAGTGCTAATAAAAAAAATCAAACTCTCTAATATTATATGTATATAGTAATGTGTTGTTTCAAAGTGAAATAAAGAATACATACATAAAAGATAAATAAACATCTTCAGTTCGCTAAAACTTTACGCTACGAAAATAGATATCTTCACTGCACCATTTCTTCTGATTACTGAAACTGAAGTGGGAACGAGTGAGCGCATCATCCCAAAGGGGTGCCCAATGGAAACAAATAACTCTCATGTAATCACTAACAAACTATTATAAGAGAAACAATTTAAGTACAACAATCTAGGAAAACAATCAACACCTTTTACACAAATCACAGAACTCATCTAAACAAAGTACAACATGCCACTACACCAAATTCAAGGATTAGTAACTAGAATTCGCAACAGCTTAGCTTCTGTTGTGAATTTTCGGTTGCGAAGTTTAGTTGCGAAAATTTTGCAACAGTTCACTTCAGTTACAAAACTCGCAACTGTTTGAACTAGTTAAGATTCACAACTGTTTTTAGTTGTACGCGTGCGAGTGGTCAATGTACCATCCTACACTTCCAAAAAAAATTCCACCCAAATAGAAATTGCCTTTCGATGTTTATACCCCCACTTGGGCGGGATATTTCCTAAGTTCCCCCTCTTTTCTTTGTACGACGCATTCTCCACCACTCTTTTCTCTTTATCTATGTGTCTCTCTCTCGCCCTCTCTTTACTCTCTTTGTGAACTAGATCTATAAATTGAGTGGGAAGAAAACTCAACCTCAATACAACAATCAAGTCTCACCAAACTCACTGTGTAAGTACATTAACCGAAATAACTTCATCTGTAAGTGTTAGGTCTGATTTTAATCTCTATTTTTCGATGTTAGGTCTAACTTATTTCACTTGTACTGCTGCAGTTGGAATAATTGATCTTCAACCGCAATTGATTGTGATAATCTTAGGTAAGGTTTCTTCTTTTTGTTTCTTATCGTCTGCAAACTTGAAATTTAGGGTATCTGACATTAATATTAGGTCAGTCGCTTTGTCTGTTAGATTTGGGGGTTTGATAAATGAAATCATAGGTTAATTGATGGTTTTGGTTTAGTGTTAAGCTTCTTTAATTTGGTATTTATTTATTTTGAATTTTGAATTTTTTTCAAAATAAAAAAAATCACATAGAACTAGGATATCAAGATAGTCATGTATCTTTCTTTACTGTGGTGCTGTTAATTATAATATAAAATCATATCTTTAATTGCTTTGTAAGGTTATGATAAAAGTGCTTGTGAAATTACCATGATGATAGTATACTAAGGAAGAGTATTGCTGATAGTATTATGTGAAGTATTAGGTAACTGAAACTATTGTGGTAACTGAACACTAGGCGCAAATTAAGCCAACCTAGGTGATACATCCCTTAATCTACGTTGTGACATCATCTCTCAGTTTACTTGTTATCTTCAGATTGGGGTGTTAGATAGATGAAATTAGATATGATATGAATGTTCTATGTTAAGCTTTTTAAGATTTGGGTGTTTGTTTATTTTGGATTTTGAATTATTTTCAATATTAAAAAATCATATAGAAACTGAAAAATAAGAAGATTTTGGAAACTGAAAGAACCCTCTCTCTCTGTCTCTCTCTGTTTACTTCAGTTCTGTACATTTGCCGTATGTTTTAATGGTTCAGTTTAGTGTATCAAGAATTGATATTACTCCTTGACTTAGTGTATCCTTGCTATCTTGTAGTCAATAACTAAGTATATGGTTGTTTTATGGTCCTAGTGGTTTTACATAGGCTACTTGTAGCTTATACTCTCTTCTATAAGATGAGAGTAGTGTCGACGTTAACTGACAGGGATTCGACAACCCTGTACTACTAGGACTTCTTCATTTAATCTTGTAAAGTCTATATTTTGAAGGGTAAAATGTCATCTAATATTGACAAGAGGTGGATGGATTGTCCCCGTAAGTCTGAAGAGTATATACAAGGAGTAAGGTCATTTATAGAGTTTGTCAAGAATAATGTTGGTGAGAGTACTATGTTTTCATGTCCTTGTAAACGCTTTAACAACGGTAAAGGGTCACTGCCACTTGGTGAGATTTCGTACCATTTGTTCAAACATGGGATTGTATCATCATATAAACTATGGCGTTTTCATGGTTAAAGTTATGTAGTTGAAGCGCAGCAAGCACATAGGGGTAATAATTTAACAGAAGGTGTAGATGCCAATGTAGGAGATGCAGCTGACAATTTTGAACCTGTAGTCGATCCTTTAGTGGACCCTGTTGTCGGCCCTTCAGTTAATGCTACAACATAAGGTGTAAATCAGAATGTTGGAAAAGGTGTAGATGTGAATGCTGGAGATAGAGTAGATGAGAATGCTGGAACTAGCAGGAGTAAGAGAAGACAATATCTACATCAACGTGCAAGACAACCTTTGTACAATCTATGCCCTGAAGGAAAAACAGCCCTTTACATTGCTATGATGCTGACTAACATAAAGACCCAGTATGGAATTTCTGACAACGGTGCTACTGCAGTCTTGGAATTGATGAAAGAGTTGCTCCCTGAAGGAAATACTTTGCCGTGTAAGTTTTCTGAAGTTAAAAGGATGATTCAAGAACTAGGGATGGATTATATAACATATGATGCGTGTGTAAATGATTGTGTCTTGATTGGAAGGATAAAAGTCTATTGTTGAAGTGTCATGTTTGTGAAGAGCCTAGACATATAAAAGTTTTCAATGATGAGAGGAAACTGATCCAAGTTGCGCAAAAAACTTTAAGGCATTTTCCAATTGTTGAAAGGCTGGGAAGGTTTTACAGTATTCCATGGATAGTAAGGCAATGTATTGGCATTCTAAAGCGCAGTCAGATATGAATGTGATGCGACATCCAGTTGATTCTGCATATTGGCGGTGTGCGGATAAATTTTCTCCAGAGTTCGCTAAGGAGCCACGGAATGTTACACTTGGGATAGCAACGGATGGCTTCAACCCTAATGGATGTTTCGGTCTGAATTACAGTTGTTGGCCGGTAATTCTCTAGCCTTACAACCTTGCTCCTTTTTAGTGTATGTATCGGGAATTCTCAATGTTGGCACTGTTGATATCAGGCCCAAGAGCACCGGGTAAAGATATTGATGTGTATTTAGAGCCATTGATAGATGAATTGAAACTTTTATGGAATGAAGGTGTAATAACATACGACTCCTCCACTAAGACTGAATTTCTGATGAAAGCGCGGCTGTTATGGTCTATCCATGATTTTCCAGCTTTGGGTACTTTATCTGGATGCGTGACTCATGGATATTATGCGTGTCCGACTTGTGGAGAAGAGACAGTTGTTGATTGGCTGTCGTTCAGTAAGAAGATCTATTACATGGGACACCGTAGATGGTTGCCAGCAAAACACAAGTATAGAGATGATAGATTGAATTTCGCTGGTAGGGTAGAACGCGGAGCAGCTCCATGGCCACTGACAGGGTGGCTATCTTAATACTTTCTATTTATTTGAGAAGTTTTCTTTGTTTTCTTATGTGGATGTTTATGTTCTATTGATGTTCCTTTTTAGTTTTGTTTTCACCTGCGCGATCTTACTCTTTCACATTTGGTATTTTACAGGTTATTATGGCAGCATCAGTGGAGTTCGATGAATATGGACTACCAATTTCTGCCAATGCAACAAAAGTAGGCCACAGGAAGGGCGCATTGGTTCGTACTCATGTTCCTATTTCGTACAAAACCTGGAGGAAAGTGCCTAATAAGTACAAGGAAGATGTTTGGACTGAACTTAAGGTACAAATTTTACCTCATGACATGATTTTTGCTCTACTTCTTCGTTACTTTGTTTGAAGGATTACACATTTAGGAACCCATACCTCTGTATTTTCAGAGATCATTTGATTTACCTGAGATAAGCCCATTATGTTAAAGGGGATGTCTGATCCATGGAGGAGATTTAAGTCTGAGTTGCGAATCGACTATTATGATATATATGATACTCATGAAGAAAGGATTGCGCTTACGAATACTCCTCCAGGTGTCAAATCAGAGGATTGGATAAAATTCTGTGAACATGAGAACGATGACTCAGTCCAACAAAATAGAGCTGCTAATAAGAGGAAAGACAACGATATGACTACTCTCATACCTCCGGCCGCAAGCCTCATTGTTTGGTGAGAGATGAACTGGTAGGTCTTTCATTTCAATGATGCAACTTACCTCATACCTCAAAACTGTTGTGGGCAATGATTGATTCATACTCATTGTCTTTGTAAATGCAGGTGGCTGCGAACCCTGAAGTACAAATCACTACCTATGATATGTGCATTAAAGCTCATTCACAGTAGGGTGGGGTAATTTTACCTAGTGCGCAACCATAATATGTGAGTCAAATTAATTTTAGTTATATGTAGTATTCTTTAACTATATGTATACTAGTTAGTGATCAGTATTATCAGCAAGTGATTATTATATATGCTCAACACTACAGGAACAACTTACTAAGGTGCTAGAAGGCATCAAGGAAAAACTCGATGCAGGTACTCCGGTAGAAGAAACTTGTGCAGTGACTGAGTTGTTTGGGAAGGATTCAAGAGGACGTGTTCGTGCTGTAGGTCATGTTTCTCGTATGCAAGTTGAACTCTCTGCTCTTGCTCATGCTAAATTAGATGAACTGAAGTATAAAGATGGAGTTCTTACCAACAAGGTGGAAGACTTAGGTGGCAAGATGGGAGTTCTTATTGAAGGCTTTAAAACATTATGCTACACAGTGAAGGATATTCAAGATGCAATGCCGTCAGTTGTTGGCTCGAACATGTGCAGCACTTCACGTGGTCAGAACTGTGAACAAGGTCATGATGGTACATCTCAATCAGGTTCAGTTGCTTATACAAGCTCACCTAGTCATGTCATACCACCAGATACTCACACAAGTTCACCTAGTCATGCCATATCACCAGCTCGATCAGCAGTTGGTGATATCCAGCAGTGTTCGGTGCTGAACATGGAGGGTGATATAGGTTCAACTAGTAAAGTTTGTACTGGTGTTTCAGCACTTATGGATCATGGCTCACCTGTACCTGCTACTCATTTGAAGGTGTTGCTCGACAACATTCTCCTGCCAGATGAAAAAACCGTGAAAGCCAACACGTTTGCACCGACCTTTAGAGATGTTGGAATTGGAGGTTTTGTGGTTCATCCAAAAAGGTCCATCGCATATGATTAAGACGACTTCACTACTTTTTTGGAGATAAGCTATGAAGTTCTTCATGGATATCTCAGCCATCTTGCATCACTTATATAAATGTCTAGCTAACACATGGCTTTAGCCTTTTTTTTGTTTGTTTTTTGATTCTGTTCACACTTGTGTATGTATGCTGAACTCACTAATATGCATACTCTTATGCATTTGTGCATGAGGAAGAGTCTTATCCTGTTGTGCTTAAGGAATACTTATATGCAGTTGCGCATAAGAAGTATTTAACTACACCTAGAAACAACTGATCTTTTTGATATATGTATGTGAACAGAAACGGTTTATGAATCTATATTTACTTTTTATTACCTTGTTTCTATTTGTTGTATATATGTATATGTGGGTGGTCTTTCTATTGTTTGTGATTCCGCAGGTGGCTTCATTTAAAGTCAATTGAAGCACTAGTAGCCACCCGGGGAAATATCAATCCCTGGTAAGTACTCCACTTGCTTGCACTTATATTATTAAGTTTATGTTTATGGAATCTGACCTTCTATCTACCTGCGAGGTATTATGCTG
Source organism: Papaver atlanticum (assembly GCA_023531105.1). NCBI lineage: Eukaryota > Viridiplantae > Streptophyta > Magnoliopsida > Ranunculales > Papaveraceae > Papaver > Papaver atlanticum. Next base: position 6,920,060 of record JAJJMB010003633.1, read on the forward strand.
AATGTTGATTTTTGCTGAGTGAGAAGTGAACTGCTGTGGGATCAGCATCAACTTGTGCAAGTATAATTCCTCTTTACCCTTCTGAAATTGCTTTTAGGAGTCATTAAACACGACTCTGTATCTCTACTGAAGAACTTATGTCTTTCATTTTGATGTTTAAACAGTGGCCCAAGGTCTGAGAATGAAAAAGGAAAAACTCACTTCTCACTGGTATGTCTTATGATTTTTTTATTTATTTTTTATTTCATCTTATTCCACTTGATACAATAGTAGGGTTTCATTCCTTAGCATATCTGAGTTTCCTATTTGCCTTGAATAGTCTTTTCTATAATGGAGATGTGAACTACAATTGATGTTTCGTATCTGTTAAACATGTTCTGGTTTAACCATTCATGTATAGGCCGAGCTTTGATTATATGTTGGATGTGCCTTTTCGAAGAAGAAAAAAATATGGTAGATGTCTAGGCTTCCAACACAAAACCAGTGGACACTTAGTGGCTCCTTTGTACTATCCTGAGCATGACTACTAGAATTATGGTCAACGTAAGATAACTAATTCCAACAGGTTTACTACGTACTATGATGATCATGATGAATAATTTGGTTACTGCTTACTATTTCAAATCATGCAACTTACTGTTGTATAACAGTTTTTACCTTGTAACATTACTTGTTTCTTTGTATTTGGTTATTATGAAATTATAACTTTTTGGGTGTGACTAAATTCAGTTAGTTGAATTATCTATGTTATTCTCATCCAAAACCACATATTTATATCTCTACTGAAGAACTTATGTCTTAGTTTTTGATGTTTAAATAGGGGCCCAAGGTCCGAGAATGAACCAAGAAAAACTCACTGCTCACTGCTCACTGGTATGTCATATTTTGAACTTTTTTTCTTTGTAATGTTGGTTGTGTCATGGATTGTATCTCATAAATGGGATATTCATTGTGCAGGTTCTCTTGGGTATCACATATTCCGAGTTAGATCTTCTGGATAAAGTTGAGGATGTAGAATATGAGAAGAGCATTGTTAATGGTACTTGTATGTTATGCTTTTTTGTTGTTACTTGTCATTAGTTGAAAATAAAACAACTTAGGAAATGACTCTATGTTTGCTTAGTTACATCCTTTCTCATTCTTTATAAACTGCATAGCAAACCCTTGTATGCTTCCTTATCTAAGTTCTCCTCTCTATGTTCAATATACACAAATGGTGTGGTGTAGAAACTTTTACTTGAATGATGTGTTTTACTGAGAAACCTGCAGCGAAACTCTATTTTAGACAGTAGATACTGTTTTGCAGGAAAACTAATTTTGACCAGGCCAAAATAGACCTGGCACTATTTTTTTTGATGTTACAAAATTTTTGCAACTGCTAAATTCTGTTGCAAAATTTATACCAGAACTATTTTAGCCGGTTCAGATAAAATTATCTGTTCTTAAAAAACTGGTTCCAAATTTCGTAACTGATTGAAGCTGTTGCTAAACAGTTGCGACATTGAAATTTCACAACTGTTGCAACCGAAAATTCGCAACGGCTTAGGTGTCGTTGCGAAAAATTACAACATTGACTTTCGTAACAGATTCAAACTGTTGCAACCCCTCTTTGCAACTGAAGTAGGCTGTTACTAAACACTAAAAAATGGTGTAGTGTGCACTTGCATAATTCCCCCAGATATCTCGGTTTATAATACTGCACATCTCGTGCTACTGAAGACATAAAATAGGGTATAAAATAAAAAGTAATAATATTGCACATCTCGCGCTACAAGGAGTTGTGGGGATACACAAACACTCCTCGCGGGGAAATTAGACAACGCATATCACACTACATGCTCATCCAAATTCATAGCAAACATGCTCACAAACTTGCGCAAAAGTAACAAAGACCCATCATGCTCGCAGATGGAAAGAATATTCAATGATTACAAGAAGGTCACAGAGTTCCCACCTGAATTGATGACAAGCCATGCCTACTTAGAGATCCATGATCTACTGGTTTATCCTTTAAATCGATCGTTATTAATAAAGACTAACTGATAGTCACACAAGAACTTTAAGAATCTAGCCAATATGGCTTACACAAGAATCATACAAGTCTATCTAATGGTTATAATCCCATTCATGGTTTTACACCTTTTTATTATCTATCTTTAGCATATCTAAGGTTTCCTAATTCAATTAGGTTGGTTCCATAGTCCATTAGCTAAGTCTTATTAATATCTACAACTTTGTTGAAAAAACCGAAGGCTAATTCAGACCACAAAGGTCCGATTCATGAAAATAGGAAAACTAGTCCTAAGCCCAAGTCCACCAAATCAGCCCGTTAATCCAAGGTCTGGTCCATCTGGGTCAACTGACGGTCACTAACATTCAAAGAGGTCCAACTAACGGTCAACATCTAATCAAAGTCAAACAAGGTCAAAGTCAAAGGTCAGGTTCGGTCAAAGGAGTCAACTCGGTCAAGATCCACTAAGTCAAGTCTGGTCAGATCTGGGTATTGAGTTAACTCAGTCAGACACACTAAGTCATAAATACTTAATCAGTCAGACATCTAACTGATCCTAGCCTGAGCCATTGCACAGGCCATAAGCTCAATTGCACCATGAGGTGCATCACAAGTCCCATATCACTATTTCATGCTCAATCTGAACAAGTCTCTCCCTGATAAAGTTTTCATTACTAAAACAACAGATTCACTTTAATCAAACTTTGATAATTCATTTACAATATGAATTCCATGTTACCTGCAAAAGCCGCTCTAGGAAAATACTCTTTCTACAATTATACTTCCTATATCTTTCTGCAATATCAATTCAACATTCACAAATTCCCCATACATCCAAACTTCACTTGTATCACTCACTGAATCAATCGACAACTTCAACTAAGATCAGATATGATCCTAGTAATCCACTCAGACAGACAACCACATCTACTATAACCTATTACAATCATACCACATCATATACTTCTTCCATGTCCTGTGACTGGCAAAACCACTACCACCAGTCAACAACTCATACACTTTCCTAACTCGTTCATAACCAAATCTCAGTCTCAACCCACTGCGACTCTAATTCACTTCTCATTTCAACGCCAACTGTGAAATTACCATTGCAGTACCAGTTCCCTGTTACTCAACATACATCTAGATCACAACCAAAACTTCAAGCCGTAACTTCATAAATCCTCACATCAACACCACCATATTCAATACCACCGACAAATATACACACCTGCAATCTCCTAACATTTATCTAAAACTTCAATTCATTCATAACTCGATAATAATGCCTCTTTTCCTCTTCCAACTAGTTCACATCATTACCAGTTTCAAAAACTCAACTTCATATACACTACACCACACCCGACTCAAATCACATTAATACTATTATCAATCACAAAAATTCAAACAATAATTTTACTATACCAATTCAGGAAGCTATTTACCTCAGATTAGGTTTGCTCGACAATTCGAAATCCAACCCTCACTTACTTTATCTCAATTCAGAAATTCCTCTCAAGAACACTATTCAATCATCTCAACCAATACTTAACAACCTTCATCTCCATTAATGGTTCTCAGAAAACCTAATATCAAATTTTGGGAAGAACAGAAACCCTAGCTTTTCATTTCTCAAATCAACTTCCACCTATGTTCAATTGAATCTCAATATCATCAAACAACTCTGGGTCTTTTATTAATTCAATTCCTTCGGCTCAGAACTTCACTGGATTCATCTCAGGTTCAAATCTCAGAAACCAAACCCTAACTTCTCAGTTGTCAATTAAATGTTCTTCTTCGAAATTAAATCCATAAGTTTCATCTTCACATCATATTCTATAAAACCCATCCTTCAATTTCTTGTTATTTCATTCAATCAATTCATCTTCAACTCACAGAAACCCTAATTCTTAATTCACTTCCTCCTTCGAGTCTGAATCAACAACAGACACCATCACCATCACCACCGACTACTGCATGATATTCTCTATCTTCTGCCAATCACAGAACCTCCGTTTAATTTCTCTCAAACTCGTAAAAGAAGAAGAACAGTAGAAGAAGAAAAAGAAGAAGAATAAGAAGTCTACTGATATCTTCTTCATCCGATATCCAAATAACGCACATGAGTAGTCCATTTCGCCTAATTTTTCGAGATCTATCTAGTGATACTAATTTCATAACTAGATTAATATTCGGTTAATTTGTATTAATTAGAATTCATATTCGGTGAATCGAGTCATTAGTGGCTAATTCGACTCTTGATCATCTCTAGATCGACTCTTGACCGGTCTAATAGGGTTGACAAGTTTGCGTACTTCTACAATACCCACTTGGATGTATCTGATTATTTCATATGCCATGTAGTGAGCCTAGTCAGTTTTCTTTTGATGAGATGTAAAACTAAATGTTTATTTCATATGCCATGTAGTGTTAGAGCATAGCTCGGTTGAACTCACCAAGCGTTGGTATGTCAAGTTTCGTTGTCATATTTTAGTGTGTCAAAACTCATCTAAAGTCGCTTGATTATATACTAGAGTCAACTTCGTTTAGGTTAGACTAAAAATTCTAGGAATGTTGAGACATACAAGTATTACTCCGAAGACCTGAAGAATGTGAACAAGAAGCGAACTACAATGATAACATCATCATTCCTCTTGAGGTTAGTAATATTGACTTGAACTGTTTCATTCCTAACGTATCTTTCAAGTCGTGCTATATTAAAAACATAACTGTGAAGCTGTATATACTGTACATATTGCATAATACTCTAGTGATGTGACATGGTCATATTTGTATGATCATAGTATTAGGGAATTAGACTACTAAGTATAATGCTTATCTTTAGAACATCGTAGATGTGACATCGACATAATCTTGTATATACTGTTATGATTATGTGAATGGGTTATGGTGAAGATTTCATCATAGGAAACAATGTTTTAGATTTGTTTAAAGGAAGTATATTCATGAACTTTTTTTATGAATCGAAAGGGAAATCATTAGGCTTATTGGTACGGCTATTCATTGCAAATCTTTGGATTACCAATATGTGTGAGATGGTAGAAACGATAGTAACTTTGTTATGTATCTTGGTATATTAATCACAATGCCTGAATTATGATTTGGTATGACTAGTTTTATTAATTGGTGTGACCGATCCTAAGTAATCACCATGAGATAATATGATCGATATTTGTAAATTGGTGTGATCAATCCTAGTAATTGGTATGACCGATCACAAAGTGTTGTGTAATCGATCTTTGTAATTGGTAACCGGTCCTGGTAATTGGTGTAACCGATCCTGGTAACTGGTGTGACCGATCACAAGCAATATCATGAGAATATGGTAACCGGTCCTGGTAATTGATGTAACTGATCCTGGTAACTGATGTAACCGGTCCTGGTAACTTGTATGACCGATCACAAGTATTTCCATGTTTAGGTATAACCGATCCTAATGATTGGTAGAACCGATTGAACCCATGTATGTGATTTGATATTTGATCAATCACATAGTAATCTTGGAATACAGGTAAACCAATTCTGAACTTGTTTGGAAGTGTGGTATAACCGATTCCAAGAATGTAAATCCATGTAAATATGAATAAGGATTTACAGTGAAAAGATGTCAACATACTTTGAACACGTACAATAACTCTTATCATTTATTGTTCAAAGATATTCCTAAGTACTCAAGGAGATCCACTGCCGAAATAAATTAAGAATCTTTTAATTAAGGTTTTTGGTTTTATATGCTTTAATTACCAGCAATTAAATGCATATCTATAGAGAATAAAAATTAATAATTTGCATTTACTAATTAGAGATTTTCTATTGAGAGATTCCGGAAATTTTGGACAAGCATTTATTGGAATTAGGAAAACCAAATTTTGTTATTCATTGCATATCTTGAGAATATTTTCGGTTTTGGAAATTCCTTGGTGTCTAAACATCCTTGGTCTATAAATACCTAAGTTTGCATTTCTAACAAACTATACTAAGAGCCAAGCAAACTTCATTCTTGTTGTTTCCGGTGGAGCCGTCTATTCGGAGAGGAAAGTATCATAATTTGGTGAAATCTCTTAGGATCGCTCATTTAAAGACTTCTATGGGATCAAGAAGCTCTACGAGTACCGTTGGTGGGAAACTAGATAATTGCAGTGTTATTAGTTTTCAATAAATTTGATTGACTAACGATTGTTGAAACTTTGATTGCACCTAGTTTGTTTATTCTTGAGAATCTTTTCTTCTGATATAAGATTCACTCAAACTAGATCGAAGTATCGACGGGATCTTTAGAACTGTTTGTAGATCTAAAGACATCTTGTGATAATCCATTGTTAACAAACTGCGTTCTGTGTATGATTGATCACAAGAGATTCAAGTGGTGTTGTGCAGGTGTTTATTGAAGATTAAAGAAGATTTGAAGACCAAGAAGATTTCTTATTAAGTTCTCATATCTTTGTGTGTGCACAAACCTTGATCGACTGGGATCCAACTAAAATCGGATTTATTCGATTGATTAGTTGCGTGAGATCAGCATTCTCAATATATCTCTTTCAGATTTATTTGATTGAGTGCGAATTGACTACTTTTGTAGTTATTGGATAGATTTTTATGACTAGGCAAAGGAGTTTATTAGATTAAACGGAAGAGCCTTTCCATATGACTTGAGATATCTTTATCTTGAAAGAATCGAAAGAGTTGTTACCAAACAAATTTGTTGTTCCTTTACTGTTTGGAATACGAACCAAAGGAATTGTTCCATTATGTGCACTCATTGAAGTCGGAAGCGCAGGGATACTGAGGAAACTAAGTGAACTAGGGGTAGTTGCTTGGTCTCAACTATACGAAGTTGGTGTATATTTTGTATAACGACTTAATTCTAAGAGTATTCAATTCTGGACTAGGTCCCGGGGTTTTTCTGCACTTGCAGTTTTCCTCGTTAACAAAATCTTGTTGTGTCTTTTACTTTTCTATTTCCACAATTATAATTGTTATTATAATTAAAAGTAAAATACACAAACGTTAACTCCGCATATACTTGATAGTGATCCTATAGAGTTTGGTTAAGTCTGAACCTATTATCAAGTATCATACTTCGTTGTTGTTTTGTCTCGATCTTGTATCCATAGTCAATCACACAAGTTATCTTGTAGTCGTATTGTCTCGATCTCGTATCGATAGACGATCACACGAAGTGTGAACCAATTTGTTGTATTGTCTCGACTCAGTCTATAGACAATCACTTTCGGTAGAAGACTTATAGGTGGATAAATAAAATATTGTGGTGTATTTGGGTACCCCCGTGTTTTTATGTAGTATATTATCTTGTGTGTGTTTTTACTTTTATTATTTCTTGGGTGTGTTTTTTTGTTGATGTATACCACATTTTTTGGTATTGTATAATACAAGTGGATATTTTTGGTAGTACTTTTGTTAATTTTCTCATCTATTTGTGTTGAAGGATATGGATTCCAGAAGTAATTTATCTGAAATAGACGATGGGTATGTTTGTTTGGTTGACAGTGGAACAACAAACACAATCTTTCGAACCCACAAATATTTTATAACCTTGAAAAGGTTTAAGGGTAATGTGAATACCATTTCGGGTGCGAGTAGTATGATAGACGGCTCTGGAAGAGCGTGTATCATTCTACTAGGTGGTACAAAATTAATTATTGAAGACGCCTTATATTCTACCAGATCCTAGAGGAATCTGTTGAGTTTTAAAGATATTCGGCATAATGGTTACCACATTGAAACAGTAGATGAGCATGATATGAAGTACCTGTATATTACTTCATTTGTCCCGTGTCAGAAGAACGTTGTAGAGAGGCTTACGGCTATCTCTTTTGGGTTATATCTTACGAGAATTCAAATAGTCGAATCTCATGTTGTCATTAACCATAAGTTTAACGACCCTGAATTATTCAAGCTTTGGCATGACCGGCTTGGACACCCAGGTTCTACCATGATGAGTAGAATAATAAAAAATGCTCATGGACATCCTTTACAAAACCATAAGCTTTTGTTAAGTAAGGATATGAATTGTGTTGTTTGTTCCCTGGGAAAACTGGTTGTAAAACCATCTTTAACCAAAGATGGTGACATTTATGGGCCTGTCTACCCACATTGTGTACCATTCCAATACTTTGTGGTATTGATAGACGCATCTGCTAAATGGTCTCATGTATGTTTATTATCAACACGTAATGCTGCGTTTGCAAGACTACTTGCCCAGATTATTCGGTTGCGTGCTCATTTTTTGGACTTTCCTATTAAGTCCATCCGACTTGATGGCGCTAGTGAATTTACATCTAAGGCTTTTGATGCTTAGTGCTTTTCAATTGGTATTGATGTCGAGCATCCTGTAGCACATGTGCACACTCAGAATGGATTAGCTGAGTCTTTTATAAAGCATCTTCAGTTAATTGCTCGACTAATGCTTATGAGGACTAAATTACCATTTTCCACTTGGGGAGATGCTATTTTGCATGCAGCGGCTTTAGTCCTGCTTCGACCAACTGCTATCCATCAATACTCCCCTTTACAACTTGTTTTGGGGCATCAAGCAGATATTTCACATTTACGTGTTTTTGGTTGTGCTGTTTATATGCCTATTGCACCATCACAATGCACTGAATTCGGTCCACAACGTCGCCTTGGTATTTATGTTGGTTTTGATTCACCGTCTATTATAAGGTATTTAGAGCCTTTAACAGGTGACATCTTTACAGCTAGATCTGCAGATTGTCATTTTGATGAGACACTTTTACCGCCATTAGGGGGAGATGGTAAGCCGTCAAAAGAATAACGTGAAATATCTTGGTATACACTAAGTTTGTCTCATCTTGATCCTTGCACTAATCAATCTGAAATTGAAGTACAAAAGATTATACATCTGCAAAATATTTCAAACCAAATGCCTGATGCATTTACTGGTATTGGTCGAATTACAAAATCCTATGTGTCTGCTAGAAATGCTCCAGATCGGATTGATGTACCGATGGGACAAATTCGGAGCTCAGCAGCAAATGAGTCCTCAAAGTCATGCCTAAAGCGTGGACAACCAGTTGGTTCAAGATATTATGTCCCTCGAAGGAGGAAGGGCCAATCTGTCTTAATCAAAAGTAGCTCTCCTGAAGAGGCTGAAGATAATGCTCCTAAAGATACTATCAAGAACGGTCCACTTTTTCTGATGAACCTCTTGAAAAGGATAAAGTCTCGGCTGAGACACATGTACCTATGAACGAGGAAATTTCCATAAATTACGCATGCGACAGAGAATTGGGGATCGTAATACAGTAATTGTCGACGATGTATTTTCATTCTCAGTAGCTACTGAAATCGCCACAGATAATGATGATACTGAACCACACTCTATAGAGGAATGTCGACAAAGAGACGATTGGCCTAAACGGAAAGTAGCAATCCAAACTGAATTTGGATCTCTGGATAAACACAATGTTGTTGGGCCCCCAGTACAAACACCAAAAAATGTGAATCATGTAGATTACAAATGGGTGTTTGTGAGAAAGCGTAATGAGAGAAATGAAGTCGTCCGCTATAAAGCACGACTAGTGGCAAAAGGTTTCCTGCAGAAACCAGGGATTGACTATGAGTAGACATACTCCCCTATTATGGATGCAATTACCTTTCGATATTTAATTAGTCCGGCAGTCTCAAAAAGGTTTGACATGCATCTAATGGGCGTGGTTACTGCGTATCTATATGGCAAGCTAGATACAAACATTTATATGAAACTTCCGGAAGGATTCAAGTTACCTGAAGGTAAACCACGTCATATGTACTCACTAAAATTTAATAGATATCTATATGGATTGAACAATCCGGCGGGATAATATGGTATAATCGCCTCAGTGAATAACTAATAAAAGAGGGATATGTAAACAATCCTATTTTCCCTTGTGTGTTTATCAAAAGGACAGAATCTGGAATTGCAAAATAGTTGTATATGTAGATGACATCAATTTGATTGGAACTCCTGAAGAACTTTCTAAAGCAATTGAATGCTTAAAGAAGGAGTTCGAGATGAAATATCTCGGTAAAACAAAGTTTTGTCTTGTCCTACAAATGGAGCATTATGAAAGATGAATTCTTTTTCATCAATCCACTTACACATAGAAAATTTTAAAGCGTTTTAGTATGGACGAAGCATATCCTCTTAGCACTCCAATGGTTGTAAGATCTCTTGATCCCAACAGAGATCCATTTCGTCCTAAAAAAGAGGACGAAGCACTGCTTGGTCCAGAAGTACCATATTTAAGTGCAATTGGGGCTTTGTTATATTTAGCTCAATGTACTAGGCCTGACATTTTCTTTGCAGCAAACTTACTAGCCAGGTATAGTTATGCACCAACGAAACGACATTGGACAGGGGTAAAACATATTTTTCGTTACCTTTGTGGTACTACTGACATGGGTTCGTTCTACTCGAAAGATTCTTTAGACTGTTCGCAGATAACAGGGTATACGGATGCTGGATATCTATCAGATCCGTACAAAGGAATCTCTCAGACAGGGTACGTTTTTACCATCGGTGGTACTACAATCTCATGGCGCTCTTGTAAGCAGAGCATGCCGGCTACTTTCTCAAATCACTCCGAAATAATTGCTCTCCACAAAACAAGTAGAGAATGTTTGTGGTTTATCATTAATCGATCATATCAGAAGCTCTTGCGGTTTAACTTTCATAACCAATATACCAACGACAATTTGTGAAGACAATTCAGCTTATATAGCACAAATGAAAGAAGGATACATCAAAGGTGATAGAACGAAGTGAAAAAGCGGGGGTACAACAATCACACCCAATATTTCGTTCGACAATCTATATGGACTAACTCTAATATAATTCCAAGAGAATCAACTAGACAGTCAGACTCAATCAAGGAAAGATATCCAAAGTTATATCTCTTTATCAAATCAATCAGAAAATCAACAGAATGGAATTCGTGAACTGATTGGTATGAGAATAACTTGAACGGTACCAAAGATCAATGTTCAAGTGTCAATCAATTTCTATCAACAACCAAAGGTTAAATTTACCAATTGATTGAACTACGCATAACCTGTGATATTTCAATTATATAAACAAATATAATGCGGAAAATAAATAACACAGACACCAGAAGTTTTGTTAACGAGGAAACCGCAAATGCAGAAAACCCCCGGGACCTAGCCCAGTTTTGAATACAACACTGTATTAAGCCGCTACAGACACCAGCCTACTACAAGTTAACTTCGGACTGGAATGTAGTTGATCCCTAACCAAGTCTCACACCGATTAAGGTACAGTCGCGTTCCTTACGTCTCTGAATCCCAGCAGGACTCTACGCACTTGATTCCCTTAGCTGATCAGACCCACAACTAAGAGTTGCTACGACCCAAAGTCGAAGACTTATAAACAAATCTGTCTTACACTAGATAAGTCTATTCTGATAGATAAATTTGTCTCCCACAGAAGTACCTATGAAGTTTTGTTCCGTCTTTTGATAAATCAAGGTGAACAGGAACCAATTGATAATCCAGTCTTATATTCCCGAAGAACATCCTAGAAATATCAATTACCTCACAATAACTTAACTATATGGTAGTAAAAGAAGTTATTGTGGAATCACAAAGAATGAGACGAAGAGCTTTGTGATTACTTTTTATATCTTACATATCGGAGATAAATCTCGAGCAAATCTTAAAGAAGATAGTACTCAATATGATAGAACAAGTAAGATCATAACACGCAACTACAGAGAAAATAGTTGGGTCTGGCTTCAGAATCCCAATGAAGTCTTTAAGTCATTAACCTATAATGGTGTAGTAGGGTAAAAACTTATTCTACTGAAAATGGTAAATTGGGTGTGTCGATGGGAAACGAATTGAAACCCTAAACAAATGTACTGCACATGAGTACTTTAGATTCGAGAGATCAATCTGTAAGACTCTGGCCTAAACCAAGAAATGGTCGTTCCAGATTCAATTCGGTCACAAAGGAAGGAGAAGGGTTCATTTTAGGGAAGGAAGCAGAGAAGGTGTTGAGATAAGAGTAATGTTCTCTGTAAGGTGTGGTTGTTTATGACTTGCTATCAGAATGTAGAACTGCTTGCAGAATGTAAGCTGTAGGTTCTAGGTGTTTCTGAATACTTGTGTTGATAACCAAAAACTGTTATTGGTTGAAATAGATTGAAAACCTATTTATACAAGTCATAGTTGAACGCATTGATCTCGTAGGAAGTGGAGGTAGTTGAGTAGTGGAGAAGTGGGGATCGTGTAAAAATGGTAAGAACCATGTCCCTGTCATGAAGGAAAGACCGGTCAGCTTTACACCCACTATTCCTTTACTGCTATCTACCGTCCGCCTTTCCTGACACTTTCTCGTAATGGGGGTGTTGCACGCCGCACGCTATAAACCGCCATACCAATACCCTGATGAGTATCCCCAAGTTTGTGACATGTTTGATGTCTCGAGTATTTTTGTGGAATATATGGAGCAAGTTACATGAAGAGTGGAACAAGTCCTTCATAGTAGTTGCTGAGTGGATCATGCTGGCAAGACCTGGTAATTTCGACCAATCACGCGCAAGCTAGGCGGTAGGTGGTCATATGTGATAAGTAAAGTTGTGTAAATGAGACTTGACGTCAGTTAACACTCAAAAATAGCATATGGTGCTTTTAGAGTAAATAAATAATTTATTTTATTTATAAATCAATATTTATGAAATATCGTTTATAATCGATGCATGTAAAGCATCGCTTTTAAGCAAGCAGCTAAAATTAAATCGATACATAAGAAGTGCCGCTGTTAGGAGCGCAACCAGCCTTCCTTGATCAAGCAGTTAGAAGCCAAGTAAATCGACTGGAGACAGTGTGACCTACTGATGAAGAAGGGGATTAGCTGACGGCAATCATGGGTCTCATTGGTCGCCTAGGATTGGATCTAAGCTGATCAAATCATCTAGCAAAGTTGGATGGTTGAGATGATTTACGACAGTTGTTGATTATCGCTAACTTATTTAAGACTCTTATGAGTAGTGTGGCCAACCAACTTTGAGTAGCCGCCATGAGTCGTATGGGTAGGTTGAGGACAGGCCAATCGGTCCTCATGGGAGAGGGGCTGCCGGCGATCACGACAGCATCTCATTGGCTCCCCGAAATCAGATCTAGGCCGGTCAATTTGGCTGGCAAAGTTGGATAGCCGAGATCGCTTTGCGGCAGTTACGTACTGCCGTTGGTCGAATTCGAGTCTTTTAAAGCCGTGTGACCGGCATACTTTGGATAACCGGTTTGCGACATTTCTGACAGGTTTGAAGCAATGTGATTGGTCAGAGCTATAGCTTAGCCACCGGTGATCATGCCTGTGCCTCGTTGGTCGCTTAAAATCGTATCTAGGCCGATCGATTCGGCTAGCGAAGTTGGACGGCCATGATTGATTTAAGACTGCCATGTGGGGTCTTAAGTCGATTAAAACCCTTTCTTAACCGCGCGGATGGCCTATTTTGGGTAGCGGTTATGATTGCTGCTGGAAGGCTAGGAGAATTCCGATTGGTTGGAATAGAAATGGGCCTGCCTGTGGTTACCATGGGACTTATTCGGTCATGTTTGCAGCACCTAGGGTTAGCTAACAGAGCTTACCAAGTTGTGTGGCCACGATCAATTTATGACTGTTTTGGACGGTCAAGATCTAATTTATTAAGGATTGTAAGCACGTCGACCAACCTACTTCCACTTTCAATTAAAAGCGCTGGTTACAGCTTTGGAGCAATATGATTGGCCGATTGAAAGGAGGGGCCAGCGGTCAGCGGCATGGGGCATGGCCGGTCGGCAAGGAGGGGCGTCATCTAGGGAAAACCGACCGGCCAAGTTGCCCGGTCGTGCCTCCTCCCGCTACTTTCCAACTTAGTCGCGGATTCCTTTTTTCTTCTTTATTTCGATTTTTGGTAGGATTCGACTCCTACTAGCTACATGGTAGCTTAGTTTCCTAGTCTTCCTAGGTTTGGTCTCGACCAATAGGGATCGAGAATTTGTGTAGGCTCTGTTTTAGGGCGAATTATGTCAAAAATTGATTTTTTTGCGAGTTACACAAAATTAATCAAATTTTTTTCGTGAATTTTGCACGTTGGCACAAAATTATTAATTTTTTGGATACTCTTGCAAGTAGCATGTTTCTCGATGGCATGACTTGCTGTGCTTTTTATGCAAATCTTAATCTGAACATTAAGGAAATTCATGCTTTCAGCTGAGAACGAACACAAATTTAATGTCAGTACTTAAGAGTTCAGTCGGGAACACAGCATAAGATAAACGCTCAGCAAACCCTTCATTAATGAATAATGCAAGCAGGAGCTCAACAAAATCTATAGAATATTTGGGATTTTTCAATCAACACCATTTTAATTAAATTTTGTATATGAATATATCGAATTGCTCATATTGTAAGCAGAGTGGCGTAAGCGCTCGTCAGCTTTAAATAGCTCTTACTTCTTTGCAGAACAAGAGTACATAAATTTAGGGTTTTACGGTTTTAGCCCTGAACTAAAAACCACCATCAACATTAAGTCCCCTGCTTAGCACGTAACAGTGACATTGATGCGGGGTAAGCACTAGATGGTGATAGATGAAAATAAAATTCATGAGAAGAGTAAACAGACGTTACCAGGAGAGAGAGGCCGGCTTGTCCTTTGAGAAGGAGATGTTTAATGAAACGTCGAGGCAAGTAGCAATCACCCTCTTAGCATGCGCCGATTAGTTCCAGGTAGATAAGCAAATAGTCAGCTGATATCCCGCATCCAAAGCCTGTATACATGGCTGACAGGGACTCCTTTCCTTTCCTTGATCTTGTAGACTTGCTGGATATAAAAGGAAACATTTGGGTCCTTCTTCTCACGCCGATCATCACAAAGTTGTATTTTTCTGCTTTCTTCTACTGGCAGGTAAGTATTTCATTTTCCTTGTAACCCTCTTCTTCTTTGAAATGGGTGCAAACCCTAGCTCGAATTCTCACCATGTAATAGATATTCACTGTGGGTTTTAACTCTTTTTTTTAGATCATCCGCCGTGTCAGTTGCTAACATAACCGTGATTCCATACTTTCTGCAACATATGATGGGAACCCCTAGCGATGATTATTCCTCTAACTCTCCAGAAAAGAATTTTGAAGTTGAAGAACCCAGGATGACCATATTCGAAGAGGTATTGGCCAAAATAGATCGTCCATTTCGTGAGGTTGGACAGGCCATATACAGGGTATGTCCCTCGCACATCTGAGCATCGTTCGAGAACGCATTCAAGCTTTCTTGGATTCTGTTAGCATGGAGGAAAAGCGGAGGCATGATGAAGCATCTCAGTCGGCGAGCGCCAGGGCTGAAAGATTTGCGGCTCGTCAAAAGCGGCGAAGGGTTGAGCAGAAGAAATTTTTGGATGAACATGAACTCCTGGGTAAACACGAATACCCTGTCCATAACGGCGTTGTGATTTCGGATTCTGACGTTGATGAACCCTTTCGTGAGGAAAACCCTCAGGAGGACGTTGAAGTAGCTTCTGGAGAAAACTCCGTTGAAGGCGGAGTTAACCTTGATGATTAGATCTTCCACTTTGCGATTTTTTTTGTAGATAAGCGTCTTTTCGTAGCTTATAGATGCTTCTTTGTTATTTTAGTAGTCTTGCTTCACACGGCTGCCAGGACTTTTTCGAACAAGAGTTCTTCAATCACGTTAATTTCGTGATTTTTTTTCTCCAGTTGGATGAAAAAGTAAAACCCCACGATTAAAGAATCTAAATTTACCGAAATATCTCGTAATATTTGAAAATTTTGATGTAGCATTCTTCGGTAGGGTTACTGTAGGGTCGTTGCATGACGCGTTCTTTGGACGCCATAATAGGAAGATAACAGTAGCGATGGCCAATAAAGCTGGGAGATCCGTACTTTCTTTTCATGTGAAAGGGCATCACCTTCATATGTAACCCTAGTAACAGCAACCTTAAAGTAGAGAAAACAACGATAATATTCAAAGATTGTGCCGCGAAGCTGTATTCAACTTTCCCTTTGATATTCTCCCTGCAGATCACGCTCTGGCGGATTCAGCGTGCCAGTTAAGTATGCGTAGTTGTAAACGCGTGGAGGAGGCTATTTCTTCATTGATGACATGTGTAACGTGACTGGACACATCGTTTCTGAAGAAGTAGTCGGTGATACCATCGGGACATACGTAAACTTTGAGGCCAGTGCTTCCTGGTCTTTTGAAGGGATTTCCCAAAATCCAAAAGTTGCAGACGGGAATGAATGAAGCTCTTTCCACGTATCTCATTAATCGGCAAGAGGTTGTGATTGAGATTGTCTCGCGAATTGAAGTTGAAGTTGAAGCAAGCCCCTCGGGATATAAGAGATGCTTTCTTTGAGAAGGACGTGCTGTTGCTGGACGACTCCCCTTGAATGTTTTGTTCTTTTCTAAGAATATTCCTTCTTAGGTTTTGATTTTCTGGTTTTGAATTAGTAGGTAATTGTTTTTGCAAGGATTTTTTGAGTTTATTTGAGATTTTGATCTGAGAAGATTTATGAGTAATTCTAAAAGGAATTAGTGCTTTGATTGACTAATAAGTTGAAATCCTAATTGTGAATGCAAGCCGGTGCAATCATTTTGGAGGAATTACAAATATTGCATGAAACAGGGAAATGCTAAGGAAATTTTGATGTCTTAGGTATCGAGAGGTTGGAGCCACTTGGAGTGTATTACTACTTCTTCCATCTTTTCAGTACCAATAAGCTTGCAGTAGCCTCCCAAAATAGTTTCTGTCACTAGGAAAGGTTCTTACTTATCTAATAGGAGGCTTGGTGGAGCAGGTTGAGCATTAGCAATAATCTTTAACACCCTATCTCCGACCTGAAAAGGATTCAAGTTATGCACTGCTACTTGAGCTCTAGACTTCTTATCTTTAGGATAGAAAGTGTAGTTGAGCATTAGAACTCACGACGTTCATCGATTGAAGACGAAGAACTACTAAGGGGAGCTTGTGGAACCTCATCTACAAAAGTATGTAGAGACTTGAACTCATCTATCACTCAAAAGTCTATCTACTCTATCTCCTATTTGAAACAAAAGTCGTATAGCTATATAGACTTCAATTATACACATTTGATATTTCGAGCTGAGTTTAACTCGCTTACATATTTCTCGAAATATGTGTTGGTAAGCTTTCACTTTAACCAAGTTCATCTTATATTCTTGACGAAAGTCAAAAGGTGATCATGTGAAAATCGCCTGGTAACATCTTACATGATTTGTGTGAGACAGTCATTTGATGTAGACTCGGAATGTTTCGTATTGATCATTCAACCACTTTAAAATTTCTTTGAAGCTAATAGTTTATGTGAGACAGCTATTGTCGTCTTCCGAGAATGTTTCAATGATTGAAATGAGAGTTTAGAACAATTGGATATAAGCATAGTATGCATACTTGCATATATGTAATCCAAGTCCGGGAACCATGGTATGCATACCCGTATGCGTACTGCTTGGTTTGGTGAAGTACGGGTACTAAGTACACATACCGGTACGCGTAATGGCGTGAGGTTCAGGTCCGGGAATTTCTGTTGAGTTTGGATATTTATTTGGTATGCGTACCAGTTCGCATACTGGCGAAACCCAAACTTAGTCCGGCCACTACGGTATGCGTACCCGCTTGCATACCTAGTGGATAATGTTCTAAATTCGGTTTGTTCATGAACTAATACATTTATATAATAAGGAATGCAATCTTTTGCAAACCGTGGCTATAATGTTCATGACTTGATTCGAGTGAATCAAAATCGATTTTGCTTCAATTGTGTCTTGTATACTTCTATGAGAATATAAACAATTGAACAACTCTAGAACTAGTTTCATTTGAGTCATTTGAACTAGTTTTGGTTAAGATGAATAAGGTTGATATGAAAGTGTTCATATGGATAACCTCGGTTAACTATTGTTGAGCCAACAAAGGTGCACACGTTTAGGTATTGTTACTCATATCTAAATGAAGTCACTTTTCATATGTGTGTAACAAGCTAAGTTCGATCTAACGGTTGAAAGATATTAGCTTGAGTCTAATCAGGTTTTCATCTAACGGTGAATATTGAATGCTTTGTTACCAAGGTAACTTAGATTGCAAACCCTGATTTGAAGACTATATAAAGGAGAACTCTAGAAACTGGGAAACTTGAAAGCTTATCTTTTGATGTTGATCTATATCTCCAGAATGAACAAGAATCTATTGACAGGCTAAATCAAGTTATGATGAATAATGCATATATTGAGGTTGACATTGATTTAATAATCAGCGAGAGCAGTGCTCCTCATCTGTGTAATCCAATTAGTTCTAACAAACTAAACGAATTACAAGAGAAGTTTAAATCTCAGTCATCTGAGTACATCACCTCAAGGCATGAATCAAGTCATTGCTCAAGTCCTGACGCTTCATGTCAAGATAATAGTATTATCTTCTTTTATGAAAAGGAATGGACGTCTCTTTTTATCAAAAGAGTTTCCTGTTGCAGTACTGTAAACTATCTGCAAAAACTGTCTGTTATAAGATGGGAATAAAGAAATCAGTATTACAAATTATTTTGTGATCATCTTAAAATCTTTGGAAATTGTGTAAAGACAACTTCTTAGGTATTTCTCGATACTGGAAGTTGTAAGATTTGTTGGAAGGAAAATCTCTCTTGGTGTCATGATGTGCAAGATTTCTTTTGTACCATACAAAAATTACTCGAAACAAATTTGTTGAGCTATTGCTCCTTTTGTTTAAACCAAACGAGTCTTTACTTGCACACGTATGGTTCACATATGTTGAACTAAGAACCTCTTCACGGATGAATCTCATTCCACAACGTGTCCAACTGGTTCTTATTTCACCAAATGACACATAAAAATAAGAGAATCACTTCGGTCCCTGCACCCTCTTCCTCTTTTCTGTCCAATTCGTATACTAAAGAGAAGCCAAACGGTTCAATACCTTCGCTCCATCATTTCTTATGTTCTTAACCAAATCGTTGTTGGTTTGTGCCATTGAATTCAGGAGAAGTTTTTATTCATTGGGTCAAGTACCTATTCGGTTTTTCTCATCGTTTTGGAGCTCCACCATTAACAATAGTTCGTGTACCAAGTAAGTTCCCCAACTCTTCTTCTTTGAGAATTCATACAACAATGGCACATAGGAGAACTGGTCATATCGGAAGTTCAAGTGGTCAAGTTAGGGATAATTCTTTCTACGACCCCAGTATCCGTGCCAGGTTTATTAACCCTGCTTCTCATGTTCTCTATTTGGAGTATAATAACAAACAACCAATCTTTGAAAGGTACTATGATGAATCAGAGATTGTGGTACAAGGTTTAACAGATTTTTTCAAAAATCACACCTGGGGCATCATTCACAAACCTTTAGGAACTGCTCGTATTGAGATGACTGCACAGTTTTATGCAAATATTCATGATCCAGACCCTGCCAATTGCATGTTCAAAACTATGGTAGGAGGTACTTCTTTTACCGTGGATCGTAATATTATTGCTTACCTGTTGAATTTATCTCATATTGGTAATGCTCGATTTCCTCCTGTTGAGAATGAAAGATTGTCCCCACAAGTGGTGTCAAATCGTCTCTTTGATCGAGATGTCTCTCGGAGAGATGGGAAAGATCTATGTTGGAGGTGCTGGGTTGTTTCTCAAAGTTGATGCAAAACTCATTGTGGCCAACATGATGCCAAGCACCATTGACAACAATTTATGGACTAGGTCGCTTGTTGAATCGATCTGTTATATTGTTGAAGGGAGAGACATTGATTTCTGTGGACTTATTGTTAACCAGATGATAAGTGTGAAACAGACTTCAATGAAAACTCCAGGCTTTCCTTGCCTCATCTCAAGGATTTGCAGTCACTTTAACATCACTCCTTTAGGTTCTGAGAGTGATGGTCTAAAGGTTCTGACTAAGGCAAGCATCAAAAAGATGAAGCAATCTTCAACCAGCACCCCAGCAAGTACTTCTACAGCTGCAAACTCTGAACTTGTTCGTCTTCAAGATGAAGTTGATTACATGAAAGAGCAGTTGGAGTATGCTGAAGCAGAACATCCAGACCTAATCGATAAGTTTTATGAAATTGCCAGAGATCATTATGGATCTCTACTCGAGTGTTTTTGTTATTTACTTTGTCTGTTAAACTTCCTATGTTGATCCTGTTAAAACTGTTATTCTGATGGTTGTAATAACTTTTATGAAATTTTAGCTTTGAATGGTTTTATCCTTCAATTAAATTGCTAAATATGGGGATCCATAAGAAGTACAGATGACGTGGTCAAAAGTTAAGTCTTTCATATGTCAGTATGCAAGTATTGATAAAAGATTGAATGAACTTTTGACAAATAAAAGTTAATCCTATTATGTCATTATGCAAATATTGATGGAAGATAGGATGATTTTTTTTTATAAATATTAAAGTCTATTATATGTCATTGTGCAAATAATGATGAAAAATAGAATGAATCTTTGTTATTCCGCAGTATTGATCTTCCATGATCTATATTTTATGTATATACTGTGCGGCTCCGTAAGTTTTCTTATGTGAGCATTTCCGATTAAATTAATCATGGGTTATCTTGTGGTTAATTTAATAGAGATTTTTGGATAAAAATTCATATTCTTATGTGATTTGTTAATGTCCAAAGAAATCCTTCCTTTCTTGTGAAAATAAGGTCGCTCTTGTTGTTCTTTCGGGATTGACATTTTATGGGGGAGAGTTCTTAAATGAACTTGTGCTTAATTGCCAAATCTTTGTGGGGAGTGCGGCTGTGGAATATTATATGGGTTATCTTGTATCTTTATAAACTCCTTGAATGAATGCATTTAGTTTCGGCTATATGATTGCATCTAAAAAAGTTGATATGTGCTTTTCTTTTGGTCATGAAGTATCTCTATGGAAATTTCATTAGGATCCCACTAATTTTCGTACCTTTGCCAATTTTATTGACAAAAAAGAGAGAGAATTAATGTATAGTTCGCACTACAAATACATATGGTTTTCGGGTCATAAAGTGTGAGGGAGTGATTTTCATGTGAGATGGAGTATTGACTAAGGGGGAGTGATACATATCACCATAGTATTGTTATCAAAGTTGTGATACAATTGAACTTTGATGCTGCGTAATAATACTATGACATTGTATAACAATGATGAGAGCTTTTATTTTCTCATTGTTATGGCTACGGATCTTCAACAACGATGATGCTGAATTGAATACCTTTGGAATCATTGGAGTACTTGGAAGTGATAAAGATTTCGAGTAATGTTGAAGAACCAAGGAGATCAAGCATTTGGATGAGAAGCTACAAAGTTTATTTATTTTGTATTTCATATGTATTGATAGTTTTGTCACTAAAATTGACAAATGGGGAGATTGTTAGAGCACTGCTCGGTCGAACTCGCAAGCGTTGCTATCTCAAGTTGTTTGTCAAGTTTAGTTGCCAAAATTATAATTATTGATTTTTAGTCTACTTATAGCTAAGTCTCGGACTAGGATAGTAAGTGTAGTTGATCTCTAGACTCCACGACGTTCATCATGCGAAGACGAAGAACTACTCAAGGAACTTGTGGAACTTCATCGACAAAAAGGTATGTGGAGACTTGAACTTATCTATCACTCAAAAGTCTATCTATTTTATCTCCTATTTTGAGACAAAAGTCGTATTGCTATATAGACTTCAATTATACACATGTGCTATTTCGAGCCGAGTTTAACTCACTTATCTATGCCTCGAAATATGTGTTGGTAAGCTTTCGCTTTGGCCAAGTTTATCTTTACTAGTGACGAAAGTCATGTTGAGTATTTCAATAACTTGAAAATCGCTTTGATGAAAAATAGTTTTTGAATAACAACTATATAACATCCTCTAAGAAAGTTTCAATGACTGAAATGAGAGTTTAGAACGTGTAACCATCTTTGGATATAAACATAGTGTGTTCTCACATTTGTGTAAAAGTCCAGAACAGGGAACCCAAAGTATGCGTACCCGTACGCGTACTGGCGGTTGTTGGAAATCCGGGTAAGTATGCGTACCTATACGCATACTGGCGGAAAGTTCACGTCCGTGAATTTCTGCTAGAGTTTGAAAGTGAAAAACAAACTCGTCCGGTTACTTAAGTACGCGTACCTATTCGCATACTTAGGTAGGTTACTTTCTAAAATCGGTTTGTTCATGAACTAAAACATTTATAAAATAAGGAATGCAATCTTTGCAAACCGTGGCTATAATGTTCATGAATTGATTCGAGTGAATCAAAATCGATTTTGCTTCACTTGTGTCTTGTCTTGTATACTTCTATGAGATCTAAGCAATTGAACAACTCTCTAACTAGTTCATTTGAGTCACTTGAACTAGTTATGGTGAAGATGAATAAGGTTGATATGAAAGTGCTCATATGGCTAACCATTGATTGACTATTGTTGAACCAACTAAGTGTACACGTTTAGGTACGGTTACCCAAACCTAAATGAAGTTACATTTCATTTGTGTATAACAAGCTAAGTTCGATCTAACGGTTGAAAGATATTAGCTTGAATCTAATCAGGTTTTAATCTAACGATGAATATTGAATGCTTTGTTACCAAGGTAACTTAGATTGCAAACCCTGATTTGGAGACTATATAAATGAGAACTCTAGCAACTGGGAAACCTAATCCCCACACCCTGTGTGATACTATTTGCATAAACTAGAGTATATCCTCCTTTAACCTTAGGTTTCTGTCGAGACCCTGTAGGTTAACGACTTAAAGACTTCATTGGGATTATGAAGCCAGACCCAACTATTTTCTTTGTAGTTGCGCGATCTAATCTTGCTGTTTCTATCGTTATTGAGTGAAATCGTAAGATTAGCTTGAGATTTATATCTCCGATAGGCAAGATAGAAAAGTAGTCACAAACATCTTCGTCTCATCGTTTGTGACTCCGCAATATCTTGTTTCGCTAGTCGATTAAGATTATTGTGAGGTGATTGATAATTCTAGGTTGTTCTTCGGGAATATAAGTCCGGGTTATCGATTGGTTCCTGTTCACTTTGATCTATCAGAAGACGGAACAAAACTTGTAGGTATTTCTGTGGGAGACAGATTTATCTATTCCTGTAGACTTTTCTGTGTGAGACAGATTTGTTTATTAAAGTCTTCGACTTTGGGTCATAGCAACTCTTAGTTGTGGGTGAGATCAGCTAAGGGAATCAAGTGCGTAATATCCTGCTGGGATCATAGACATAAGGAGCGCAATTGTACCTTGAATCAGTGTGAGATTGATTGGGGTTCAACTACAGTCCAGACCGAAGTTAGTTTGTAGTAGGCTAGTGTCTGTAGCGGCTTAATACAGTATGGTGTTCAAATCTGGACTAGGTCCCGGGGTTTTCTGCATTTGGGTTTCCTCATTAACAAAACTTCTGGTGTCTGTGTTATTTCTTTTCCGCATTATATTTTTTATATTATTGAAATAAGTTGTGTGTTGAATCGATCAATTGGTAAATCCAACCTTTGGTTGTTGATTGATCCTTGAACATTGGTTTTTGGTACCGTTCAAGTTATTTCTCTTGTATTCAATCAGGCTCGCAAATTCCTATTTGTTTGAGTGTGGATTGAATCGAGAAATTGAGATATAACTCTTTGATATAATTTTGTTAAGATTGAGTCTGACTGTCTAGTTGATTCTCTTAAAAGTATATTGGAGTTAGTCCATACAGATTGCTAAGCGAAATATCTGGTGTGGTGGTTATACCCCCGCCTTTTCATTTTCTGCATTTGCGGTTTCTCCGTTAACAAAATTTCTGGTGTCTGTGTTATTTCTTTTCCGCATTATATTAGTTTATATAATTGAAATATCACAGGTTGTGCGTAGTTCAATCAATTAGAGAGTCCAACCTTTGGTTGTTGATTATATTGATTTACACTTGAACATTGGTCTTTGGTACCGTTCAAGTTGGTTCACATAATAATCAGGCTCACGGATTTCTATCTATTTGATTTGCTGATTACATTGTGAAACAGAGATACAACTCTTGGATATATTTCCATTGATTGAGTCTTACTGTATAGTTGATTCTCTTGGAATTATATTGGAGTTGTCCATACAGATTGCTAAGCGAAATATTGGGTGTGGTTGTTAGACCCCCGCTTTTTCAAGGGCATCTCCTACCTTCACTTCCATATCGATGTACCCATAGGCATCTGTCGACCTTCCTTATGAGTTTTTGATCACAGTCGGGCAGTGAGCAGCTTCTTGATTTGAAATTCTTGCAGCTCTCAGAGTCTTGATGGTGACAATGTTGAAGTCAGAGGACGCATCAACCAGTGTGTTATCAAACTCAACGCCTTTAGGGTGAGCAGTGGTTAGGAGTCCCCAGTTACATACACCGGCCGTGTCATCCAAAATGGATTTGGGTTTAGAAGCAGTTTCTCCAACTGAAAACAAGCGTTTGCCTAACACGACACGGTTGAGAGCTGCAAATATATCTTGACGTTGCACCTTGGATAAATAGAGAATCTCACATACATGTTCCATCATGGACTGCACAGTTTTGTGGACGGAGTCCCCAGAAAGCATACAACTTCTAACAAGGAGAGGGTTTCTGTGAACTCCCTCATTACCCATTTGGAGTTCCCCCGCATCCATCTTCTCTCTGAAAATGCGCTTCAATTTGGTGCATTCACTGGTTGGGTGATTGACGAATCTATGGTAACGACAGTACTTGGGGTCTTCCTTTTGTTTTTCAGTTGGTGGACGCCTGATAGGAGGTAATTCGATAGCACCATCTTGAATCCATGCTTTTAGAAGCTCAATTACTTCTTCAATTGGAAACAGAAGTTTGGAGCAACCTATCATGTTTATTTTTGCTGTGCCAGAGCCTTAGTCGTAGCCTTCCTAGGTTGAGTTGCATGTTGCGCTGGTGCCGCATGTTTGGGTTATTGTTCGGTAGTTGAAGCTTTTCTCTTTCCTCCTTCACTCACCACATTCACGGAGGGTTGAGTATTGTATTGTTTGTTGAGGAGACGCCTACTTCCTCGCGTCTCACGTGCATCTTCATTCCTAACAAGCCCGGTTCTTTCCAGCAAGGCGGGTGCTGTTGTAGCCGAGCGCTTGGCATCTCCATGGAGTTCAGAAAATGTCTGGAAACGCAGGTTTTCCAGCAAAGCGCGGTAGACAGGTACCATACCATTGATGCACAATTCCACCAACTGATGTTCAGTCACATTTGGATCGTGACAATCTAATGCCTGAATTCTAAATCTCTTGACATAATCATTTGGATGTTCATTGTTTCGCTGAAACATCCTTCCCAAATCTGATAGAGTGATTTGTTCAGACACAAAAAAGTATTTCTGTAGAAAGCGTTAACCATCTCACACCAATTGGCTATGCTGTTTGGTGCAATGTTGTTGTACCAGGTGTATGCTCTCCCAGTAAGTGATTTTGAGAACTCTTTCAGGCGGAGGACATGACTGTATTCATGTTCTCCTAACGATTCCAGAAAATGAGAGATATGTTCACGAGCGTTACCAGTACCGTCATAAAGGTAAAATTGAGGTGAAGAACATCCTCTCGGAAGAGGAACTCTTTGCACATCAGGGGGGTAAGGAGGTTGATGCTGATGCATAGCTGCTGGGTTTTCTTTGCCTCAATTTTGGAGAAGTCTTTCCAGATCCTAACGTGTGATGAAATTAGATTGCTGATTCCTTTCTGATGGTCGTTCTGGGAGAGACACGAGCTTCTTCATCTACAAAAGCACCTCTTGTTGAAGTGCTCGCTCCAAGAATCATGAAAGTATTCCTTGCCGGCTCCATTTAGGGTTGACGTGGCTATGGTAGTAGTCGCTCTGTTAGTGTCTTGAGGAAAGTGAGTACCTATTTCTGAGTTGTAGCCATGTCTGTCTGAGCTTTAGCAAGAACTTCTTGTCTCTCCATTAAATCGGCAATAGTAATAGGAGGTTGGTTTCCTCTGGATCCTCCAGTCTCCCGTCCTGACGGAGGAGTGGCAGTAGTCCTAGTGATGATTCGAGTCATCACGCTCGAAGAAACATTAGGAAGGGTAGCAGCGGCTCTGGTAATGGGAGGTGTGACGCCCAAGGAGGTATTACCAGTACCAACAGTGTTTGTGGTAGAAGATGTAACGCCATGGGATACATTGATAGTACAGGTGGGTGGTACATTGTTGTCAATAACAGGAATGGTGGCGCCAGGAGTATTGTCAGCGCCAACAGTATCAGGATTGGTTACTGATCCAGACCTAAGATCCACCATTTTGAAATTGAGACAATTAAAATAAAAATTGATAAATTGATTTTTCAACCGAGAGATTAATCTCCTGTTGTGGTCGCCAATTTGTAGTAGGGTAAAAACTGATTCTGCTAAAAATGGTAAATTGGGTGTGTCGATGAGAAACGAATTCAAACCCTAAACAAATGTACTGCACATGAGTACTTTATATTCGAGAGATCAATTTGTAAGACTCTAGCCTAAACCAATAAATTGTCGTTCTAGATTCAATTCGGTCACAAAGGAAGGATAATGGTTGATCTTAGGGAGGGAAGCAGAGAAGGTGTTGAGATCAGAGTGATGTTCTCTGTAAGGTGTGGTTGTTTATGACTTGCTATCAGAATGTAGAACTGCTTGCAGAATGTAAGCTATAGGTTTTAGGTGTTTCTGAATACTTGTGTTGATAACCAAAAACTATTGTTGGTTGAAATAGATTGAAAACCTATTTATACAAGTCATAGTTGAACGCACTGATCTCGTAGGAAGTAAAGGTAGTTGAGTAGGGGAGAAGTGGGGATCGTGTAAAAATGGTAAGAACCATGTCCCTATCATAAAGGGAAGACCGGTCATCTTTACACCCATTATTCCTTTACTGCTATTAACTGTCCGCCTTTCCTGACATTTTCTCATAATGGGCGTGTTGCACGCCGCACGCTATAAACCGCCAGACCAATACCCTGATGAGTATCCCCAAGTTTGTGACATGTTTGATGTATCGAGTATTTTCGTGGAAAATATGGAGCAAATTACATGAAGAGTGGAACAAGTCCTTCATAGTAGTTGCTGAGTGGATCTTGCTGGCAAGACCTGGTAATTTCAACCAATCACACGCAAGCTAGGCGGTAGGTGGTCATATGTGATAAGTAAAGTCGTGTAAATACGACTTGACGTGAGTTAACACTCAAAAACAGCATACGGTGCTTTTAGATTAAATGAATAATTAAATTATTTATAAATCCATATTTATGAAATATCGTTTACAATCAATGCATATAAACCATCGATTTTCAGCAAGCAGCTCAAATTAAATATATATATAAGAAGTGCCGTTGTAAGGAGCACAACCAACCTTCTTTGGTCGAGAGGTTGACAGCCAAGAAAATCGACTGGAGACAGTGTGACCGACTGATGAAGAAGGGGAGCAGATGACGGAAATTGTTAGAGCACAGCTCGGTTGAACCCACCAAGCGTTGGTATGTCAAGTTTGGTTGTCATATTTTAATAAATCAAAACTCATCTAAGAGTCGCTAGATTATGTACTAGAGACAACTTCATATAGGTTAGACTAGAAAGTATAGGAATATAAGACATACAAGTATTACTCGAAGACCTGAAGAACGTGAAGAAGTAATGAGCTACAACGACGACATAACTGCGTATTTTTCAAGTCGTGTTATATTGAAAACATAACTGTAAAGCTGTGAATGAATATTTTACTCTAGTAGTAAGACATGATCATATGATCATAGTATTAAGGAATTAAACTACGAAGTATAACGCTTATCTTTTGAACTTCGTAGATATGACATCGACAGAATCTTATGAATGTTATTGTGATTATGTGTATGGGTAAAGGTGAAGATTTCATCCTAGGAAACAATGTATTACATTTGTGTAAAGTAAGTACATTCATGAACTTGTTTTATGAATCGAAATGGAAATCGCTAGGATTATTGGTATTGTTATTCATTGCATATCTTTGGATTACCAATATGTGTGAGATGGTAGAACCGATCATAACTTGTTATGTATCTTGGTATAACTAATCACAATGCCTGACTTATGATTTGGTATGACTAGTTTTGATTAATTAGTGTAACCAATCATAAGTAATCACCTGAGACGGTATGATCGATATTTGTAATTGGTGTGACCGATCCTAGTAATTGGTGTGACCGATCACAAAAGAGTTGTGTAATCGATCCTTATAATTTGTATAACCGGTCCTAGAAATTGGTGTAACCGATCCTGGTGACTGGTGTGACCGATCACAAGCAATACCATGAGTATATGGTAACCAGTCCTGGTAATTGATGTAACCGGTCCTGGTAACTTGTGTGACTGATCACAAGTGTTCCATATTAAGGTATAACCGATCCAAGTGATTGGTAGAACCGATTGAACCCATGAATGTGATTTGATATTTGATCAATCACATAGTTGTCTTGGAATACAGATGAACCAATTCTAAACTTGTTTGGAAGTATGGTATAATCGATTCCAAGATTGTAAATATGAAGAGGATATACAAAGAAAAGATGTTAACATAATTTGAACACAAACAGTAACTCTTATCTTTTATTGTTCAAAGATATTCCGTAATTACTCTAAGAGATCCCGGTCCGAGATTAAATTAAGAATCTTTTAATTAAGGTTGTTAGTTTTATATGCTTTAATTACCAGCAATTAAATACATATCTCTAGAGAATAAAAATTAGTAATGAGCATTTACTAATTGGAGATTTTCTATTGAGATATCTCAAAAAATATTGGACAAAGCATTTCCTGTAATTATGAAAACCGAATGGGCATTTATTGCATAACTTGAGAATACTTTCGGTTTTGGAAATTCCTTGGTGTCCAAACATCCTTGGTTTAAAAATATCTAAGTTTGCATTTCTAGAAAACTATCCTAAGTGCCAGGCAAACTTCATCGTTTTGTTGTTTATGGTGGAGCCGTCTATTCGGAGAGGAAAGTACCCTAATTAGGCGAAATCTCTTACGACCGCTCGTTTAAAGACTTATGTGGGATTAAGAAGCTCTACGAGTACCGTTGGTGGGAAACTAGATAATTGCAGTTTATTAGTTTTCGATTGATTTGATTGACTAACGGTTGTTGAACTTTGATTGCACCTAGTTTGTTTATTCTTGAGAATCTTCTCTTCTGATATAAGATTCACTCAAACTAGATCGAAGTGTCGACGGGATCTTTTGAACTGTTTGTAGATCTAAAGACATCTTGTGATAATCCATTGTTAACAGACTCCGTTCTGTGCGTGATTGATCACAAGAGATTTAAGTGGTGTTGTGCAGGTTTAATTGAAGATCAAAGAAGATTTGAAGACGAAGAAGATTTCTTATTGATTTCTCATATCTTTGTGTAGCACAAACCTTGATCAGCTGGGATCCAACTAGAATCGGATTTATTCGATTGATTAGTTGCGTGAGATCGGTAACACCTAATAGTTCTTTTGAGATCTATTTTGATTGTTACAAATCTGAATCTTATTACTTGGGTAATAGAGATTGGATTGATCTAACCAGGCAAAGCAGTTTATTAGATTAAACAGAAGATCCTTTGCATATGACTTGAGATATCTTTATCTGGAAAGAATCAAGAGAGTTGTTACCAAACAGATTTGTTGTTCCTTAATTTTCTGTTTGGAATACGATCCAAAGGAATTGTTCCAGTGCGTGCACTCATTGAATGTCGGAATCACAGGGATACTGCAGAAACTAAATGAACTAGGGTTAGTTGCTTGGTCTCAACTATACGAAGTTGGTTTAGATTTTGTATAACGGCTTAATTCTGAGAGTATTCAATTTTGGACTACGTCCCGGGGTTTTTATGCATTTGCGGTTTCCTCATTAATAAAATCTTGCTGTGTCATTTATTTTTCCTTTCCGTAATTATAATTGTTGTTATTATAATTTAAAGTAAATTACACAAACGTTAACTCCGCTTTACTTGATAGTGATCCTATAGAGTTTGGTTAAGTCCGAACCTATTATCAAGTAATCACACTTTGATTGTTGTATTGTCTCGATCTCGTATCCATAGACGATCATATAAAGTGTGAATACCGATTTGTCTTATTGTCTCGATTTTGTCCATAGACAATCACTTTCGGTAAGAGGACTTACAGGTGGATAAGTTAAAGATTGTGGTGTATTTGGGTACCCTCGTCTTTTCAGCAATCATGGCGTCTTATTGGTCGCCTAGGGTTGGATCTAAGCCGGTAAAATCATTTAGCAAAGGTTGATGGTTGAGATGATTTGTGACAGTTGTTGATTATCGTTAACTTATTTAAGACTCTTATGAGTAGCGCGGCCAACCAACTTTGAGTAGCCGCTAGGAGTCGTATGGGTAGGTTGAGGACAAGTCGATCGGTCCTCATGGGAGAAGGGTTATCGGCAATCACGACGACATCTCATTGGCTCCCTGAAATCAGATCTAGGCCGGTCAATTCGACTGGCGAAGTTGGATAGCCGAGATCGCTTTGCGGCAGTTACGTACTTCCGTTGGTCGAATTCGAGGATTTTAAAGCCGTGTGACCGGCATACTTTGGATAAACGGTTTGCGGCATTGCTGACAGGTTTGAAGCAATGAGATTGGTCGGATCTATAGCTGACCCGCCGGTGAGCATGCCTGTGCCTCGTTGGTCGCTTAAAATCATATCTAGGCTGGTCGATTCGGCTAGCGAAGTTGGACGGTCATGATTGATTTAAGACTGCCATGTGGGGTTTTAAGTCGATTAAAACCCTTTCTTGACCGCGCGGCTAGCCTATTTTGGATAGCGGTTATGATTCCTGCTTGCAGGCTAGGAGAATTCCGATTGGTTGGAATAAAAGTTGGCCTATTACCATATGACTTATTCGGTCATGTTTGCAAGACCTAGGGTTTGCTAATGGAGCTTATCAAGTTGTGTGGTCCCGATCAATTTGCGACTGTTTTGGACGGTCAAGATCTAATTTCTTAAGGATTGTAAGCACGTCGACCAACCTACTTCCACTTTTAATTAAAAGCGCTGGTTACAGCTTTTGAGCAATCTGATTGGTCGATGGAAAAGAAGGACCAGCGGTCAGCGGCGTGGCCGGTCGGCAAGGAGGGGCGTCATCTAGGGCAATCCGACCGGCCAAGTTGCCCGGTCGTGCCTCCTCCCGCTACTTTCCAACTTAGTCGCGGATTCCTTTTCTTCTTCTTTATTTCGATTTTTGGTAGGATTCGACTCCTACTAGCCACATGGTAGCTTAGTTTCGTAGTTTGCCTAGGGTTGGTCTCGACCAATAGGGATCAAGAATTTTTGTAGGCTCCGTTTTAGGGCGAAAACCTAATTTTTGTAATGCCGACATAAAATTATGTCAAAAATTGATTTTTTGCAAGCTACACAAAATTAATCAATTTTTTTGTGAATTTTGCACGTTGGCACAAAATTATTAATATTTTGGCTACTCTTGCAAGTAGCACGTTTCTCGGTGGCACGACTTGTAGTGCCTTTTATGCAAATCTTAATCTGAACATTAAGGAAATTCATGCTTTCAGCTGAGAACGAACACAAATTTAACATCAGTACTTAAGAGTTCAGTCGGGAACATAGCATAAGATAAACGCTCAACAAACCCTGCATTAATGAATAATGCAAGCAGGAGCTCAACAAAATCTACAGAATATTTGGGATTTGGCAATCAACACCATTCTAATTAAATTTTGTATATGAATATATCGAATTGCTAAGTACATATTGTAAGTAGAGTGGCATAAGCGCTCGTCAGCTTTAAATAGCTTTTACTTCTTTGTAGAACAAGAGTACATAAATTTAGAGTTTTACGGTTTTAGCCCAGAACTAAAAACCACCATCAATAAATGGTTTTAGGAAAAACCTAGGTTAAAGGAGAATCGACTCTAGCCGCAACTAGTATCACACAGAAGTGTGGGGATTAGGTTTTCCAGTTGCTATATTTCTCCCTTATATAGTCTTTAAACCAGGGTTTGATAGCTTAGAAACAAAGCAATCAATATTCATCGTTAGATGAAAAACTGATTTAAGATTCAAGCTAAGTTTGCTTAAAACCAAAGCAATATCTCTCCACCATTATATGGTCTTAGCTTGTTACACACAAATGAAATATACCTTCATTTAGATATGGGTAACCGTACCTAAACGTGTATATTGAGTTGGCTCAATAATAGTTAACCGAAGTTAGCCATATGAACACTTTTGTATTAACCACCTTCATCTAACACTTCTAGATCAAATGATAATCAAATGAATCTAATTGTCTTACTCATAGAGTTGTTCAATTGTTTATATTCTCATAGAAGTATACAAGACATAATTAAAGCAAAATCGGATTTGATTCATGATTGTACAAAGTACTTATTCAAGAATCAATTCATGAACATTACGTCACGATTTGCAAAGATTGCATTCCTTAATTTATAAATGTATTTGTTGATGAATATGAAATCATATTAAACCGATTTTAGAACTTTAACCACTTAGTTTGCAAACGGGTACGCAAACTTAAGTTCTGGACTTTGGTCTTGTCCGACAGTCCGCAAACCGGTATGCATACTGTCATCCCGGAACCGTTCGCATACTTGGTTCCCGGACTTTAACAGTTAAAACCGTTCGCATACTGGTATGCAAACTTGGTTTCCGGACCTGAATCATACTACAACAGTTTGCATACTGGTATGCATACTGTGCTATATCCAGACAAAGGTTAATTATTCTAAACTCACATTTCAATCATTGAAACATCCTTAGAAGACGACAATAGCTGTGTCACACAAACTATTAGCTTATAAGTAATTTTCAAGTGATCGAATGATCAATACAAAACATTCCGAGTCGACATTAAATGACTGTCTCATACAAATCATGTAAGATGTTTCAAGGCAATTTTCACATGATCATGTTTTGACTATTATTTAGTTTCCAACAAATAAATTGTTTCCAACTAAACTTGTCAAGAATAATGATGAACGTAGCTAAAGCAAAAAGCTTCCAACACATATTTCGAGAAATATATAAGCGAGTTAAACTCAGCTCGAAATATCAAATGTGTATAATGTAAAAGTCTATATAGCTATACGACTTAGTCTCAATAGGAGATAGAAAATAATAGACTTCTGAGTGATAGATAAGTTTTAGTCTCCACATACCTTTTGTTGTTGAAGTTCCTCCAAGCTCTCCTCAGTAGATCTTCGTCTGCAATCGATGGACGCCGTGAAGTCTAAAGCTCAACTACACATTCTATCCTAATCCGAGACATAGCTATAAGTAGACTAGAAATCAAAACTTATAGTTTTGATCACCTTGACAAACAAGCTTGAGATAGCAACGGTTACGAGTTCGACCGAGCAGTGCTCTAACATGAAACAAATTTCACCGAAGTTATTTTATTCTCACCACCTCCAGAAAAATAACGAGATTGATATCTAGAAGATACAGTCCTGTGAGAATTATGCTTATCTATTCACTAAGTCTTTGTCGACAAAAGTTTTCTAGAAGTTGGTATATGGAATCGGAATGCGCCACATGTACAAGCAGAAAAATTGACGGAGGTTTTACCCATAGAGAGTTTTGTTATGGACTATAACGCGATGTACTCTTTTCGCTTCGCCAAGGTTTTGTCCCGCTGGGTTTTTCTTGTCAAGGTTTTAACGAGGCAGCATATGCATGTCCAACACCAATCTAAGATTCTTGTTGTACTATTTTTCCTTTGTCCGGATTTTGTCCCACTGGGTTTTACCGGCAAGGTTTTAATGAGGCAACGTTCTTAGAAATGGTGGTCCAAGGGAGGGGTGTTGTGTGAACACGTCTTGTAACATGTGGCCCACTATCTTTGTCGCCCAAGAAGAATCGACAAAACTCTCGTTAATTCTCCACCTACTTTCACCGGACAAGATAAGGATCACCTAGAATATCTTAGTCCTTAAGAATTCCAGAGTCTTCTACCGACTCACTTTTCCCTAGCTATAAATAGTCACTAGCTCTCACCATTTTGATGTAACAGAAAAGAAGTAATAAGGTTACTTTCCACTTTCACTTTCATTTTCTATGTTCTTAAGTTAGTGGTCCGTCTGTTTATAGAGTACTACGTATATAGTACTTTACTTTAAAATAAGTTAGTTAATTAGTTGAGCAGTATCATATTATTTGATAAAATGAATGTTTTTCTTCTTTTCTTACCCTGATTTTTGGTTTTCTGTGTTTTTTTCATATATGTCATTCTTTGATTTTAACTGATTTTGTTTTTCTCTTAATGACAGATTAATGTAGGAATGGCAATTTTCCCCACCCAAACTCATCCTTGTGGGGACGCGGCCCTATTGGGTAATGTTTTACCCGAATAAACGGGGAATGGGGCGGGGTACGGATAACCCCCTGAAATTAATAATGTGGGCATGAGGTGGAGATGGGATCGGATTTATGGTCCCGCCCTATACCCGCCCCGTACCTTTAATATCTAGGATTTAGTTATTGTTTCATATAATGTTTATAGAGGTTTACCAGGGATACAATGTGCATAAGGTATTTGTATAACTCTCTCTTACAGGTTATGCTATTAATGGTCGATCTTAGAATTATGTTCTCTTAAGTCCACATTTATAATCAAGCTTATTGGATTGTAACTAAGAATAACTGGAAGAAAAAAACTTTTTACTTGATAGCTTCACTATCGTAATAATTTTTTTGCACTTTTTATTTCATTGTGGGTATACTTGAAAACACTATATGGGATTGTGATAGAGTCTTAAATATCTTTTCTAACGTTATGGGTAACCCACGGGAAGCCCATACCCGTTCCCGCCCCAGTTTTATGGGCAACGGGTAGGGGATAGGTTTTTGTTATTTTGAATGGGAAAGGGATGTGATTCAAGTCCCCGCCCCATACCCGCATCATTTTCATCCCTAGATTAATGTCTTCTTCAAGTCATTGCGATGTTTTGGTGTTGCGGTAATGTCTTATCATATCATTAGGTCTTTAGTTTGAAGTTTAACAGTTGTCATCTTTAAACTCGGCTTTATGTTGCAGTGGCGCATGCATATGGTGTTCATGATTATCTTGTGTCTACACTTTTATCTGATCTGAGGTATTTACATTAGTCATTTCACTTATCCTTTATGGAATCTTGCTCCCTTTGTTATCTATTATCATCCCCATTCTTTGATTTCTCAACTCTTTTATCTGATCTACATCTTTCTTAGTTATTTCTTCCATACTTATCATCCTTGTAAACTGACACCTCTTACCAATTCCCCTTATAAATATCACAGTATGATACCCATTTTCTTGCATACCCTTCCTTGTTGTTTATATTTATTTCTTTTCTTCACTTTTATGGCAAATATATGAGTCTTGGGTTTAAAATTATGTTTCCAAAACTGCTCCTCCTCAGAAAATGGGTATCATACTTTTATGGCATAACATATGATTTTTGGGTTTAAACTTTTGCTATTGGCAGGCAATGGTTAAAACCGAATCAACCTTTCTCTGGTAAAGATTGTTTTGTCTTTGTTGTTGTTCTTTTGTTCTTGTGAGCGGATGACAACAAACAGGGAGAGAGTTCTTATTGAACTGGTGCTTAAATGATATATCTTTCTGGGGAGGAGCGGATGCGGAAACCAAGGTAACGATTCTTTTATTGTCAGTTAATCGTTTATCATGTTTAAGAAAAGCTTGATTTTATTGCAAATATTTTGCTTTTGCTTAACAAAATTTTGGTACAATTGATATTTTCCATTATGATGTATGGATTGATTATTGTGTTTCAATTGTTTCTTGTTAAGAAAAACTATGTCAATTATTTTGACTTATTGATTTGGTATCTTCTTTATTGTTTGGTATCAATTATTTTTGCTTAACGAAATTCGGTGCAATTGTTAAAGTTTCATTGGATTATCATTGTTTCAATTGTTTCCGGTTAAGAAAAAATATGACAATTCAATGATTTGATTAGTATCTACTGTTTTTTCTTAGCGAAATACGGGGTCATTTGTTTAGTCCATTTGATTATGGATAAGAAAAACTAAGTTGATTCTGATCTTAGTTTAGGCTTATCAAACGAAGGATTCAGTTATTCAAGTCTAATCGAAGTCCTTGACAAGAAAAATAGTTAAGTAACCTAGTTTTTGTCTTGTCTAAAGAAAGGTCTAAGTTATTCTATGAATAATTAGAACCTAATAAGATAAATTGAGTTAATTCTGATCTCTTCTTGTGTCTTATCGAATTAAGAGATTGTACATACATAATTGGTTTGGTTAAGAACTAAGTTATCTTAGTTGATTTATCGGACTAAGGGAAAATTGCTTCGGGAAATTATTTCCTTGATAACATAATAAAACAAGATTACTTTTGTAGTTTCGGTTTTAGTATTGGTTATCTAAAATGGTATGTGAAACCTTCGTGCTTAACTCTTATAGGTTGTACAAGTATTACGGATTTGTAAGAAGATCCTTTCGGTTTGTTCTTATGTCTATTCGTTTCTTTGTCATTTTTGTGACAAAAAAGGGGATAAATATATGGAGTAAACAAGTGATCACTAAGAAAGGATATACGTGCTTAAACGTTATATCTAACGAAAGAGTAAAGCATAGATTAAGGGGGAGAAACATATCATCATGTTGTGTAGTATTTCATATTACAAAAAGGGGAATAAAAAATATGTTCGGATTGAATATATACCTATCTTTCCTTTATGGTGAGTAAAGCCTTTGTTATTCAAATGTCAATAGCGGCATCTATTTTTTGAATATATGCAGGATATTGTGTTGTTGAAACTTGGAATCAAGCGTATGGAGAATGATTTGTAATTCGTTTATCTCCATATGTAATTGAATTTTGTCACTAAAATTGACAAAGGGGAGATTGTTAGAGCATAACTTGGTTGAACCCACCAAGGGTTAGTATGTCAGGTTTTGTTGTCATATTTTAGTATCAAATCTCATCTAGAGTCGCTTGATTAATTACTAGAGTCAACTTCGTTTAGGTTAGACTAGAAAGTCTAGGAATGTTGAGACTTACAAGTATTACTCTGAAGACCTAAAGAATGTGAAGAAGTAATAACTACAACGAAGACATCATCCTTCCACTTGAGGTTAGTAATACTGACTTGACTTGTTTCCATTCCGTATTTTTCAAGTCGCTTTATATTGAAAACATAACATGCGAAGCTATATTTATAACACTCTAGTGATTAGACTTGGTCATAGCATTATGATCAAAGTATCAAGGAATTATATTGAATTACGAAGTATAAACGCTCATCTTCCGAACTTCGTAAATACGACATCAGCATAATCTATTATTTAGTTACCTGATTATGTGTGGAATATAGGTGTGATTTCATCCTAGGAAACTATGTATTATTACATTGGTCTAAGGAAATAGATGTATGAACTTGTTTCATAATCAAAATGGAAATCAATAAGTGTGTTGGTCCAATTTTCATTGAAAATTATTTGGATGACCAATACAAGATGACAAAGGTAGAGCAAATCTTAACTTATGTTGAGAGTCAAGGTAGAACCGGTCATAGTATATATTGTGTGACAAGGTATGACCGATCCTAACTAGTATTAGGAGACAAGTCATAGCCTATATTGAGTGACATGGTATAACCGATCCTAACTAGTTTTGGGAAGCAAGGTATAACCGGTCATAACCTATATCTAGTGACATGGTATAACCGATCCCAAACCTATATTAGGAGTCATGGTATAACCGGTCCTAACTTAGTTTGTGAGTCATGGTAGAACCGGTCCCAAGAGCAAAACCGAGTTTCCGAATTTACATAATTATTTATGTTGTGTGTGAATTAGGAATTAGGGTTTGCTAAGATAAGAAACTTTTAGATGTCAACATTATTGAACATGTGCATAATTATTATCATTAATTGTTCAAAGATATTCCTTGGTGCTCAAGGTGATCCCAAACCGAAATAATTGAAAATCATTTAAGTATGATTTTTATTTTATATGTTTTAATTACCAGCAGTAAAGTATATACTCTAGAAAATGATTATTAGTTAATGTGCTAAACTAATAATAGAAATTTTCTATGAGAGATTTCGAAAATATTGTTTGACATTATTTGAAAATAGGAAAAGTGAAATTAGGTACTTTATTGCATATCTTGAGAATATTTTCGGTTTTGGAATTTCCTTGTTGTCCAAACAAACTTGAACAGAAAGTCGTCTATCCAGAGAGGAAAGTACCCTAATTAGGCGAAAGCTCTTACGACCGCTCATTCAAAGACTTCTGTAGGATCAAGAAGCTCTACGAGTATCGTTGGTGGAAAACTAGATAATTGCATTGTTATTTTAGTTTACGATTATTGATTTGATTGACTAACTATGGTTGAAACTTTGATTGCACCTTTTGATTATTCTTGAGAGCCTTCTCTTCTGACATAAGGGTCGCTCAAACTAGATCAAAGTATCGACGAGATCTTTAGAACTATTGTTAGATCTAAAGACATCTTGTGATAATCCATTGATAACAAACTCCATTCTATGCGTGATTGATCACAAGAGGATTCAAGTTTTTGTCTGCAGGTACTTTAAAGATTAATCTAAGATGAAGAAGATTTTTCTAATTAGTTTTTGTATCTTGTGAATTTTGTGCACACATCTTGATCGGTTGGGATCTGGTTTATCTCTTGATAGATTTGATCAGAAAGTCGTATAAATCGGCAACTATCACTTGGTGGCATTCTTCAGTATCCGAATCTGATAGTTGTGAATCTGAATCTAAGTTACTGATTCGGATTGATCTTATCCGACAAAAGAGTTTATTAGATTAAACGGAAGAGCATTTGTCGACTACTCAACATATCTTTTATACTAAAGATAATTGAAGTGGTTACCAAACAGATTTGTTCCTTTACTGTTTGGAATACGATAGAAAGAAGTTGAGTACATAAGACTTTACTGGGTAAAACAACTTGAGATAGTGATTTCTATCTTGAGATTCACGTGCGTGACCAAAAGGTCGAAGACGCAGGGATACTGAGTAAACTTAGTAACTAGGGGTAATTTACATGGTCTCAATTATACGAAGTTGGCCTATGTTCTTTGTATATCGTCTTAAATCTGAGATTATTCAAAACTGGACTAGGTCCCGAGGTTTTTTTGTATTTGCGGTTTCCTCGTTAACAAATCATGTGTGTGTTATTTACTTTACTTCCGCATTATAATTGTTTTATTATAATAAAGTAAATTACACTTTACGTTAATCCAAATCACTTGATATTGATCATATAGTAAATCGGTTTCGGACCGTAACTATTATCAAGTGAATACCTAGTTGTTGTATTGTCTCGACTCTGTCCATAAACGATCACACTTGGTATCAGACTTATATGTTGAAAGATAAAGATTATGGTGTATTTGGGTACCCTCGTCTTTTCAAGATGCTTCAGCCATATAAGGTGAATCAATTATTACTATTCCCATTTAATTAGATCAACAAGATACTTTAGTTTGGCCTTATACAACTTCTGGTGTCTTTACAACTGAAAAAGTGGGGGTACAACAACCTCACCTAATAATTCGCTTAGCAATCTGTATGGACTAACTCCAATATACTTTTAAGAGAATCAACTAGACAGTCAGACTCAATCTTAATAAAAAGTATATTAAAGAGTTATATCTCAATTTCTCGATTCAATCCTTACTCAAGCAAATAAAAATCTACGAGTCTAATTGAATACAAGAGAAATTAACTTAAACGGTACCAAAGA
>JAJJMB010003633.1:6959891-7149755 GCA_023531105.1 Papaver atlanticum
CAAATGAACTAGTTCAAGAGTTGTTCAATTGCTTAGATCTCATAGAATTATACAAGACACAATCGAAACAAAATTGGTTTTGATTCACTCGAATCGATTCATGAACTTTATAGCCACGGTTTGCAAATATGCATTCCTTAGTTTATATAAATTTAAGTTCACGAATAAACCAATTTTAGAAACTAACACACTTAAGTATGCGTACGGGTATGCGTACTTAAGTAACTGGTTTTGAGTTTGATTTGGTTTTCAAACTCAGCAGAAATTCACGGACGTGAACTTTCCGCCAGTATGCGTACGGGTACGCGTACTTAGGTAACCAGATTGAGTTGGTTTTGAAATCCAAACTCAGCAGAAATTCACGGTCGTGAACTTCGCCCAGTATGCGTACGGGTACACATACTTACCCAGTCTCCATCAACCATTTTGTATACACACAAGTATGCACACATTTGGTTCCCGGTTTTGGACTTATACACTAATGTGCGAACACACTATATAAGCTTATGTCCAAAGATGGTTACATATTCTAAACTCTTTATTTCAATCATTGAAACATTCTTAGAGGATGTTAAATAGAGGTTATTCACACACTATTTTTCATCAAAGCAATTTTCAAGATATTGAAATAATCAACATGATTTTCGTCACTTGTAAAGATGAACTTGGCCAAAGCGAAAGCTTACCAACACATATTTCGAGAAATAAATAAGCGAGATAAACTCGGCTCGAAATAGCAAATGTGTATAATCGAAGTCTATATAGTAATACGACTTTTGTCTCAAGATAGGAGATAGAGTAGATAGACTTTTTGAGTGATAGATAAGTTCAAGTCTCTACATACCTTTTAGTCGATGAAGTTCCACCAGTTCCTTGAGTAGTTCTTCGTCTTTGTATGATGAACACCGTGGAGTCTAAAGCTCAACTACACTTTCTATCCTAGTCCGAGACTTAGCTATAAGTAGACTAGAAATCAAGACTTATAGTTTTGGCAACTAAACTTGACAACAAGCTTGAGATAGCAACGCTTGCGAGTTCGACCGAGCAGTGCTCTAACAACAACTGCCTTAACTTACAGGTTGTTTTTTGAGAAAGATATGCTAGCTGATACTTCTATGGGTTTAGCTCCTCAATTTTGGTTGAAATTATGGAAACTGAATGTCTTACAAATATCATATTTTTTTATAGAAAGGTATTCATAATGTTCTCTTTGTCAAATCTAGGCTTTTTAAACATATGGACGCTTTTTTATCAACAATGTGTCATAGCAATACTGATCAGATTGAAGACTTGGATCATATGTTGCTTCATTGTTCATTTGCTTAAGAAGTATGAAAAAAAATCCCCAGATGTATAATGTGTTAATGAACATTCATCTATCCTCTCAATATGGATTCGGACTTTGCAGTTACAGAATTCAACTATTAGTATTCTTAGAACTCCTGAATCTATCCACCTTATAGTTTGCATAATGCATTTCATTTGGAAACATAGATGTAGAGTTGTGTTTAGTATCACAACACCCAACCCTAACACAGTCATTCATAAGGTAAGTTTTTACGTTGCACATCATCATTTAAGTACTTCTTCTGTGAACGAAAGTCAATCCCTTAGAACTAGTTCTATTTTAAATCTTCATTGGAAAGCTCATCCTCTGAATTTGAAGATAAATATTGATGCTTCTTATGATCATAATTCCTTATTAGCTGGTATATATTGGTATTATAATCTGAAATCATGTAGGAGTCTATGTTCTGGGAAGGGCAACAGTAAAAAGAGCTATCAATATTGAAGCTTGGGCTTTGTTGGAATCTATGGAGATAACAAAAGTTAATGGTTGGTCTCATGTTATCTTTGAAACAGATAACCTTTTTATTAGTACTTATTTGCAAAAACGTTATACTCTTTCTCCTTGGCAAAGTATGCCTCTTCTTAGACAATGTACGTGTAAACATATGTAATATTAATCAAGTTTGGTCGTGTGTGTTTGTGTATAGAAGTTGTAATAAAGCTACAGAATTTTTAGCCTAGGTAGCTCGCAAACATAATGTTATAGTGGGGAATGATGGTTTCATCCACCTGAAATGTTATTTGTGGGGATGGTGGTTTCATCTACATGAAATGTTATTTTCTCACATAAATCATGATGTAAGAAACTGTTGTTTAATACTCCGTATAAGTTTGGTCCTTGATTTTTTCTTTACTCTGTATAGGAAAGAAAAGATTTCATTAACTGAAACTCAAACTGAAATACATAGTTTTTCAGTTATAAGATCCATGAGCCATTTAGGCGACTCAGGACCCAAAACATTTCACTACTACTAATAACTCTACCTTCTTTAGATAGACTGTCACACCATGTGTGTCCCTTGGCACATGTGTACAGACCCATCTTGTAAAGCTTTTTAGAAGTTTTAAACAGTCTACAATGATGGAGTTGTTAGTCCACCCAACAGTGCTTATTGCACCTTTTATCGCTCTAACTATATATTAAAAGAATCTCCTTTCAAATGCAGATGCTGAATGTTGGAGCTTCTATCCCATTTGATAGCTTCATATGCTGCCAACGGTTCAGCTTGCTCTTCATCTTCAGCTACTCCAGGTTTGCACCATGCTCCTTCATAAGCACCTGCATCATTAACCATAATTATTCAAATTCCCATCGATTTGTTAAGCTTTAGAAAGGAAGCATCATTATGGAATACTGAATGAGGGGTTATCCATATAACATCAACTCTAGGTACTGGTTGTTGAGGATTATGAGCAATTTGTTGTTGTAAGTGAGCATTCCACTCATTCAACTCTTTTTAAATCTGACTGACTAGTCTAGTCACCTGTAAATCAGTATTTTCAAATACAATGGAACATCTAGCTTTCCAGATATTCCACAGTATTGTACCTGCAAAAATGATTAGATCTTTAGTATCTATATTACCAACAAACCAGCTTTCAATCCGGTTTTTTAGATTTTTCCTCCTAGTATACCTATAAAATTACTCTCCAAGGCAAGCCATATATTTGTAATAACAGAACATTTTTTTTTTTGATGCCCTAGACTAGTGGTCCCTAGACTACATCCAAACTCTTTAAATTGGAGTAGAATTTCAGCAATTACAGGTTTCGAACCCTACATTCGCAGTGGGAGGGAGCATGCCAACCACCAGACCACTTGGTGATTGGCTAGTAACAGAACAGTTGAGAAATAAATGAGAGTTTCGGAATTGCATAAGGTGGTCTTTGGTAAAAAAACAAAAAATACGCCACTTGGCCGTTAGTGCCTTGCAGCCTGGCCCGATTGTAACCTAGGTTTTTCCTATATAAACTAGGTTTCTTATAATTAGGTTAAATTAAGGTCGCCATAATTTACGATCACCGTGAGATTAGAGAGAACTCAAGGCTAAGATTATCATTGTGAATAGCACTGCAGAAAAACCCTACAAATCCCTTGAGTCTTCCAATCATCTCTCTCCTTGGCTTAAAGGTTGAGTAATCAGCTAGAACTTGGGACAGTTATGGGAATGTTGGAAGAAAGAAACATGGAAGAATACCTATCTGACAATAAGGTGGCAGCAAATGTTCGTGATGCCTTGCAATCAGTTGCTCGGGGAGATGCGGACAATTATGATCAGTTAGTTGAGATTATGAACCATTCTGAATACCTATCTGACGATGAAGAGGCAATGCTTGTGACGTGTTTAAAGGCATTATCTAGAGCAGTTGCAGTTATTGATGTTGATCAACATGAGAAACTCCTGCAATCTATTTTCGGGATGAACATGTGGAAATATAGGCCACATGTGTTGGATGCTTTGATGGATTTCATTACACGTCTGGCTACTTCTGACGCAAAATATTTTGACTCGTCTCTGCAGATGCTTGTTAGAAATTTTATGCCGGCTATTTCTAAGTCTTCCGTAAAAAAATTGAATCTACCTTGTGGCCTTGCAAAAAAGGACCATGTGCTTCACCGGGTGAATTCAACATTGGTAAACATTACTGAGATAATGCCTCTTGCACCTCGGAGTTTAAGCCCCATAATTAGTCAGCGAATGCCTCACATTTCTGCTGATGAGGCTTTGATGGCAGTGTATGTAGAGAACATGTTAAGGCTTGAGAGCAGCACAATAGGAAATCTTGTTGGAAGCGAGATGCTAATATCTGCAGTGGTGTATAGGCTTGTAGAGCTAGTCGTGGAAATAGGATGGGATGCTATCGTCCAACCTGAACCTAGTAAAGGCATATTTGATGTGGACGACGGTTTTAAGCTCGTTAACGTTAAGGAGGTGATTTCCATTGCTGATAAGTTGGATAGCTTGATGGTACTCACATGTCAACATCTGAAGTCTTGTGCTGAAAATGGTCGTCTGTCGGAGGTATTTGAAGCACTTGTCCACTCCTTCCGTTTTACTGTTCTAAACACACACAAATCGAAGTTTGTCCAATTTGTTATGTTCTACGCCTGCTCATTAGATCCTCGAAAGTGTGGTGGGCAGCTTGCAACCACGTTTTTAAATGTTTTTACGTGTAATAGTACAGGAAATCCACTAATAACCAGAATGAGTGCGGTTTCTTATCTGGCTAGTTACTTGTCTCGAGGGAAATTTCTTGATAAGACTATCATCATTGACACATTACGTAGTCTGCTAGATTGGTGTCTTGATTATTGTAGTGAAGAGAAAACATTAAATCCCGAAGCCCATAGACTATTTTATTCTGGATATCAGGCCGCCATGTACGTGCTCTGCTTTCGTATGACGGAAATGTTGGGTGATCCCAAAATTTATCAATTTCCTCTACAACTGATTTTCGAACACTCTTTGAACCCATTAAAGGTGTGCTTGCCTTCTATTGTGGAGGAATTTTTGAGGCAGGCAAGAGCTACGTCATTGTATATGGCGTCTGATAAAGTCTCTAACAACTTGCTTGAGGCAGATTTTTCGATGGCTTGTGGTGGAATGGAAAGACTTGATATGTTTTTCCCATTTGACCCATGTCTATTGAA
The DNA here is from genome assembly GCA_023531105.1 of Papaver atlanticum. Classification (NCBI taxonomy): domain Eukaryota; kingdom Viridiplantae; phylum Streptophyta; class Magnoliopsida; order Ranunculales; family Papaveraceae; genus Papaver; species Papaver atlanticum. The sequence goes on from JAJJMB010003633.1 coordinate 6,964,894, forward strand.
AAAATGCAGTGAGACATTTATCACACCAAACTATCTGTTTTGGTCGAATGTCGTCCTTCCTTATGGCGACGAAGAGGATTTCAGTGCTGAGGAGCAGATTGGTGACTAGGTTGATGATCAATTCTCAGATAATGAAGACATAGGAAGGAGACTTCTCTATGAGTTGTTATACTTTGCTTACATCTGTTAAGTTTTTTCGGTGAAAAATATTACATCTGTTGATAACATAAAAACAGAAAAATTACTAATGTGTATCCAAGATGATGAACAATTCAGCATATCTGGAATTAGCTAAATAAATTTTGTCAGATTGATATAATCTACTCTTATTTGGTGAAGCTTGACAGAGATTGCATGTTAGTGAGGAAGTAGGAAATGCCGTGAACGCAACTGTAAAGTTAAGTTTATATTACTACTTAGAGTCAGGGTAGGGGAATAAGTTCAAAAGTTAACTCTAGCTTGCTTCTTTTAAATAAGCTAGGTGATCACTTTTGGGTTCCACTGATGGTTTGGAATATTATGTGTTGCTGGTTCACATAAAAAATAGGGTAATTCAGAGTGACAAATATCTAAGTTTAGTCTTAATCCTTGCATCTTGCATTGCATATGATATTTCCTAATAGGGTAAATCTAGTATGTGTATACGTCTAAACCATCGGGTCATACTGCATTAGGCCGGCCAGTATACATGATAAGTTCTTCATTTCCGGAAAGATACATGCTTCTGCACATTTCTATTCCTTGTTTCTTCACGCAAATGCGGTGTAATGAAATATATCGATTGTGATGGATTGCAAACAGGACTTGGTATCCCCAAAACCCAAAAGTTAAGAAAGTGAAAAAGAAGAAAAGAAATCAAAACCAAAATTTATAAGATCTTTGTTCTGTATTTTGTACATCTCTATATAATATAGTCCATATGAGAGACCATATGGAACATTGCATATATCTAATTGTTTCCGATCTTGTTGCTGACAATAAGTCTCATCCAACAACACAAAACTGTACAGAGAGAGGTGCAAACTAGCTTAATTAACATTGGTTTGACCTTGTGATCTTCAGTCTCTTCACGGTTGTTAAGAACATACTGCACACACAAGTACAATTTGATTAGTTTATGTCAGAACATTTATACAAATGAGCAGAATTATGAATGGACAGATTAAAATTTTGAACTTACTCCCAAGGAACATCTCCCACCATCATCCAATCACCTTCTTTATCTTCGTATGTTAATACGTGATAATCTTCATGATCGGAATGTACTCGATCCACACCAGGGTCTGTATGCAATTGTAACCGTGTTATTAGTTGGTTGCAACTGCTAATTTTATTTTAATCCAAATGTAAAGCAAGAGTAAAGCACTTACAGATAATGGTGGTTAGGAACATGTGAGAAAGAGTCCTTATAAGGTTAAGATAACCATTATGAGCAAACAGATCAAGCTTTCTTCCAATTGGAATCCCATCTAAATACACTTTCACATAGAAAGTTGGTCTGTTGCTTCCTTTCTCGGCTAATGTATTTCTCATAGACCTTTTTATCGGCGGCCAATTGGGTTGTTCATGATCCCTGGAATCAAATTACATATGTAATCAACAAAATGAAAAAAAGTACAAAAGACATGGGTGCTGATAAAATAGTTGCAAAACAGAGCATTGCATTATGATGGTCAAAGAAATTGTGACTTCAAAATGGTTGGAATATGTACAAACCTTGATGAAGAAGACGAAATGCTTAAGCCAAGACGTAAATCAGTGCTGAGATCTATTTTTGAAGATGATGCAGAGGATGATGAAGAAACGGAGTAATTAGGATGACTACTGCTATCAATTGATGAAGAAGATGAAACACTTGGTCTGCCCATTGTTGTTTGGTGTTTGTTGCTAGAGCAGGGGAGAAGAGCCGCCAACTTTGGCTTAAATAGAGAGTGGGAGGGAGGGTAGTTAAAGAGTCAGTCAGAGCTAGTCGATCTTCAAAAGACTTGCTGGTTTAGACTGTCGTCAGTGTGGCCGACATTCACACGTAACATTAAACAGACGTGTCCTCAATCTAAAACACATCGGCTTGGCTTAATTACTCTTAATTAATTAGAAGAAACTCTTAATTTATTTAGTTTAGACCTTTAATCCTTTCAATAAATTAATAACAAGACTTGTTATGTTTACTACTTGAGTTCATATGCTTGTTCAATTTCATGATGACAAGCAATCACATCACATCTAAACAAACAACCGGCACCCGTTTGGCTAAATCAATTCTATATGTTATTGGTGGAGGTTTACAGACAAACTTATTCGTGACCATCCGAAAGTTTCGTCTGATACGAATGATAAATAAACATATTGTCCATAACGGCGGCAGAAAATGGCTCTCGTAGAACTGCAGCATCTATTTCACTTGCAAAAGGATTTATATGCGCACTGCAGTTTAATTAGAACACCAAATTGGGGGATACATAAATTAATTTGGGGATATTTACCGGCATTGTTTTTTAATGTTGTCGGCATGATCGATGGATTGCCGGCATTGAAAAACCATGCTCGCAGTTACAGTGAAATATCCCTCAACTAAGAAAAATATCCCCTATTAAGTGTTCTTTAATTACCTTTTGATGTAACATGGGCAGTAACTGATTTAAAGAAAAATATGGATCGCAACCAGAAAGTCCTCAACAATAGCAGTAGTACCTTTTAATACAAGAAAGAAAGGAAGATCAACATTCTAAGAAGCACTATATTGGTGGTCCTGCAATGTCACATATTGCAATCTACTAGTAACCAGCTTAACTAAGCTCACTAAATGAATTTAAGTTTTGATTAATAATGCAACCTAATTAGATTTACTAGATTTAGACAAAGATCCACCGACTTATGCATAGAAATGGATAAAGATTTTATAGCAAAGTTGGAGGCAGAAGTCTAGTCCATAACAATTCATATTCGAAATCAGGCTAGACAAAAGAAAAAGATCATATCTCTGTGAAATATGCATGTAGGGCAAAAAATATCTTTAGCCCACACTGATATGTTCATCCATAAGTGCATCTATATAGATCGAATATTGGACCACAAATTGACCTAACAAAATCATATAATTGATCACCAACTATGGTCAGTTGGTCACATTATATGCGCCATTAATTTGGGTGATGTGTGACGGATTAAGAACCCATACTAAACATCTAGCTTATTCTTTTGGACCTTGTTATAGCTAGTGACTTGATTGGTTCGAAGAAATGAATAAGATCACACGAACGAACTAAAGAAGTTTGATCAAGTCCCAAAGGCAAACAGATACGTCTGCCCCAACTCTAAAGCAGTAGACAAAAAAGAGGTAAAGAACTAAAACAAGCATGTTTGGTAGGGTTCAGTGGTTGTGTATAAAAAAAATGAGTAGAAGATTTGAGACAATTAAACAAAAAAGCAAAAATTTTGTTTAATTAAATCAAAGTCTAATATCTCTCTATCACCTCCATACAAAGGCAGACAGACAATCCCATTCTCTCTTTTCTTCTACTTTTTTTTTTTTTTTTTTTTTTTTTTTTTTTTTTATCACTAAACCAACTTATAATTATTCTTCTGCTTTCATTCAAAAGAACCGTCCACATTCAAATATGATTAAGCTTCTTAATTACGCGAGCCGAGTCAGTTTAATGAGTTCGAGAGCGGAATGAGCTGATGCTCGGCGAACCCACGTGGAATATGATAAGGAGACAAGGGATGCCCACGTTCCGTGTGGCTCGAAATCATTGATTCCATGGACGTGCCAACCTTAAATATTAGAATATCAGAGTGTATGGCTTATAATATAATTATAATCATCTATAATGACAATTATACTGTTTTACTACAACTAAGATTGTTGAGTTTGTCTTCACAGTTGATTGTTCTTGACCACCCATGTAAATTAGTAGATTAACATTTGTTTAAAGTCTGAACAATAAATTAATATTAGTACATTACTGATCGTGTTTTCAACAATGGGCAAGAATGTAAGTGATGGGCACAAGTAAATGGCCAATTACCATCGGTATTCGCTCATCGTTATCTAATGTTCAATGTATTGGTTCCTACCGTACCGTACATTTAATTAACATCGAAGAAAGTAGTCTAATCAATTGTTAATAAGGTTGATTATATTCATAGTTCATTTGTTTATCTAAGAAATGAACAATAGGGGATGTCTCTAATACTAATACGAGAGACATAAAGTATGGTGGTTTAGAAATTTTTATATAATGATTGAGACAATTCAGGGTTAGTGAAATTGTACTATCACAGGGCAAGAAAAGTATGGGGGAGGGGGTTTGGTTGTCTACTGGTTTTTTCAATTTGTTTATGGTATGAATGTAAGATATTGTTGTTTATTAATGTTTAGGGAAAGGAGAGGAGACAAGAGGCAAAGGATTTGAAAATTGGGAAAATAGAGAAAGTAAAAGGGTCAGCAGTTAGAAGGCTCCTTGGGTAGGATTTCATGAGTTGATGGTTGAGAAAGAAGATATGTTTGTGTTTTAAGGTTTTTTTGAGTTTAATTTTCTCTCGAAAGAAAAGACATGAAGGCAACTCTAGGAGACATGCAATCAACTCAGCCATGGACAATGGATAAAAAAGTTAAAGCAAGAGCTGTGTTATTTGTGTACTGTATTTTTTGACTGAGTGATTTGATGATGAAAATGCATGTTTGATAAGAAAAGAAAAAAAAAACTAATGAAACAGTGGCTAGTGTTTTCCTGTTTCTCTATCATTACTTATGGATTTGTGTAATAATTTTCCCACTCTTTTTTTTTGCTATGATATTTAGAGAGGGAACAAAATAGTTAGCTTGGTCCTAAAGAAAAGCCCATGGCGAGGGAGAAAATTAGGGTGGTAACAAACAAACAAGATGAATAAGAAAAGGTTGTTATTGTTCCCCCAATGTTGCTTCCCTTGGGCATCTTTCTCTTGGTTCAATGACTTTTTGTTTTTCCTTGGTGCATTGCACTTTGTGTATAACTCAAGCATAGATAGATCTCACTCTCTTCTATTCCCTAAGCTAATAGCCTCAAACACTAAACAAAGACAAACCTAAAGGAGAGTGTTTAAGTTTTGTTGTTAATATGTTGCAAGGCTTAAAGATAGGGAGAGGGACCTGACCTCGGTCGAGGAGCCTCATCGAGCCTCACTGTCTTTACCTGAATGGACCAATCTTCCAACATCCCATTAGATTGCCCCCATTGCCCACAATCCATGGTTTAAAACTTTAAACACAAAGAGAGTAAGTTGTAAAACCAATAAAGGAGGAGTCTTCTAGAAATATAGAATTCAAAATATCCCTCTCTCTTCCCTACATATTGGTACTTTCTTGTAATCCAATCTGTGGGATTAGGTGAATTTACTGTTCATTTCCATTATAATCCCCAATCTGTGGTTCTTTGGTTTCCCTTCATTAACATTCTAGTATTCAACCAGTCAAAGGTAGGGTTTTAGCTAGCCTTTTAGGTCTTTGCTTTGACTTCGCCGTGTAAGAAAGTCTCCTCTCTGGCTGGACTCTGGAGAGTTCTAGGGAGAGGCATGATCCCGTTTCAGGGCCTACTTTGTGGGATTTTTCATTCATTGCTTGAGATTGTTGGGAGATTAAGTTAGTATTGACAAAGTTAAGTTTTGATTTTTAGTGTGCGTTTATCACGTTGTATAATCCTTTGACTTATAGTAGTAATTAGACTTTCTGGCATTATATTGGAGTTCGAACCCCGTTGATTGAGTAAAAAACTCCATGATTACAAAGAATATCACCAAACATTCTTTGTCGCAACAGACTTGTTCCTGGTCGGATAGGCAAAGATGTGATGGCCCAAGGGATAATCAGGGTTGAACTGGTAGCTTGCAAGTCAAAATGGCCGGCCAAGGCCTGTACTAAGCCTTGGCTAAAAAAAGATTTAGCACATTATGATTCTCCAAATTTACATACACCACTTACAGAATAAGCAATTATGTTTAGAGAAAAATGGAAGATTTTTTTAGAAAATTGATGAATGGGATTTACATCTAAAAATACCAAGGGCCTTAGCACTGTCTCAGTTTTGCATTTCCACATATTCCAATGAACAGATCAAAAAATTGAAGTAGCTATTGCTAAGAATCTAAGTTGTGTAGCCAATCATCCTAAATACACTGGGCCATAAGCTCTAGTTCATAGCTAAGAGAACAAACCAAGATAAGAGCTTTAATTGATACGAAAAATACCGCTTTCTCTTTGGCCAAAATTTGTTGTTTTTATTTGTAAGAATACTCTGATAAGAACTTAGCTACCTCAGCAGCACTCTCAAAAGCACCCTCAACACAACGGCCCAAGGCTACACCGGAAACATAGTTGCCACCTAGAAACAGGCCATGTAATCCTCCATCTTGAAGACCACGTTTTGCATCCGCAAGAGTATCCAGATGACCAACCAAGAACTGGGGTATGGCTTGCGGCCAAACTCTAACACCTAAAACAAGTGGATCCTTGGAGTTCGAAGTTATTAGCATCTTTCTTAGGTCTCGATCAACTGCCTCAACAATTTCTCCCTCCGTCTACAAGCATCCAGTAATGCATGTAAGCCATTAGTACACAAACGAATGAAGCACTTGAGGCCCATGAAAGGAAATCAGGATCTCAAAAAACAAGCATCGTTCTGATTTTCCATATAGTAGTTTTGTACAAAACCTTGAAATAGATGCCGAAAATCAGAACATGTCACATACCTTGTTAACAATTCCAGTATTGGTAGCACCTCCTATGAAGTTCAAAAGCAGAACTCTTCCAGGTGGAGCTCGGTTAGGAAAAAGGGATGAACTGTATATAGTTCCTGTTTGACAAGGAACACAGTTGAGTATCATTAGTAAAACAGTTCTTGCCTTATTGAGAAAGGCTAAACGATGTAAGGTGTCCACATTAGACAAAGAATTCTAGAGGAAGTACGTACCTAAAGTCTCCACTCCTTGAGTGCGCGGATGCAACTGGCCAAACCCTTTTAGTTCACCATCTATCAGGCGTTCCTTCTTGATAGCTTCAAATGGGTATGAGATTGAAACTGCTGCAACTGGCGGGTAATAAAACTTGGATAGGGAATCCGCAACAGCACTCTGCAGGAAATAAGCACGGAAATTTAATATCAATTTATAAGAAGAAAAAAGGATATGCGACTTATGGATGTCAGCAATGTGCATGGTTGTGTTTCGATAGCCATGGAGCAAAATTCAGATGGCGTTCGACCGCTCATACTTCGCTTTCCTAAAAAGAAATTAGGTTTTTGTTCTCATGCAGCTTCACTGCATATTTTTCAAAATAAATTAATGAACGTATGAGGTAGTAGTTCAAGCGGACCAACTAGTTATGGACTCATTTCATAATGCTTCAAGTGACCCCCAAACAAGAGGCTTGTATACAATTCCAGACATGAAATAGCACAATTCTGATGAAATTCAACCCTAAGTCCTTTGGTGTTTCCACCTTACAGAAAAAACAACAACTGGTTTATCATAGACGTACGCTCAATGGTGCATAGTTCAACACGACACTCAAAAGATCAGCTAATATAGATGACTGTCTCATATCAGTTAGTCAAATAAGGCAGTGGGGTACTGTCGGAAAGCTAAGCACGTCCATAAGAGTAAACAGAAATTATATTCAGCTTCTTAACAACAAGGCATAAAATTAGCAGGACGGCAGTATGAGAGGGGTCCAATGCCTAGTACTCACTATTCACACTTAACAAGAAAGAATGCATAATATATTAAAAATGATGCACTAAATATAAGAAGTGAAGTCACTGAAATTAGCAAGAAAAATGTATCCAAGCAGGCTTAATCATAAATCAAAAAGCGCTGAAGAAGGGGGCATACAGAGAGAGGATGTAACAAGCCACTTGCAACATGAGATGGAACAGTCATGACAACACTTTTAGCCTGGACAGAAATCAATCCTTCTGGTGTTTCATATGTCAAATTATATCCTCCACCACTTGATTTCTGTATGCTTGAAAGTTTCCAAGATAGTTTGAGAATGTTACCCAAACTGCACAAGAAGCAATTATGTTAAGCTTGTCAAGTTTTAAAGAATTCTGGCAAACCAAAAAACAAAGGCAGTAAAGACCCACTTCTTTTATTTATCATATTCTACCTTTTAGAAATTGCAGCAGGAAGCATAGCCAGCCCCTTCTTAAAAGACCCAACTGTCTGTCCCTTTGGTTTGGGCAAGCGCCTGCATTTAACTCAATTCAATCAAGAAACTTAAACATACATTGAAGACGTCATAAGTCTCAAAGCATCAATTTATTACGGGTCTCGTGGTGGTTTGGGAGTTTTATCCTTCTGTTGAAACGCTTTGAAAGCACCACCGATGATGCTGCCGCCATTCTGCTCTAGCCTCCAAACCTTTTCAAACGCTGCTCTCATGCTCAACTTTGCAGGATCACCAGCATAAACACCTGTGTTGGACCATTTTATAATGAAATGAGAAAGAATACTAAGCGACCCTCCTATCCAAAAGAAATTTGATAGCAGGTGTTGTATACTTTAAAACTACTTCTTCGTTGGGCACCAACAAAACTATTCTATATTGGTCTAAGTTAACGTCCATGATTCTAAGCATAAGATCTTTTGCATACTATCTTTACGAAACACACAGGACTGTATATCCGTGAAAGATTGAGATGACGTTGTTCTTTCTTACTGCCATTGGTCTGAAGTCAGAGGCATGTGACTACTTTTACTTTTGCAATATAACTAATAACAAAAACTATATTTAGAATTGCCACTATGATGAGTTGGCACCTGAACAAAATGGCTCAATCAAACGTTCAAAAACCTCATCACCAAGATTACGGCGCACAAATTCTTCCACCGACTCCTCACGATCCTGTCACCTTCGTCAAACAATTATGATATGAGAAAACCAATTCACTTGTCCACAATTCATCATACATATGCACAATTCATGAATAATACGTCGAAGTAAAACTATATAAAGCTGCAAGAAGGAACAAACTGGCGGTGGAGGTCGAATGCCAATAGCACCAAGTCCAGCTCTAAGCTTCCCTCTAATACTCATCAAATCAAATACTGGTAAGTCGGCTGGTTTCGACGGAACTGGCCTCAATTTTCCATCCCATAATACAAAACGTGGCGCAGTAGGATCAGCCAACACCAACTCATCCTTCAATCCATTATCTACCTACAATCACACCCATTTTCACATGTTACATAGCAATATCCAAAATTCACCTTAACGAAATTAACCACAATTGGAATTTCAAGATTTCTTCAGAAATGTGATTAAATATGCGAGGATAATATAGTAAATGGTGAAAATTATAGAGAGCAAGAAAAGTTCCCAAATTACGAAACCCTATATTTTGAAAAATCGTACCGCAACAGAGAGCATAGTATCGGAAGGTTGAAAACTGTTAGGACCTTCTTCCCAGAGATACCCATCTCTTTCCCTCGTTGAAATGTTTCCACCAACACGATTCTGAGCTTCTGTTACAATAACTTTTGAAGCAATTTCGCCATGTTTAGTTGATAAAGCTTGTGCTATACATAAACCACTAATTCCAGCACCAACAATTACACAATCGACTGAATAAGAATTTGATTCTCCGTCTTTGTTGACTGTTGATGGAGAAATTGTTGAGTCTTTGGCGATTGAACATTTGAATCGAAATCCATTTTTGTTGTGTTTTGTCAATCGAGATGAATGAAGGTTAGAAGAGAGTTTCGGGAAGATAAGAAATGTGGAGGAGTTTTGGTGGAGGTTTTTGGCGGGAAAGCTATGGCGGAATGTGAGAGACGGGAGGAGGTCTGTGAGGGCAATAGCCATGGCTTCAGCTCCGAGAGAGAAAGAGAGGGGATCTTATTGTCTGTTTTACAAGCAACGACTCAATCGTTATCTGATCTTTTATTAGTTGTACTGTTGGAGCAGTAGTTTGACAACACCCACATTTCATGTGTAATTGACATAAATGCCATCTTCATGGCGGAAGAATGACAATTGACAAATATAATCATGTTGCTTCTGCTGTGTAAGAGCAAGCACCATGATGGCTACATTGTGGCCTTGTTGTGTGGCTTAGTGTCGCTTTTTTCCTTTTTTTTTTTCTTACTCTTTTTAATTCAAGAAGAAACTAGATTAGTGCCCGTGCTACGCACCGGACATTCTTAATTTCTTTTAACCATATTTTTGATTTGATGTGCGCGGGGCTTTTTCCCGCCCCTTGGCGATGCATTTTGATTTAGTGTCGCTCGTCCCGTCTCGATGCATTAAATAGGTGAATAAAAGATAGGAAATATGTGTAGTTTTTATTTATGTTTTCTTTTTATTTTCCCAGAAAATATGTGTGTAATATGCGAGTTTTTTTTCCCTTTTATCTATTAATTTGTAAAAAGAGTCCTAATACGATAATTACTTGACTTCCTAATTGAATTTGGATTTTTATAAAATTTCAAACACGATAACTAAAGTTATAGTTACATTTTCTAGAAGAGTCATAATATGGATAATTTTCATATTCTTCGGAATCTTTTGCTCTCTCTTTTCCGTTTTCGTCGGGTTCATATTGTACATTGTCTTCTTGTACATAAATATCAATATCTTCTACGTTTTTTTTTTTTTCTATCAGTGCAAAACGTAGTCTTACAAAACCCGATTTCATTTAAGTCCACCAACAGCATTTTCTGAGAAGTACGTACCATGACAGATTCTTAATTTCTTCTAATGAGCTCTCGTTTGGTTTATATAAAAAAAATAGGACTACCGAAGATCGTGTAGAATGGTCGGGGTTATCATTTCAATAGTTGTTAAATCATAAACCTTACCAATCATGATGAGCTAAGCAAATAGAACCGAGTGGTGAGGGGATCAACACTGTCATCACGTCGAATTATCCTCCCAATAGTCCTCGAACAAAACTGTGTGTGGAACGACATTTAGATAATTCACCAATATCGTCACCAAATGTTACTTACAAAGAGAACTCTACGACCTACCATTAATGTTTGGAAAAGACCCCAGCTAAAGTATTGTAGAGAGCCAGTGTAAGAAGAACACATCCATATCTTTCATCCAGCCGCTTCTGTGTACCAAGCAGCATTCGTAAAGAAGAAAAAGATGAAAAATCGTTAAAGCATCTGAACTCGGAAGAGACACTAAGATACATAATGTAGCTGGCTGTTCACATGTATTTCACAAAGTCTCGTAGAAGTTTGAAAAACCTCACAAACATTAAGCATGCAAAAGCTGAATCACCCAATTTAAGTTTAAATAAAGTATACGATTTCCTTAATTAATCACCCAATTTAATTAAGTATACGACTTCCTTAATTAAGCTGAATCACCCAATTTAAGTTAAATAAGTATACGATTTCCTTAATTAGTCACCCAATTTAATTAAGTGTACGACTTCCTTAATTAAGCTGAATCACCCATTTTAAGTTTAAATAAAGCATACGATTTCCTTAATTAATCACCCAATTTAATTAAGTATACGATTTCCTTGATTTAAAAGTTTGACCCAAGTGTTGTCCACCTTAAACGGTGTTACTAACGTACAGTTAAGTATTTGTGTAAACACGGTGTAACAAAATTATTTTAGTTTAAACTCTGACATAAGTGTTGTCCACCTACTTTTTTGTCGACACCGTTACTAACTAACAGTTAAGTAGCTGATGTAAATAAAGTGTAACCAATTTTTAATTATTATAACCAATAGAGTTATGTCAAGTGTCCTCACCATAGCTTCTACATTAGAAAAGGCCTATTTCGGCCAATAGTAAAAAGGGGTTTCATCACCGATTAACGTGAGAGCATATTTTGTCAAGGCCTTTAAGGGGGAAGATTTTATTTAAAGAGAATAGATGATACATATGGTTTGTTGGGTCATATGACCAAAACCCATAAAGCATGGGAGTAGTGGACAAGCAAACTATGGGTCTGGGTGAAAAAGACATAAGAAAATTTAGTCATATATACCCTTGAACCTGGCGAGATTAGGGTATACCCAGATTAATTGGTATACTCGTTTTGTTCCCAACCATAATAGTGGGTTAAGGGGTGTCTAATGTGTATAAAGTTACCTAATTACCCTTCCCTTAATAATAACCAAAACTATCCCTTTTGGTTTTAGATCCAAACCTTATTCTTTTCCTACTTCTTCTTCATCAATCTAATGATCAATTCCTTTCTTCTTCTCTATATTTAATCGTTTTCAAATGAAAAAAAATCGTCGATTAGAATTTTTCATTGTTGATTAGTTCTTTAAAACTCTATCTAATACTTCAATTTGATGTTTGCATGTCAAATTAGGTAGAAAAATCGAATTTGTGAATCTGCATTTATTTAGCCGGCAGGGTTTCTGATTCACGACCCTGCCGACTTTTCATATTTAGGGTTAGTCGGCAAGATCTTAGGTTGAATATCATGCCGACTGTTAATATCTGTAACTGCTTTTTACAGGGTCGGCAAGGTATTCAACCTTAATACCATGCCGACTAAATGTGTTTTTAACAGTCGTTGGATTTTAAATTTTTACCCTGCCGACTAATGCTTTGAAAATGTTTGTGTTCCTGAGTCCATAAAGTTATAAGGTCGGCATGGTATTTGAATACCACCCTGCCGACTGCGTATTAGTCGGCACTGTATGGATTATAGACCCTGCCGACTATTTGTTTGGAAAATCATTTGTATTTTCTGTGTTCCATTTTGTTATAAGCCGGCATGGTATTCGAATACGACCCTGCCGACTGTTGTTTAGTCGGCATTGATTGTAGTTATCGACCCTGCGGACTAGTGAAGCATTTAGAACAGTCTCATGTGTGTCAAAAATAAAAAAAAGTCGGCATTGTTATTTAGAAACAATCATGCCGACCAAAGTTAGTCGGCATCATCTTCATTCGTCAACCTTGCCGGCCAAAGTTAGTCGGCATCTTCTTCATTCGTTGACCCTACCGACTTTTCATAGTTTCAGAACTGAAAGTGTCGATTTCTTCTTTAATTTTGAGTATGATTTCATACATCAGCTTTGCAATCCCCTTTTTAGAAATGTTTGGGTAGAAATGTTAAAAAAATTCTCAAATTTTTTTTTCATCGAAAATCTTCCCACATGAGTTCAATCAAAAACAAAATTTCATAACTTAAATTCATAAGTTTTAATCTACTTAGTTAATTCATCTAAACTCAATTAATTAACCTAATCAGAAATTTTAGTGTTAATTAAACAAGGGTATATTAGCCATTTAGAAAATACATGGTTAAGGGGTGTCCTGTTTTACTTCCAAATGACCCAGGTTTTGTCTCATTAGGTATACCCCAATTAATCTGGGTATACCCCAATCAAGTCAGGTTACTTTAAACTATATTCTTTATCCATATCATTTTCTCTCTCTTATTTATTTTCTTTCTCCAATTTAAAATTAATCACGAGAAAGGTCTTAACTTCCGAAATATAAGCCGGGTTTTAATAAAATTTATGTTTTTGGAAAGGGCTCGAAAATCTCTACAAAACAAGATCCATTGTTGATATGAAATTCGAAAAAAAAAATTAAATCAGGCCGATGGTACATTATGCACCCGGGTGCAACTTGACTAAAGTTTATTTCCTATAAAAATATGCATTATGCACCCAGGTGCAACTTGGCCAAAATTTAATTCTTATAAAAATATGCATTATGCACCAAGGTGCAACTTGGCCAAAAAAAAAAAATCTATAAGAATGTGCAACCTGGCCAAAACATTTTTCCTATATGAATCAAAAAATACACATTATGCACTCGGGTGCAACTAGCCAAAACTTATTTCCCGTCAGAATTATACATTATGCACTCAGGTGCATCTTGTGTACTTCATGGATAGATCTAGGTTTATCATAACCAAAATCACTAGTTCATGATCTCGAGTAATAAGTCTACCACCATTACCATCATATTCACCATCAAAACATCAACCAAAAATAGGTATTAAAGAAGAAGAAAAAGAGAAACTACAAAAAAAATTAAAAAATATATACATTATGCACTCGGATGCAACCTGGCCAAAACATATTTTCTATCAGAATACTCATTACGCGCTCAGGTGCATTTTGTGTATTTTGTGGAAAAATCTAGATTTATCCTGAAAATCACCTGCAAAAATAGTATACACTATTCATGATCTCAAGCAATAAATCCATCACATTCACCATCTATACAACCAGAAAACAAGTAGATTAATCAAAATTGAGAAATCAAACACATTTGCTCATCCGTAATGCCATTAGATTTCAAATAAGACCAAAAATAAGGGATCAAACACCAAACCCCGTATCAACAGAATTATTCATACTTGGATTGGGCAAAAATCAATAAGTTAGTGGCATATTTCACTGAAAGGAGTGTGATTAATCAAATGATAACGAATACCTCAATTGCATCAATTAATACAAGGAACAAACTGTTGGAATGCAAGAAACGCTTTAAAAAATTGTACCAATCGCACCAGCCTTTTCCCATCTTTTTCTTTCTAATCTTCATGTCTACATTTCTTTCCACTTCCCATTCTATTTGTTATTCCAATTAAACAAAACCAAAACCCTATTTCACTGCTAAAACCAAAACAGTCTTTACCTAATCTACCTCTTTGATCTTCTTGTTTAATTTTAATTCTTGTAGATCTGATTCTCCTCTTGGTCAGGGATTTGACTAGGGCTGCACATGGGACGGGACGGTACGGGTTTTTGCCTAGCTCAGTACCTGTACCTCCCTATGGCCGGTACCTGTACCTGTGCAATACGGAACGGGACGGGACCTGTACTTGTTTAACTCGGTACGGGACGGTACCGGTTCTTTACCCGTAACGTATATAAAATTATAAAAAAGAAAATAAAGCAAAAAATCTTCTAAGTTCTAAGTTCAAATGAAGTTATGAACCACACCAAAAATTCCAAAACCCTAAAATCAAAAACCAAAAAATTACAATCAGTTTCACATCTAAAGAAATCAACAAAAACTAAATAGAAATGAACAAAAACTAATTAGTTTTCAAAAACCCTAACTATTATTAGACGTTATTACTTATTGCTCGGTACTACGGGACGGGACGGGAATAGCCTAGAACCGTTACTTGTACCTATTCTAGGCACGATACCAGTTTTTGGTACTTGTACCTGTCCCGTCTGACCGCGGTTCCGGGACGGTACCGGTACGGTTCCTGCGGTTTCGGTACGGTTCCACGGGACGGGACGGTTCCTGTGCATCCCTAGATTTGACCTACCTTGAATACTCTCTTCCCGTCCCGAGATACCAAATATTATTGTTGTTCTTCTTGATTAATCAACTATGACATGGAATTGAATCTGCAGCTCGAGTTTGTGGAGGAAAAACTATGACTACTGAAATATGATGATGGATGATTTAATTGATTTGGAGTATAAGAAAGTGAGTAGAGATTTTCTAAAGAGAAGGTGTGGATCAGTTTCTGTTTTGCTGGAGGTGGTGGTGAAGAAGACTCGCGGATATATTGAATCTAAAGAAAAAAAAAGAGGGTATTTAGTAAGCTGTCTTTATAATAATTGGGTGACATATCCAATTGGGATATTAAAAAAGTATTTCTAAGATCTTGGTTATTTGAACCATGCTTATAGTTTGCTTGTCTTATAGACCCGGGAATTCAAATCCAAGGGCTTTTTAACCAAAAAACTGTTGTCCCTAAGGGTTACATCTTCAATGTCACGAGGAACAATCTCGGCGTATTCAAAAACAAACATAGTAGTTCTGGGTTTTTTTTTTGCCAGGAAATCTGTTACACCATTCTTAAATCTCCTAACAAGAATAAAAGACCAACCAGCATGACTTTACAAAATAAATTTAATGTCAAGAATTAACTCATAATTCCTCCAATGAACATATGATGTTTGTTCATTGATGGATTTTATTAAAGCCTCACTATCAGGCTCAAACACTCTGAAGCTAATCATTTGCTCACATACCAGCATACAACATCATTCGTTGCATGGCATATTCCAGTTGTTCCACTTCATAGTCCTCAATCAACCCTCCATTAAAGCATTTTCCTTTTGTTATTTGCAATCACCTATAAAAACTCTCATAATTAGCCTGATGTCACCTTTAAGAGTTTACTTGCCAAAAGAAGCATCTATATTAATCTTATAGCAATCTCTGGCTGGAGGACTCCATGTTTGTACCTGCAGAGAAATGGAGGGACTAGAAGACACATTACTATTATTAAGAGATAAACAATGATCACTTAGACTGAGGATACTTTCAATAGAGAGATTCTTATTTGGCTTAACATTCTGAAAAACAAGGCTACACCTATCCTTCCATATAAACTAGATAGTTATCATCATATGGTAAAGCTTTTTCACAATATCACCATCCCACCTACCTGCTGCTGAGAAACAATATCGAACCAACTCATAATCCAGTTCAAAAGATTACCATGCCTAGCTAAAACATTATTCATATTCACATTAATGCCTATCTATACAAATTTAGCATATTGACATTCCATAAACAAATGATTAGAAGTTTTTAAAGGGGAATTACAAATTTGACAATGAATCAATATCATTTTTATATCTATAATCTTACTTCTACTGGGAACAATGTCTTTCAAACATTTCCAAACAAATAATTTAACCTTATGCGGGAGTTTAGTTCTCCACAAAGCTTTCCATATAGAATTGGGAAATTGATGATCCAACAATTGCTATAGTACTACTACTAAATATGGTATAGGCATTCTTAACTGAGAAAACTCTTTTCTTGTCTGGAGTCCATATGAGCGTATCAACGCCCATCGGAGGGATATGCATAAAAATAATTTTGGAAGCAGTATCAATAGGAAAAATACTATTGTTCAAAACATCAATCCATGTTCTTGTACCAGCTAAAAAAAGATCAGAAACCACAATAACAGTTTGGGTGATAGCCTAAGTTAGTGCATGTTATAAATGTGTAGCATGTTGTGCCTTAGCCTAAGTTTTTATAAGTTGGGTTTTACATCATTTCAGACGGAAGTTTTTGTTTTTGACCACGTTTATTTCTTTTATTTAACTTTTGTTATTTATGAAATTACGAGGGTACCCAAATGCACCACGCTTTTTTGTTTCAACCTATAAGTCTGATACCAAGTATGATCGTCTATGGACAAAGTTGATACAATACAACAACAAGGTATTCACTTGACAATAGTTACGGTACAAGACCGATTGATTATAGGATCAATGTCAAGTGATTAGGATTTAACGTAGAAGTGTTATTTACTTTATTATAATAAAACAATTATAATGTGGAAGTAAAGTAAATGACATATCAAGATTTTGTTAACGAGGAAACTGCAAATACATAAAAATCCCAAGACATAGTCCAGTTTTGAATACTCTCATAATTAAAACGCAATACAAAGAACAAAGCCAACTTCGTATAGTTGAGACCAAGTATTCTACCCCTAGTTACTTAGTGATACAGGTGTATCTTTTCTATTTTGGGAACTAGTGATCCTCAAGACGGATTGGGGATAGAATTGTAATTTAAGGAAGGAATACTGATTTTAGGCAGTAACTTAGATAAGGGCATATACCTAGAAAAGGAAATAGATTCCTAAGAGGCTTGGGAAACCAAACCAAGCCAATAAATAAGGATGTTTAGTTCATAAATAAACACTTCGAAGAAAGGAGGTTTGTGAGATAAATCACCTAGAGATAAGTTTGTGAGACAATTAATTATTGTAAAAGCAAGATTAGCAAACAATTTAAGGTTATTTACCTAGAGAGATTATGAGCGTAACAAAGAGAGAATTGTAATCGTTTTCTTGTTCATAATCTATGGAAGATATTTTCTTCGAATCTGGTTTCTTGTGTGTTCTGTTTTCTAGTTTTTGTCTATGATTATTCTGAATTCCACCTATATAATAATAGTCACCAAGGTACAGAGATCAATACGTATCAAGTTGGTATCAGAGCAAGGTTCGTTTCTTTTAGGGAAGATTCCAGTGGTTTATGGTCTTCACTAGAACTCTCTACAAACAACTTGGTGAGTTACTCGAAAAGCAAGAATACGTTAAAGAACAAGGAAACCAAGGATGACAAAGTCAGACGACGAGTCTAAGACTGATGAACCAAAAACTACCGACGAGAAGGTGGTTATGTTAGAAAAAGAGATGAAGACGATTCAAACTACCCTGGACGAGTTGGTTGCTTGTATTCGTTCCAATACACCAAATCCGAAACCTACAAAAAGACGAAATCTCCATCTTGGGGTTCGAAAGAAGAGGATGAAGAGGAAGAAGAAGAAAGCGAAGAGGAAGAAGAAGATGAGATTCCTAAAGGCACAAAAGCAACAAAACCTCGTGGTAAGTTTATGAATCATGGTAAGAATCTAAAAATTGAATTCCATGTTGATATTCCATTTTATGATGGAAGTGTCGATGTAGAGAAATTGGATGATTGGATAAAGCGTCTAGAGACGTACTTTTCTTTCTTTGAATATGGTTCTAAGGAGAAGATAACTTTTGCGGAATTGAAGCTTTCAAAACATGCTCTAATATGGTGGAAAGATTATCAAAGAAAACACCTAAGTAAGGGAGCATTATCGTGGAAAGGATTTAAGGAAGTTGTGAGGAAACAATTTTATCCAGTTGGCTACCTTGAAGAGAGATGGTTAAAGTGATACGACTTGAAGCAGACCTATAACCAAACCATGCAGGAATATACTTCAGAATTTCAGAATCAAGCTATGGTTTTGGATTTAGACTTGGAAGATTATGCTATCTATATGAAGTATATTTTCGGGACTCATGAGTATATACGGAAAGAGTTGAAGATGTTTTCGGTGGATATTATCTCCGAAGCAAGCATAAAAGCTAATGCCATCGAATGAAGGCTTATGAAATATGATGTTGAGGGAAACACGAATGGGAAGTCTAGAGGTTTTGTCGCTAAAGGAGATAAAAGGAGCAAAGAGGAAGGGAAGTATAGTGACAAAGTTGGTTTAGTTTGCACTCATTGCGAACAAACATGACATATTATCGACAAGTGTTAGATAAAGTATCCTAATTTAAAACCAAAAGGTTTGCATAAAAAAGAAGCCAAGAAGGCAGCACTAGTCGCACAAGCTCCAGTAGAAGTCCAAGGACTAAAGGAACCCAAATCAAAGCTCTCTATTATGGTACGAGCAAAAGAAGAACCTTTAAAAGATGACCTTCGAGAACGACTCTTCACAGTTAAGATACAGGTTAAGACAACACTTATAGATGTTGTTATTGACCCGGGAAGCCAGAAGAATTTACTTTCACATTCTTTGGTACAGAAGTTGAGTTTGAAGACTTTCAAACATCCGAAACCTTATCCTTTAGGGTGGCTTCAAAAGGAAGGTGGGCTACAGGTTGCAGAGCAGTATACATTCAAGTTTGCTTTTGATGAGTCATACATTGATAAGGTTACATGCGATGTGGTTCCATTAGATATTTGTCAGGTTGTACTTGGTAGTCCTTACTTGTGGGATCGAGATGCGAATTTACATAGGAGGAACCATAAGTATACCTTTACTAAAGATGGGAAAGCTTTTGTAATACGAGCTATAGACTCTCCTCTTGATGGAGTGAGCTTGATTACAACCACTCAGGCTAAACGGTTGGTGAATGCTAGTATGAAGTTCTTTCTCCTTGTGACCCGCTCTCTTAAGGAGAAGTCGAGAAGAGTTTGTTTGGAAACCCTAACCAAATAACAAGAAGACAACCTAGAAAGGTTGAAGATGTTTGAACCACCATTAATAAATAATGATGGAGATGACAAGATGATCTTACCGCGCATGGAAGAATTGTGGTTTGACTGGGAAGGACCACTCAAGGAAAATTGCATTCTGGAGCGAAGTGTAACTAAGACACGACATGTAGAAAAGAAGTCTTTCCTAAATAAATGTCAAGGTCAAGTTCTCAGCAAGAAGAGATAGTTCAGCAGGGAAAAAGGGAAAAAGGGACTCTCGAGTTCCTAACCTCTAATACTAAGTATCACAGGAGTTCGAGTTCTTAAAGGGGGGGCCCATGATACAAGTGTATCTTTCCTCTTTTGGGAACTAGTGATCCTCAAGACGGATTAAGGATAAATTGTAATTTAAGAAAGGAATACTGATTTTAGGCAGTAACAAGGTAATATTCCTAGATAAGGAAATATACCTAGAAAATGAATTATTCTTAGAAAAGGAAATAGATTCCTAAGAGGTTTGGGAAACCAAACCAAGCCTATATGAATGTTTAGATCATAACTAAACACTTTGAAGAAAGGAGTATTAGAGCACTGCTTGGTCGAACTCGCAAGCGTTGCTATCTCAAGCTTGTTTGTCAAGTTTAGTTACCAAAACTATAAGTCTTGATTTCTAGTCTACTTATAGCTAAGTCTCGGACTAGGATAGAAAGTGTAGTTGAGCTCTAGACTCCACGACATTCATCATGCAAAGACGAAGAACTACTCAAGGAACTGGTGGAACTTCATCGACTAAAAGGTATGTGGAGACTTTAACTTTATTACTCAAAAGTCTATCTACTCTATCTCCAATCTTGAGACAAAAGTCGTATTGCTATATAGACTTCGATTATACACATTTTCTATTTCGAGCCGAGTTTATCTCGCTTATTTATTTCTCGAAATATGTGTTGGTAAGCTTTTGCTTTGGCCAAGTTCATCTTTACAAGTGACGAAAATCATGTAGATTATTTCAATATCTTGAAAATCTCTTTGATGAAAAATAGTGTGTGAATAACCTCTATTCAATCCGGGTACTTAAGTATGCGTACTTGAGTGGGTTATTTTCTAAAAACGGTTTATTCGTGAACTTAAACTTATATAAACTAAGGAATGCATATTTGCAAACCGTGGCTATAAAGTTCATGAATCAATTCGAGTGAATCAAAATCGTTTTTGCTTCGATTGTGTCTTGTATACTTATATGAGATCTAAGCAATTGAACAACTCTCTAACTAGTTCTTTTGAGTCATTTGAACTAGTTATGGTGAAGATGAATATGGTTGATATGAAAGTGCTTATATGGCTAACCATTTGGTTAACTACTGTTGAACCAACTAGGTGTACACGTTTAGGTACGGTTACACAAACCTAAATGAACGTGCATTTCATTTGTGTATAACATGCTAAGTTCGATCTAACGGTTGAAAGATATTAGCTTGAATCTAATCAGGTTTTCATCTAACGGTGAATATTGAATGCTTTGTTACCAAGGTAACTTAGATTGCAAACCCTGATTTGGAGACTATATAAAGGAAAACTCTAGCAACTGGGAAACATAATCCCCACACCTCTTGTGTGATACTAGTTGTATAAGCTAGAGTCGATTCTACTTTAACCTTAGGTTTCTACCGAGACCCTGTAGGTTAACGACTTGAAGACTTCATTGGGATTGTGAAGCCAGACCCAACTATTTTCTCTGTAGTTGCGTGATCTGATCTTGCTGTTTCTATTGTGATTGAGTGCAATCGTAAGATTGGCTTGAGATTAATTTCTCCAATATGCAAGATAGAAAAGTAGTCACAAACATCTTCGTCTCATCGTTTGTGATTCCGCGATATCTTGTTTCGCTAGTCGATTAAGATTATTGTGGGGTGATTGATAATTCTAGGATACTCTTCGGGAATATAAGTCCGGGTTATTGATTGGTTCCTGTTCACCTTGATTTATCAAAAGACGGAACAAAACTCGTAGGTATTTCTGTGGGAGACAGATTTATCTATTCCTATAGACTTTTCTGTGTGATACAGATTTGTTTATTAAAGTCTTCGACTTTGGGTCGTAGAAACTCTTAGTTGTAGGTGAGATCAGCTAAGGGAATCAAGTGCGTAGTATCCTGCTGGGATCAGAGACGTAAGGAGCGCAACTTTACCTTGGATCAGTGTGAGATTGATTGGGGTTCAACTACAGTCCAGACCGAAGTTAGTTTGTAGTATGCTAGTGTCTGTAGCGGCTTAATAAGTGTGTGTTCAATCTGGACTGGGTCACGGGGTTTTTCTGCATTTGCGGTATCCTCGTTAACAAAACTTATGGTGTCCGTGTTATTTCATTTCCGCATTATATTTTGTTATATAATTGAAATATCACAGGTTGTGCGTTGAATCAATCAATTTGTAAATCCGACCTTTGGTTGTTGATTGAAATTGATTGATACTTGAACATTGGTCTTTGGTACCGTTCAAGTTAATTTCTCTTGTATTCAATTAGACTCGCAGATTTCTATTTGCATGAGTAAGTATTTAATCGAGAAATTGAGATATAACTCTTTGATATACTTTTTATTAAGATTGAGTATGACTGTCTAGTTGATTCTCTTAAAAGTATATTGGAGTTAGTCCATACAGATTGCTAAGCGAATTATTGGGTGAGGTTGTTGTACCCCACTTTTTCAATTGGTATCATAGCAAGCAAACATGTTTAAAGACCTCATAAGTATGTGTTTGTAGCGATCTGACTCTATGGACAGAAATTCTATCTCCATAAACGTACCACCAGTCTTCGATGGCTCAAACTACTTGTGGTGGAAAATTGCTATGCGTGCTTTTCTTCAAGCTCGTGATTTTCAAACATGGGTACGTGTTGTTAATGGTTATGACCCTCCGGTTAATACAGAAGGCGATGTATCTATACCGAAGGATATTTGTAGATATAGTCCAGAAGAAATCCTTGCTGCAAAGCAAAATTATGACGGCTTAAATGCTATCATACATGCCATTACCCCAGATCTCCAACATCATGTGATGACGTGCACAAAGTCTAAAGATGCCTGGGATATCATAGAAACCGTATTTGAAGGGAATACCTGTGGAAAAAAAGCTAGGCTTCAAAACCTAAATTCTGATTGGGAAAACCTTCGTATGGCAGATGAAGATTCATTTGATGAATTTAATCACAAAGTGTCTGAAATTGTTAATGCATCTTTTGCATTGGGTAAGACTATTCCTGAAAAGGACATTGTGATTAAGATTCACAGATCCCTGCCATCTAGATACGATTCTAAGAAGCATGCCATCGTTGAAGGAAATAATCTCGCAACGCTTTCCAGAAATACTCTGGTTGGGAAGTTAAATATCTTTGATCATGAGCATACATCCAAATCTGGAAAGGATGTTGCTTTCAAAGCACAAAAGAACACTAAATTACTTGATAAAAGTAAAAGTGTTTGCATCTCTGAAGATGATCTTTCTGAGGCTGACTCATTCAGATGAAGATCTTACAAGTTAGTCTCGTTGATCACAAGACAGTTTAGGGACCTTCTTTTGAAGAGAAGTAAACGGTTCTCCAGAGAAAAATCCAAGTCATCAGATAAACCCCATAATCGTGTTCCTATTACAAACAGGGATATTGATGAAACTGATGATGAGGAAATGCCTCGGTGCTTTAAGTGTAAAGGTTTTTGTCATTTTGCAAATGAGTGTCCAAATCGAAAGAAATACACTGGGAACAAAGGTCTTGCTGCAACTCTTGATGAAATGTCTGACAACTATGATTCTAATGAAAATGAAAAATCAAGTATTGCACTTCTTTATGAAAATATTGATTTTGATAACTGTAGCAATACATACATCAATCTTGATATTCTTTTAGAAAAAAACTCAACCAATCTGGAAGAAAAAGTTGACCTTTCCTTTGGAAACTCTCTGTCTAATTTTTCAGGTTCTACTATATGTCTAGTAGCTTGCACATCCCGGATACCTGAATCATATTCCAGGTTGACATGCTCATATTGTTCGCTCAAGGGCCATGAACTGTCAAAGTGTTTCAAGTATAAACACAAATTGAGACACGCCAACAAACTTCAACGAAGAGCAAATCGATTAGCAAACAAGATCAAACTTGTTCAGAAGACTGCTGAGGTATGTAAGATTTTATCTTCGTCAAAGAAGTTAGTTTCCAAGGATAAGACAAGACCATTGGAAAGAAAGTTATGGTCTAAACACTATGATAAACAGGGTTCTATGAATTCCGATCGAAAAGGATATGGGGGACAGATTATTGTTCACCTCAGCACAACTTAAATTGTGTTGGTTAGTGCATCTTGTCTCATGTGCCTGATCAAAAGAGACAAGATTCTGCACATCTCAGGCTTTAGAAAAAGAAAAATGGTTTTAATTTTATTTATTTTTAAGCTTTGCATGTTTTAAAAGATTGGAATTTTTCCATATCTAATTGATATCGGAAAGGTCTTCCCTGATTAATCAATAAAAAGAGGGTTAAAATAGACAATTATGCCTTTTATAGGGTTGAGAGTTGTGTGTACACGAACCTGTGTGTTTAAAGGTTTCGTAACCCTACATATCTTTTCCTTCCCCGAAACTCTTTTTAACCAAAGACTGCTTGTTGAGCTTTTTGTGACTTCCTCTCACAAACCCATCATATGGATACTCCAAGCATCATGTCTTCTGATGGAAAAGATGTTAATATGATTTTTAAGCCATCAATCATGAAGGAAAAAGAAAAATCTCCAATACCTCCAACTTTGAAAAGAAAAAGAAGGAATGTGAGGAAGCCAAGGGCTGTTCCTTCAAACTCTCAGAAGTTTTTTGATGTTCTTGAAGAGTTGAAGGAGACAAGAAAGGAGATTCAGCAAATAAAAGCTTTTGTTTTGAGAACTCTTGAGATTCAGAAGGCCCTGGTTCGACATCTTCAGCCTAGAAGGTTTGTTGGAATTGACTCCTTTCTTCACGAACCATATGTTCCTATGGCTGTTGACGACAAGGAGTTCGGGGACGATAAAGAATTTTTCAGAGGTCTCAATGTCTAGAAAAACTTCTTATGAGAATTTTATTCTTGTGTCTTTAAGAAGAATAACTAGAGTTTGGAATAGCCGTTTTGTGATTACACATAGCTATGTCCAACGATTTTCATCTTCAATATTTTTAGATTTATTTGTCTAAATTCTAAAGTTTGGTTGGAAGATGATTTTGCAGTATTAATCTTTTTGGTTTTATATATTGCAATTTGTTATGGGATATGTGTGTTTGCGTCCGTGAACTGTGATTGTCCCATACATTGTCAAAAGTTAAGTCCTTCGTATGTCGATATGCAAGTATTGATAAAAGATTGAATGAACTTATGACAAACAAAAGTTAAGCCTTTTATGTCATTATGTAAATATTGATGAAGAAAGTATGAGCTTTTGTTTACAAAGATTAAGTCTATTATATGTCATTGTGCAAATAGTGATGAAAGATATAATGAATCTTTGTTTATTCCGCAGTATTGATCTTCCCTGATCCATATTTTATGTATATATTGTGCGGATCCGTAAGTTTTCTTATGTTGAGCATTTTCCAATTAGATTAATCATGGGTTCTCTTGTGGTTAATTTAGTTGAGTATTCCGGTTGAATTAATCATGGGTTCTCTTGTGGTTAATTTAATTGAGTATTTTGGATACAAATTCATATTTTTATGAGATTTGTTAATGTCCAAAGATATCCTTCTTTTCTTGTGAAAGTAAGGTCGCTCTTGTAGTTCTTTCGGGAATGACATTATATGGGGGAGAGTTCTTAATTGAACTTGTGCTTAATTGCCAAATCTTTGTGGGGAGTGCGGCTGTGGAATATTGTAGGGGTTATCTGTATCTTTATAAACTCCTTGATGAATGCATTTAGTTTCGGCTATATGATTGCATCTAAAAAGTTGATATGTGCTTTCTTTTGGTCATGAAATGTCTCTATGGAAATTTCATTAGGATCCCACTAGTTTTCGTACCTTTGCCTATTTTATTGACAAAAAGGGGGAGAATTAATGTGTAGTCCACACTACAAATACATATGGTTTTCGGATCATTATGTAAGGGGGAGTGGTTTCCATGTGAGATGGAGTATTGACTAAGGGGGAGTGATACATATCACCATAGTATTGTTGTCGAAGTTGTGATACAATTGAACTTTGATGCTGTGTAATAATACTATGACATTGTGTAACAATGATTGAGATCTTTTGTTTTCTCATTGTTATGGCTACGGATCTTCAACAACGATGATGCTGCATTGAATATCTTTGGAATCATTGGAGTACTTGGAAGTGACGAAGATTTCGAGTAATGTTGAAGAACCAAGGAGATCATGCATGTGGAAGAGAAGCTGCAAAGTTTATTTATTTTGTATTCCATATGTATTGATAGTTTTTTCACTAAAATTGACAAAGGGGGAGATTGTTAGAGCACTGCTCGGTCGAACTCGCAAGCGTTGCTATCTCAAGCTTGTTTGTCAAGTTTAGTTTCCAAAACTATAAGTCTTGATTTCTAGTCTACTTATAGCTAAGTCTCGGACTAGGATAGAAAGTGTAGTTGAGCTCTAGACTCCACGACGTTCATCATGCAAAGACGAAGAACTACTCAAGGAACTGGTGGAACTTCATCGACTAAAAGGTATGTGGAGACTTGAACTTATCTATCACTCAAAATTCTATCTACTCTATCTCTTATTTTGAGACAAAAGTCGTATTGCTATATAGACTCCGATTATACACATTTGCTATTTCGAGCCGAGTTTATCTCGCTTATTTATTTCTCGAAATATGTGTTGGTAAGCTTTCTCTTTAGCCAAGTTCATCTTTACAAGTGACGAAAATCATGTTGATTATTTCAATATCTTGAAAATCGCTTTGATGAAAAATAGTGTGTGAATAACCTCTATTTAACATCCTCTAAGAATGTTTCAATGATTGAAATGAGAGTTTAAAATATATAACCTTGAATGGATATAAACATTGTATGTGAACTCATACGTGTGTAAGTCCAAAATCCTTGAACCAAAGTATGCGTACTTTGCTGCTCAGGATAACCGGAACTAAATCCGCGTACTGCCGGAAGTTCACGTCCCGTGAATTTCTGCTAGAGTTTTTGAACTGAAAACAAACTCAATCCGGGTACTTAAGTATGCGTACCGGTATGCGTACTTGAGTGGGTTATTTTATAAAAACGGTTTATTCGTGAACTTAAACTTATATAAACTAAGGAATGCATATTTGCAAACCGTGGCTATAAAGTTCATGAGTTGATTCGAGTGAATCAAAATCGTTTTTGCTTCGATTGTGTCTTGTATACTTCTATGAGATCTAAGCAATTGAACAACTCTCTAACTAGTTCTTTTGAGTCATTTGAACTAGTTATGGTGATGATGAATATGGTTGATATGAAAGTGCTCATATGGCTAACCATTTGGTTAACTACTGTTGAACCAACTAGGTGTACACGTTTAGGTACCTCCACTTTTTCAAGGAGGTTTGTGAGACAAATCACCTAGAGATAAGTTTGTGAGATAATTAATTATTGTAAAAGCAAGCTTAGCAAACAGTTTAAGGTTATTTACCTAGAGAGATTGTGGGCGTAACAAAGAGAGAATTGTAATCGTTTTCTTGTTCATAATCTAAAGAAGATATTTTCTTTGAATCTGGTTTCTAGTGTGTTATGTTTTCTAGTCTTCGTCTATTATTATTCTAAATTCCGCCTCTATAATCATAGTCACCAAGGTACAAAGATCAATATGTATCACTTAGTTCCCTCAGTATCCTTATGTCTGTCACCGTCTGGTCACGCACATGAATCCCAAGACAGAAAATCACTATATTGAGTAGTTTTACCGATGTAAAGTCTTCAGCACTCAACTTCTTTTGATCGTCCTCCAAACAGTAAAGGAACAAAGTTATCTGGTAACAACTCCAATAATCTTTGAATAAAAAGATTCGTTGAGTTTTGATAAAGGCTCTCCCGTTTAAACTAGTAAACTCCTTTGTCAGGCAAGATCAATCCAAAATAGTAACTTAGATTCGGATTCACAACTATCAGATTCGGATATTGAAAAATACCACCAAATGATAGTTGTCGATCAAAACGACGATATGATCAAATCTATCAAAGATAAACCGGATCTAAGTCGGATCTCAGTCGATCAAGATGTGTGCACAAATCACAAGATACGAAAACCAATAAGAAAAATCTTATTGTCTTCAAATCTTCAATTGCCTTGTTTTGTACCAGCACACCACAAACTTAAATCCACTTATGATCGATCACACACAGATTGGAGTCTGTTAACAATGGATGATAACAAGTTTTCTTTAGATCTAAAAATAGCTCTAAAGATCCCGTCAATACTTTGATCTAGTTTGAGTTACCCTTATGTCAAAAGAGAAGGCTCTCAAGAATAATCAAACTAGGTGCAATCAAAGTTTCAATAACCGTTAGCCAATCAAATCAATAATCGAAAACTAAAATAACAATGCAATTATCTAGTTTCCCACCAACGAAACTCGTAGAGCTTCTTGATCCCACAAAAGTTTGTAAACGAGTGGTCATAAAAGATTTCGCCTGATAGATGGCTCCACCAGAAACAACACGAATGAAGTTTGCCTGGCTCTTAGGATACTTTGCAAGAAATGTAAACTCAAATATTTATAGACCAAGGTTTTTTGGACAACAAGGAAATTCCAAACCTAAAATATTCTCAAGATATTCAATAAGTACCTATTTTTGGTTTTCATATTTCCAACTAATATCCAACCTGTAATTCTGAAATCTCTCATTAGAAAATATATAATATTAGTTTAGCACTAAACTAATATAACTTTCCAAGAGATATGTTTTGATTTGCTGGAAAATCAAAAACATATAATCGAAAATATTAATTAAAAGAGTCTCAATATTTAGGTTTGGGATCATCTTGAGTGTCAAGGAATATTTTTGAACAATAAAATATAAGAATTATATTCATGTTCAAATTATGTCGACATATGGAACTTTCCTATTTAGCAAACCCTAATTCCAAACTCACACAAAACTGCAAAGTAATATGTGACTGTAGAGGATCGGTTTTTCTCTTGGGACCGGTTCTACCATGACTCCTAGCATAGTTTAAGATCGGTTCTACCAAGTCTCCAAATATAGGTAGGGATCAGTTCTAACATGATTCCTAATATGGGTAAGAATCGGTTATAACAAGACTCCCAACAAAAGCTAGGATCGGTTCTACCATGTATCCCAGTATAGGTAAGGATCGGTTCTACCAAGGCTCTCAATATAAGTTAAGATCGGTTCCACCGGGAATCCCAAACTAGGTAAAGATCGGTTCTACCATAACTCTTAACATAAGTCAAGATCGGTTCTACCATAACTCTCAACATAAGTCAAGATCGGTTCTGCCAAAGTTCTTACCTAGGTTCGAATTGGTCATCCAATAGATATTCAATGAAACCCGGACCAAAACGCCCATTGATTTATTTTCGATTACGAAATAGGTTTCATATATGTACTTCCTTTAAACATATGTAATCAAACATAGTTTCCTAGAATGAAATCATACTTATATCCAATACACAATGAAGTAACGAGTTACATAAATTATGTCGATGTCACATTTACGAAGTTTAAAAGATAAACGTTATACTTTGTAATCAAATATTCTTCCTTGACACTTTGATCAAAATAAAATGATCAAGTCTAAGACTAGAGTTTTAAATATAACCTCGCATGTTATGTTTTCAATCTTAAACGACTTTAAAACAACAATAGGAATGGAAACAAGTCATGTCAGTATCATTAACCTCAAGTGGAAGGATAATGTCTTCATTGTAGTTGATACGTCCTCACGATCTTCAGAATAATACTTTTATGTCTCAACATTCATAGACTTTCTAGTCTAACCTAAACGAAGTTGACTGTAGTACATTTAATCAAGTGACTCTAATTGAGTTTTGATACTAAACTATGACAACCAAACTTGACATACCAGCGCTTGGTGGGTTCAACCGAGCAACGCTTTAACAATCTCTCATTCTGTCAATTTAAGTGACAAAACTCTAACACATATGGAGATAAATGAATTACAAAATAACTCATTCTTCATATGCTTGATTCCAAGTTTCAACAACAAAATATCCTGCACATATTCAAAAAATAAATGCCGATGTTGACATTTGAATAACAAAAACTATACTCCCCCTAAAGGAAAGCTAGGTATATATCCAATCCGAACATCTTTGTTATTCCCCTTTTATAGTATGAAATACTACACAACAAGATGATATGTTTCTCCCACTTAGTATATGCTTTACTCTTTCGTTAGATATAACATTTAAGCACATATATATATCCCTTCCTAGTGATCATAAATCACTTGTTTACTTCATATATTTCTCCCCCTTTTTGTCACAAAAATGCAAAGAAATGAAGAAACATAAGAGCAAACCGAAAGGATCTTACAAATCCATAAGAACTTGTACAACCTATAAGAGTTAAGCACGAAGGTTTCACATACCATTTTAGATAACCAATACTAAATCCGAAACTACCTAAGTAATCTTGTTTTAGTATGTTATGAAGGAAACAATTGCCCGAAGCAATTTTCCCTTAGTCCGATTGATCAACCAAGATAACTTAGTTACAAATCGAACCGATTATGTATGTATAATCGCTCTATTTGATAAGAATCAAAAGATATCAAAATTAATTCAATTTCTCTTATCAAGTTCCAATTATTCTTAAAACAATTGTATCTTCTTTTAGACAAGACAAAAAAACTAGGTTAGTTAACTAGTTTTTCTCATCAAGGAATCGACTAGACTTGAATGATCGAATCCTATATTCGATAAGCATAACTAAGATCAGAATTAACTTAGTTATTCTTATCAGGAATCCAAGAGACTAAAACAAATGATCCCTTTTTTGTTAAGCAGAAATAATTGATACCGATCAAATCAAATTAGAATTGACATAGTTTTTGTTAACCGGAAATAATCGAATCACAACAATCCATACATCATAATGGAAATATAACAATTGCACCGTATTTCGTTAAGAAAAAACAAAGAATATGCATATAAATCATCTTTTCTTAACGGGAAACGATTAACTAACACAAAAATTGTAGCTTACGCTAACTAATATCAGAATTAACTTCGTTTTCATATCAGGAAAGATTATAAGCATAATTTTTCCCTCGATTTCCATAACCACTCTTCCCACAAAGATTTATCATTAAGCACCATTTCAATAAGAACTCTCCCCTTGTAAGTTTTTATTCCCCTGCAAAAACAAAAGAACAATAATAAAAACAACCTTTACCACATAAAGGTTGAAACCGGTTTTAGCCATTACGTGCCAATAGTGAAAGCCTGAATCGAAACTCATATGTATGCTAATACACAACTTATGGAAACATAAATTGATAATAGCATCATTGTGACTTTCACACATGAGTTTTAATGAGTATCTCTTCATGATCCTTTGATAAAGCCTACCTAAAAAGGCTAGAACTTAATCCCGCTAAATCAAAAAGTTACACAAATCAAAAGAGATCACCGCAATATGAGATCGGAAATTAGGGTTAATGAAAAGCGAAATAACATCTCATAACCGAAAACAAAACACAAAAGATATTCATTCACAACAAGCTATGCAATCGAAACTACCACAAAGAATGATACAAAAGATTTAAATAAAAGTTAATCATTCATATTATTGATAGTTTGGATAGACTTTACACGGGTAATGAAATAAATCAACAATTGATTAGTCTATTCTTAAGATCAAGTATTACATATACTAACTTAATCTTTAGTGGTGCTCTGATTGTTCACTGAGGTTTCTTCAGTGTTCAAACTCTTGAAGCATGTCAAGAGACTTGTTAGCAACCATCTCTTATTTTTCAAGTTTCTCAACTTGTTGTTTCATCTCTGCAAGATCACCCATTGTGTCTTCAATTATATCTTTCAACCAATCTTGATTCTGAACTGTTACTATGAGATTGGTTCCCAGTTCTTCAAAACCAGTGATGAATTTGACCATACTATTAGTAAGTATCCACTTGGTTTCTTTCGGATCTTGAAAATTGAAAGCGAGTAGGCAAGAGTCCTCTTGAGGTCCAGTAGAACTGTCAGACTCATAATCAGACATGGCTTTTGATGATACAACCTTCTCTTCCTTTATGTATTGATTCATAGACAATTCTTAACCTTTCGAGCTTCCTCTCTATTTTCCTTTGTAACACTGTGAGTTATTGGAGGCATGCTCAAAGATTTAAATAAATATTTATCAGGGTTTCTCAATACATATAAGAGGGAATTTCCTTAATAAAATAAGAAAATACTTTCGGACCGAAACCACCAAAGAAATAAGACATTATCCGGAATCCTCAAGTTAGGAAGAGAATATTCTTTATAGGTAACCTTTAAAATTCGAAAAAGTTTCAATAAACCCTGATTATCGAAAATCGGTGTTAACATGAACTTTAGATAACATGGATTAGAAGTTACACACTTTTGTCATGATTTTTCCTGATATTTACAAACACAATACACGTGCTCTCGTTTTATGTACTTCCTCATCCTGAATAGTATGAGTACAAATCTGGATGAGGGTGCACTAACTCCATACAACTAAGTTGTATTAGAGTAAGCCTTGTCATGCTTACAACGAATTTCAGAACCATTGTTCATGTTCCTTTTTGAAGATCTATGCCCATAATATTTTCTCCCAATAATTTGATCTTTCATTGTGATGGTGCAAGTGGGATCATGAGGAGAAATTGAACTAATGTGAGAATTTTCAGAGATAGACAAATCTCTCTTAATTATGTTAATGAGATTTTCGTATGATCTTCTCATTCTAAGGATTTCCTTATCAAATACATTAGTTTGATCATCAGAAATAATTGTAGGAATTTTCGGAATCCATTTCTGATTGATTTTCTTGGCAGAATTTGTCTCCTTCCCTTTTTTTATTGGAAATTTTCAGTAGGTAAACTACCTTCATGTGAACCGAGATTGTTCCAACATGAGTGAGGTGGAACCTTTTTCCATAAGTGATTATCAACTCATTTGTTTAAACAATTTTGAGTTGATTTTATAGGTTTGGGGTATAACTAGTCTTTCTACTGAGGAATGATCTTTCAGTCCTTTAAGACAAGATACTTCTTTCAACACTCTTACAAGAGTATTTTGAAGCAATAAAATTTTATTTTCAAGAGACTGAAGACTATATTCCTTATGATCCTTTGCACGTAACCGGTTCAAAGTTTCCCTTGAATTAGATTTCTTGTGATCATTAGTAGTTGTAGAAGAAGGCTTTCCATTCTCTTCTGACTTGATGTTATTATGCGGATCATCATCATGATCTGTTTCAGATGTGATCAAACAAGTCTTGTTATCACGATCTGTAAAAGTCGAGCGAGGACTTTTGGTTTCTTCATCAGAAGAAATTATAACAAATTCACTAGTCAGAGTCTTAGATTGAAATCCTTGTTCTAGAGTTATGGCTTTATCAAAAACTTCTACTTTGACAGAGAGATTCATATTCTCTCTGGATAGAATATTAAGTGTATGTCTTTGTCTCCCACTTCTTGTCTGAGAAGATTAACTTTTGTCTTTAATCTCATTATTTCAGAAGACAGACGTTTAATGGGCTTTAGGAGTTTTGTTAACTCTTTTTCAACATATTCTTTGACATCAGAGTCAGACATACTCGTTGACCATCTTAACTTTAGGATCATGGTCAAAGATGTAGCAACATTTTTTAACTTTTGAGTATTTACAATCTCGTAATACATTAACTAAATCATCCATCCTATTCAAATCTTATAGGTTGGATCGCCAAACACGGATTGTTAGATATTTTCGTGTTTGCCTGCTCTGATACCAATTGAAATTACGAGGGTACCCAAATACACCATGCTTTTTCATTTCAACTTATAAGTCCGATACCAAGTGTGATCGTCTATGGACAAATTCGAGACAATACAACAAAAAGGTATTCACTTGACGATAATTACGGTACAAGAATGATTGACTAGAGGATGAATGTCAAGTGATTAGGATTTAACGTACAAGTGTTATATACTTTATTATAATAAAACAATTATAATGCGGAAGTAAAGTAAATGACACATTAATATTTTGTTAACGAGGAAACCGCAAATGCAGAAAAACCTCGGGACCTAGTCCAGTTTTGAATACTCTCAGAATTAAGCCGATATACAAAGAACAAAGCCAACTTCGTATAGTTGAGACCAAGTAATCTACCCCTAGTTACTTAGTTCCCTCAGTATCCCTACATCTATGACCGTATGGTCATGCACGTGAATCCCAAGATAGAAATTCACTATATTGAGTTGTTTTACCGATGTAAAGTCTTAAGCACTCAACTCCTTTTGATCGTCTTCCAAATAGTAAGGGAACAAAGCTGTTTGGTAACTACTCCAATAATCTTTTAATAAAAAGATTCGTTGAGTTTTGACAAGGGCTCTTCCATTTAAACTAGTAAACTCCTTTGTCGGGTAAGATCAATCCAAATCAGTAACTTAGATTCGGATTCACAAATATCATATTCGGATTTTGAAAAATACCACCAAATGATAGTTGCCTATCAAAACAACTATATGATAAAATCTATCAAAGATAAACCGGATCTAAGTCAGATCCCATCCTATCAAGATGTGTGCATAAATCACGAGATATGAAAACCAATAGGAAAATCTTCTTGCCTTCAAATCTTCAATTGTCTTCTTTTGTACCTGCACACCACAAACTTGAGTCCACTTATGATAGATCACACACAGAACGGAGTCTGTTAACAATGAATGATCACAAGTTGTTTTTAGATCTAAAAACAATTCTAAAGATCCCGTCAATACTTTTATCTAATTTGAATGACCCTTATGTTAAAAGAGAAGGCTCTCACGAATAATCCAACTAGGTGCAATCAAAGTTTCAACAACCGTTAGTCAATCAAATCAATTATCGAAAACTAAAATAACAATGCAATTATCTAGTTTCCCACCAACGGTACTCGTAGAGCTTTTTGATCCCACAGAAGTCTTTAAATGAGCGTTCATAAGAGATTTTGCCTAATTAGGTACTTTCCACTCTGGATAGACGGCTCCACCAGAAACAACACGAATGAAGTTTGCCTGGCTCTTATGATAGTTTGCTAGAAATGCAAACTCAAATATTTATAGACCAAGTTTTTTTGGACAACAAGGAAATTCCAAAACCGAAATATTCTCAAGATATTCAATAAGTACCTAATTTGGATTTTTATGTTTCCAACTAATATCCATCCCGTGATTCTGAAATCTCTCATTAGAAAATATCTAATATTAGTTTAGCACTTAACTAATCTCTCATTAGGAAAATCAAAAACATGTAATCGAAAATCTTAATTAAAAGATTATCAATATTTCGGTTTGGGATCACCTTGAGTATCAAAGAATATCTTTGAACAATAAAGATAAGAATTATATTCATGTTCAAATTATGTCGACATATGGAACTTTCCTATTTAGAAAACCCAAATTCCAAACTCACACAAAACTGTAAAGTAATATGTGACTGTAAAGGATCGGTTTTGCTCTTGGGACCGGTTCTTCCATGACTCCTAACATAGTTTAGGATCGGTTCTACCAAGTCTCCAAATATAGGTAGGGATCGGCTCTACCATGTCTCCCAACAAAATCTAGGATAGGTTCTACCATGATTCTCGATATAGGTATGGATCGGTTTTACCAAGACTCCCAACAAAAGCTAGGATCGGTTCTACCATGTATCCCAATATAGGTAAGGATCGGTTCTACCAAGGCTCTCAACATAAGTTAAGATCGGTTCTACCGGAACTCCCAAACTAGGTAAAGATAGGTTCTACCATAACTCTTAACATAAGTCAAGATCGGTTCTACCAAAGTTCTTACCTAGGTTCGAATTGGTCATCCAATAGATCTTCAATGAAACCCTAACCAAAACGCCTATTAATTTATTTTCGTTTACGAAACAGGTTTGGTATACGTACTCCTTTAAACATATGTAATCAAACACAGTTTCCTAGGATGAAATCACACCAATATCCAATACACAGTGAAGTAACAAGTTACATAGATTATGTCGATGTCGCATATACGAAGTTCAAAAGATAAACGTTATACTTTGTAATAAAAAATATTCTTCCTTGACACTTTGATCAATATAAAATGACAAAGTTTAATACTACAGTTTTAAATATACCCTGGCATGTTATGTTTTCAATCTTAAACGACTTGAAAGAAACGATAGGAATTGAAACAAGTCAAGTCAGTATCACTAACCCCAAGTGGAAGGATGATGTCTTCATTGTAGTCGATACGTCTTCATGATCTTCGGGTCTTCAGAGTAATACTTGTATGTCTCAACATTCCAAGACTTTCTAGCCTAACCTAAGCGAAGTTGACTTTCATACATTTAATCAAGCGACTCCAATTGAGTTTTGACACTAAAATATGACAACCAAACTTGACATACCAACGCTTGGTGGGTTCGACCGAGCAACGCTCTAACAATTTACATTCTTCTCACATTCGGATATCACCGGGAATTTTTTATGGGGACATGACTCGTTTGTCAAAAAGATTCATCCAATTGGATGGGATAAGATAACAAAACCGATATTCGAAGGAGAGCTGGGCATAAGGAAAAGTAGTGAACATAACAAAGATCTTCTCATGAAAATAATATGGATTTTGCATGATCAACCTGATTTTATTTATAGGAGACTATGTAACGACAAATATCTCAATTAGAAACCAATTCTACATGGAATTGATACCATTCCATTTTCTTCCAGCATTCAATGGACAACTGGCATCCCTAATCCCCACCATGCAACAATTAATATTCCATCTTACTGGAAATGGTCTAACAAAACCCACCGAAGTTAATTGGATCCCTCGCTACCCAAACCCGGACCATGCACATAGTTACCCCATTCCAATGGTTGTAGATATCATTGAACCTGAATATTCTGGGGTACCAAAATACATCACCACTTTTTTCTTAGGCCGTCTGTATGGATAAACTCAATACAACTCCGAGAGTTAAACTCAATCAAGGAATAGTATCTAGAGTTATATCTCTCTCTTGCGATTAGTACGTTTACATAAACAAATCCGTGAAACCTAATCACGAAAGGATAACTTTGACGGTACCAAAGACCAATGTCCAAGAGTCAATCAAGTTGTATCCAACAAACTAGGTCGGATGTTTCTACTATGATTGATCAACTCACAACATGTGATATTTCAATTATAAAGATAAACAATATAATGCGGAAAAATAAATAACACAGACACCAGAAGTTTTGTTAACGAGGAAACCGCAAATGCAGAAAAACCCCGGGACCTAGTCCAGATTAAACACCAAATTATATCAAGCCGCTACAGACACTAGCCTACTACCAATTAACTTCGGACTGGAATATAGTTGAGCCCTAAAAGGTATCCCACCGATAAAGGTACAGTCCCGCTCCTTACGCCTCTTGAATCCCAGCAGGATTCCGCGAAATTGATTCCCTTAGCTGACGTTACACCAACTAAGAGTTGCTTCAACTCAATTGAAGACTTTAAACCAAATCTTCCTCCCATAGATTAAGCATATATGTGATTTCCTTTTACAATCAAATAACTTGATCAAAGGTTTGGAAATCGATAACAATAAACAAAGTCTAGCTAACCTCAAAATTCGGACTTATGCAACCCGAAGTGCAACCTAGATTATTATTCACCTCACAAGTATAAAACCTGTGGAATCAACAAAATTTGAGAAACATAGAACTTTGATGATTTCTATCTATCTTGATCAAGTGAGTAGCTCAACAATCGATCAAGATCAGGATACACGAGTTATCAAGGAAAGATAACTGGACCTGGCTTCACGAATCCCTATGAAGACTTTTTAGTTACTAAACCCTAAAAGGGTTAGGAAGAGGACGACTCTAGATACAACTAGGACACACCAAAAAGTAGTGTCGGGATTCAAAGATCCCAGTTGCTTGAAGTTCCCCTTTTATAGACATTCAAAGCATAGGTTGCTTTAGGTTTATGCTAAGATAGCTTCAGAACCAAGCAAACAATATCCACCGTTAGATGAATCTTTGAATCTGATTTACATAAACAAGATATACACTCTGGTTAGGTGAAACCGTAACTGAACCGTGTACAAAGACTATGTTCAACATGGTTAGCCAAAACTAGCCGGTTTGAACTTAAAATCTTAATATTCATTTTCGTGAACACATAAGACATTAAAACTGAGTCACAAACATGTGATCAAATAAGTCTAGTGTTTTTAGAGAATTGGTCAAATGAAAATTATCTCGTAGAAATAATTTAATCGCACTTGAAAGTATAATCTCCATGGTTAGTAGGTGTACAAGGTACAAATACCATTGTTGTTCGTATATTGATTCAATCACAGTATGTGTACCGGCTTGGAAATTGTTAGAGCACTGCTCGGTCGAACTCGCAAGCGTTGCTATCTCAAGCTTGTTGTCAAGTTTAGTTTCCAAAACTATAAGTCTTGATTTCTAGTCTACTTATAGCTAAGTCACGGATTAGGTAGAAAGTGTAGTTAAGCTTTAGACTTCACGGCGTTCATCAATTGAAGAAGAAGAACTACTAAGGGGAGCTTGTGGAACTTCATCAACAAAAGGTATGTGGAGACTTGAATTCATCTATCACTTAAAAGTCTATCTACTCTATCTCCTATTTGAGACAAAAGTCGTATAGCTATATAGACTTCTATTATGCACATTTGATATTTCGAGCTGAGTTTAACTCGCTTACATATTTCTCGAAATATATGTTGGTAAGCTTTCCCTTCAACCAAGTTCATCTTATACTCTTGATGAAATTCAAAAGATGATCATATGAAAATTGCCTTGTCACATCTCATTTGATGTAGACTCGGAATGTTTCGTATTGATTATGACAATCACTTGAAAATGGCTTTGATGCTAATAGTTCGTGAAAACAACTATTGTCATCCTCTAAGAATGTTTCAAAGATTGAAATATAGTTTAGAACAAATGGATTTAAGCATAGTATGTGTACTTGCATATATGTAATCCATGTCCGGGAACCATGGTATGCATACCCGTATGCGTACTTGGTGGTTTAAGGAAGTCCGGGAACCTGGTATGCAAAACGGTACGCGTACTGGCGTAAGGTTCAGGTCCGAGAAATTCTGTTGAGTTTGGATGTTGATTTTGTATGTGTACCAGTTCGCGTACTAGCGAAACCCAAACTTGGTACGGCTACTTAGGTACTCATACCTAAGTAGATGATGTTATAAAATCGGTTTGTTCATGAACTAATACATTTATATATAATAAGGAATGCAATCTTTTGCAAACTGTGGCTATAATGTTCATGACTTGATTCGAGTGAATCAAAATTGATTTTGCTTCAATTGTGTCTTATATATTTCTATGAGAATATAAACAATTGAACAACTCTAGAACTAGTTTCATTTGAGTCATTTGAACTAGTTATTGTTAAGATAAATGAGGTTGATATGAAAGTGTTCATATGGCTAACTTCAGTTAACTATTGTTGAGCCAACAAGGTGTAAACGTTTAGGTACGGTTACTCATATCTAAATGAAGGTACATTTCATTTGTGTGTAACAAGCTAAGTTCGATATAACGGTTGAAAGATATTATCTTGAGTCTAATCAGGTTTTCATCTAACGGTGAATATTGAATGCTTTGTTACCAAGGTAACATTGATTGCAAACCATGATTTGAAGACTATATATAGGAGAACTCTAGCACATGGGAAACCTAATCCTCACACCTCCTGTGTGATACTAGTTGCGACTAGAGTCGATTCTCCTCTAACCTTAGATTTTTCACGAAACCCTGTAGGTTAACGACTTAAAGACATCATGGGATTGTGAAGCCAGACCCAACTATTTTCTTTGTAATTGCGTGATCTGATCTTGTTGTTTCTATCGTGATTGAGTACTATCTTCTATAAGATTGTCTCGAGATTTAATCTTTGATAGGCAAGATAAAAAGTAGTCACAAACATCTTCGTCTCATCGTTTGTGATTCCACAATATATTGTTTCGCTACCATACGATTAAGATTATTGTGAGGTGATTGATATTTCTAGGATGTTCTTCGGGAATATAAGTCTGGTATATCAATTGGTTTCTATTCACCTTTATTTATCAAAAGACGGAACAAAAACTCATAGGTTTATCTGTGGGAGACAGATTTATCTATACAATAGACTTTTCTGTGTGAGACAGATTTGTTTATCAAGTCTTCGACTTTGGGTCGTAGCAACTCTTAGTTGTGGGTAAGGCTGCACATGAGCCGGTATGACCCGGTTTTCTATTGGAACCGGTCCCTGTACCTGGTGTTGACCGATACCTCATTTTGAGGACCGGTACTTGTACCTGTACTTGTAAGACCGGTACCGGGTTTTTACCCATATTTTGACACAGAAGCAACACAATCAACAAAAGCTCAGAAAAATGTCCTAACATACATCTATTGAGAACCAAAATCATCTATTGACTTATAGACCTCTTTCAACACATTTCCTTACTTTCGTCCGTTTATCAATTGAAACCTTACTTTCGGCCGTTTATCAATTGAAAACTCCAAAATCATCTCGAACACCGATTTAGCAAAATTCCCAATCTTCAAAATCACATAGTTTAATTAAAAACCCTAACGATTTAATCACAGAACGAATTATAGCTGGTGATTGAGGCACTTTAGGTATTTTCAACAACAAAACAAGAACATTAACAACATGATTCGCTTTCGAAGAAGGTAATAATTCTTATGGAATTAAAGGATGTGAGATTGATATAAAAGAAGTAAGTTAAGAAGTAGCTTTGGAATCAAATGGTGAAGAAGAACTTTCAGAGTTAGATGAAGCGATTGTGTTGTCTATGGCGGAGATAGTGGCGGCAAAATAAGAAAGTGGAATTCCAGATCAATCGATCAAAAACTCAATCAATAGGTCAGTTAGGACTAGATATGATGCGTAAGAATTGTTTGATGGAATCTGTAACATTGGGTCTAGATTTGTTGGCGCCGCAACATAGAAAATGGAATTCCAGAGAAGAAATAAAGAAAAATGGAGTTTGTTTGGTCAGATGTTAATGATGATAAAAATTAAACACCTAAAATGGACGAATGGGATTGACCTTTAGCAGGGGACAGGATCAACCGGTTTTGGGGTACCGGTACTGCCGGGAATATCTTGAGAACCGGTACCTGTACCCCAATTCAACCGGTTCTGAAATCCAGTCCCATTCCCTGTACTCCCTTCTCCGGTTCCGGTCCGGCTCCAGTTCTTTTTTATCGGTTCCGGTCCGGTTCTCCGGTTCCGGTCCGGTTTTTGTGCAGCCTTAGTTGTGGGTGAGATCAGCTAAGGGAATCAAGTGCGTAGAGTCCTGCTAGGATTCAGAGACATAAGGAACGCAACTGTACCTTGATCAGTGTGAGGTTTGTTAGGGCTCAACTACATTCCAGTCCGAAGTTAACTTGTAGTAGGCTAGTGTCTGTAGCGGCTTAATACAGTGTGGTGTTCAAATCTGGACTAGGTCCCGGGGTTTTTCTGCATTTGCGGTTTCCTCGTTAACAAATTTTCTGGTGTATGTGTTATTTTTTTTCCGCATTATATTTTGTTATATAATAGAAATATCACAGGTTGTGCGTAGTTCAATCAATTGGATAATCCAACCTTTGGTTGTTGATTATATTGATTGACACTTGAACATTGGTCTTTGGTACCATTCAAGTTGTTTCACATAATAATCTGGCTCACGGATTTCTATCTGTTTGATGTGCTGATTACATTGTGAAAAGAGATACAACTCTTGGATATATTTCCATTGATTGAGTCTGATTGTCTAGTATTCTCTTGGAATTATATTGGAGTTTGTCCATACAGATTGCTAAGCGAAATATTGGGTATGGTTGTTAGACCCTCGCTTTTTCAATTGGTATCAGGGCAGGCAAACACGTTTAAAACCTTATAAGTCTGTGTTTGTAGCGATCTGACTATATGGATGAGTCTATATCTAAAAACGTACTAGTTCAGAAATTACCAGATGTTTTTCAAAGATTGGATTCACCTGAGAGAGCTGTCACATCTAAGTCAATATCTAAACATTCTCTTGATGTAAAAACTGTTGATGACTGGGAAACACGCCGCGAAGAACAGTTGGATGAACTTTCTGATGAAGGTGATTCAGATATTGATAAAGATGTTGATGAGGAAGTCTCAGAGTATGTGAAGGTTTTAAATTCGTTGGAAAAGAAGAAGATGACAACTTCTCATGTCAAACCTCTTCTGACTCCTCTTTGTCGAGAAAACAAGAAATTGAGAAGATGTTACACAGGTGTTTATGTTTCGAATCGTTTTAACGAATCGATCCTTAA
Source organism: Papaver atlanticum (assembly GCA_023531105.1). Lineage (NCBI taxonomy): Eukaryota > Viridiplantae > Streptophyta > Magnoliopsida > Ranunculales > Papaveraceae > Papaver > Papaver atlanticum. The sequence goes on from JAJJMB010003633.1 coordinate 7,007,136, forward strand.
GGATTCTGAGGAAAACCTACGTATGAAGTCACTTGAATGTGATAATCTTTATCAAAAGTACTTTTCATTGGAAGAGAAACTTGCAGAATCTGAAGCAAGGATTAACTCTTAACAAATTTGTTTTGATGACAGAGAAAACACTTATCTCGCTTGATAAAAACGCCTTGAGGCTGATTTAGCTGTTGCTCTTGATAAAATCAAGATGTTGGAAGATGACTTGAAAAAGTTCAACACTAGTTCAAGAAAATTAACCACTATGCTAGGAGCAAGTAAAAATCATCGTGATATACGAGGATTGGGCTATAAGGGAATAGATGCTCCAAGTATTTGCAAAGAGGTAAAATTTGTCAAGGCTAGTGATTCTTCTCAACAAAAGGTTTCCACTGATGGCAAAAGTGAAATACCTTCACCGGCAGTTAAGGTTCGAAAGAGCAAAGTATATCAACCTCCAAAGTCAGCACACACGGATCGAGGTAAGAACATTCCTTATGTTTGCCACTATTGCGGAAATAAAGGTCACCTGGAAAGGAGATGTCGTTTCCGTATAAGGAATGAGAAACTTCATGATGTTCTTGTTTGGGCATCACAAGAAGTTGTGAAACCAAGATCATATATTAAGACTAATCCCCTTAACGTTACAGGTTGTAACTATCCAACCTTAAGGCAAAGGAATCAGTGCTGTGATAAACCTAGATTTGCCTATAAACGTCATACGAATCCTTTTCACAATCGTACTGGTTATCAAAACGATAGCTTCGTAAAGACGAAGACAAGATCCGATGCTCCCAATTGGAGAAAGAATAACTTGCAAAAGAATAGTCAATCCAATTCTCTTCCGAGAAATCTAAAAAAGAGTAATGGGAAGAAGGTTCATACTGTTCCTAAACGCACTCAGAAGTGGGTACCAAAGAAAGCCAATGATGTTTTGAGTGTGGAAAGGAATGATCTCCCAGAAAATTCCATGACTATGGAAAAGGCAGTATCCATGATGTTGGAACTTAAAAGGTTCTTTGGAAAAATGGATTTAGATGTGAAAGGTTCTAAAAGTTATCTCTTTCATGATAATCCAAAAGTGAAACAGAATAAGCCAAAAACTATAGATGGTGAAAAATCCATAGTTACGGAAAAGTCTGTTTCAGTCACTTGTGGTGAGCAAGACATTGTTCACCTCAACACAACTTGATTGTGTTGTAAGTGCATCCTCACCAAGGAATGCCTTGTTAAGTATACGGTAAGGGAAGCACGAGAATTGGGGCGCACATATTGTGTTAGGTATGATATTGAATATTTGGTAATGCCGTAGGATTCACGACAGGATCCTTCTAAAAGGTATGTCTATAAACTTGAGCAAGATTTGTGTTTTTATCATTTTCTTAGAATACTTATAATGATCCATGTACCTTGCTTATCATTCATTTCTACCTAACTTGATTTGTGTTTAAGGTTCTTAAATGTTTAGGTTTGAAAATAGTAGTTCGGGATGTTTGGACTTCATGGTACACATACCAGGTATGCATACCATCATTTAAAATCAAAATCCAGGGATTTTAGTATGAAAAACCGTTTGCATACTGCTCCAGGTCACGAAAATTCGTTTGCAAACTGGTTTGCATACTGGCCTGTAGACGTCGATATTCGGTAAACTTCATTTGGCCGTAACTTCTTCGTCCGAACTCGGAATGACCTCATTCTTTTTGAATTCTCTTCCTATTTGAATTATCTTCAAAATAAAGTTGAGAATTATTAAATTTGGATGAGTTAAGATTGGTCTTTGTCCCGTCTCTTGTTTTTTGAGTGTTTTGCTCCGTTTCGTCGCACTTGTTCCACTTCTCTTGGACTTGGGCACTTGGATTCTTGGAGTAATACTCTTATAAGCTCATTCGTAGCTTTTACAATAATGTTGTTGGTTAATCACAAAGAAGGATGTTCAAGAATGGGTAGTAGTACGCATTGCTATGAGATTCCTGAATGTTCACAATCTTCTTATGTGAACCATGGTGCATGGTCATTAATGACTTTGTATGTTCTTCTTTGTTAATAAAATATTTTTATACGCCTTCGGTAGCTATTCTTGGTGTAAATCCGTGCGAAAAAGATTGATTCTACCCTCTAACGACAAATCATCTTATATGTGCTTTACGAGTTTGTCTTGATGTCTAGGAAACTTCTCATGAGAATTTATTCTTATGTTTTAAGAAGGATAACTAGGGTTTGGAATAGACATTATTGTGAGTACACATAGCTATTGCCAACGATTTTCATCTTGCAATGTTTTTAGATTTATTTATTTAATTCTAAAGTTTATTTGGAAGATGATCTTGCAGTATTAATCTTTATGGTTTTATATATTGCAACTTGTTATGGGATACGTGTGTTTGCGTCCGTGAACTATGATTGTCCCATATTTGCTCAAAAGTTAAGACTATCATATTTCTTTATGCAAATATTGATAAAGGATAGAATGAACTTTTGACAACAAAAGTTAAGCCTATTATGTCATTATGCAAATATTGATGAAAGATGGGATGAACTTTTGTTTACAAAGATTAAGTCTATTACATGTCTCTATGCAAATATTGATGAAAAATAGAATAAATCTTTGAATATTCCGCAGTATTAATCTTTCCCTGATCCACCTTTTTGTGTATATACTGTGTGGCTCCATAAGTTTTTCTTATGTTGAGCATTTCTGATTAAATTAATTATGGGTTCCCTTGTGGTTAATTTAATTGAGTATTTTGGATACAAATTCATTTTTCATGTGATTTGTTAATGTCCAAAGAAATCCTTCTTTTCTTGTGAAAGTAAGGTCGCTTTTGTTGTTCTTTCGGGAATGACATTTTATGGGGGAGAGTTCTTAATTGAACTTGTGCTTAATTGCCAAATCTTTTAATTGAACTTGTGCTTAATTGCCAAATCTTTATGGGAAGTGCGGCTGTGGAATATTGTAGGAGTTATCTTGTATCTTTATAAACTCCTTGATGAATGCATTTAGCTTCGGCTATATGATGGCATCTAAACAAGTTGATATGTTGTTCTCTTTTGGTCATGAAGTATCTCTATAGAAATTTCATTAGGATCCCACTAGTTTTCGTACCTTTGCCAATTTTTATTGACAAAAAGGGGGGGAATTAATGTGTAGTTCACACTACAAATACATATGGTTTATGGATCATTATGTAAGGGGGAGTGGTTTTCATGTGAGATGAAATATTTACTAAGGGGGAGTGATACATATCACCATAGTATTGTTGTCAAAGTTGTGATACAATTGGACTTGGATGTTGTGTAATAATACTATGACACTGTATAATAATGATTGAGAGCAACTGTTTTCTCATTGTTATAGCTACGGATCTTCAACAACTATGATGCTGAGTTGAACACGTTCAAAATCATTGGAGTACTTGGAAGTGACGAAGATTTCGAGTAATGTTTAAGAACCAAGGAGATCAAGCATTTGGATGAGAAGCTACAAATTTTATGTATTTTGTAATCCATATGTATTGATAGTTTTGTTACTAAAATTGACAAAGGGGGAGATTGTTAGAGCACTGCTCGGTCGAACTCGTAAGCATTGCTATCTCAAGCTTGTTGTCAAGGTTAGTTGCCAAAACTATAAGTCTTGATATCTAGTCTACTTATACCTAAGTCTCAGATTAGGATAGAAAGTGTAGTTGAGCTTTAGACTTCACGGCGTTCATCGATTGAAGACGAAGAACTACTAAGGGTAGCTTGTGAAACTTCATCAACAAAAGGTATGTGGAGACTTGAACTCATCTATCACTTAAAAGTCTATCTACTCTATCTCCTATTTGAGACAAAATTCGTATAGCTATATAGACTTCAATTATGCACATTTGATATTTCGAGCTGAGTTTAACTCGCTTACATATTTCTCGAAATATGTGTTGGTAAGCTTTTGCTTCAACCAAGTTCATCTTATAATCTTGACGAAAGTCAAAAGATGATCATATGAAAATTTCTTTGTAGCATCTCATTTGATGTAGACTCGGAATGTTTCGTATAGATTATGACAATCACTTGAAAATGGCTTTGATGCTAATATTTAGTGAAAACAACTATTGTCATCCTCTAAGAATGGTTTAATGATTGAAATAGAGTTTAGAACAAATGGATTTAAGCATAGTATGTGTACTTGCATATATGTAATCCATGTCCGGGAACCATAGTATGCATACCCGTATGCATACTTGGTGGTTTGAGGAAGTCTGGGAACCTGGTATGTAAACCGGTACGCGTACTGGCGTAAGGTTCAGGTCCGGGAAATTCTGCTGAGTTTGGATGTTGATTTTGTATGCGTACCAGTTCGCGTACTAGCGAAACCCAAACTTGGTCCGGCTACTTAGGTACTAATACCTAAGTAGATGATGTTATAAAATCGGTTTGTTCATGAACTAATACATTTATATATAATAAGGAATGCAATCTTTTGCAAACTGTGGCTATAATGTTCATGACTTGATTCGAGTGAATCAAAATCAATTTTGCTTCAATTGTGTCTTATATATTTCTATGAGAATATAAACAATTGAACAACTCTAGAACTAGTTTCATTTGAGTCATTTGAACTAGTTATTGTTAAGATGAATGAGGTTGATATGAAAGTGTTCATATGGCTAACTTCAGTTAACTATTGTTGAGCCAACAAGGTGTACACGTTTAGGTACGGTTACTCATATCTAAATGAAGGTACATTTCATTTGTGTGTAACAAGCTAAGTTCGATATAACGGTTGAAAGATATTAGCTTGAGTCTAATCAGGTTTTCATCTAATGGTGAATATTGAATGCTTTGTTACCGAGGTAACATTGATTGCAAACCATGATTTGAAGACTATATAAAGGAGAACTCTAGCAACTGGGAAACCTAATCCCCACACCTCCTGTGTGATACTAGTTGTGACTAGAGTTGATTCTCCTTTAACCTTAGGTTTTTTACGAAACCTTGTAGGTTAACGACTTAAAGACTTCATTGGGATTGTGAAGCCAGAGCCAACTATTTTCTCTGTAGTTGCGTGATCTGATCTTGTTGTTTCTATCGTGATTGAGTACTATCTTCTCTAAGATTGGCTCGAGATTTAATCTCCGATAGGCAAGATAAAAAGTAGTCACAAACATCTTCGTCTCATCGTTTGTGATTCCACAATATCATTGTTTCGCTACCATACGATTAAGATTATTGTGAGGTGATTGATATTTCTTGGCTGTTCTTCGGGAATATAAGTCCGGTATATCAATTGGTTCCTGTTCACCTTGATTTATCAAAAGACGGAACAAAAACTCATAGGTTTATCTGTGGGAGACAAATTTATCTATACAATAGACTTTTCTGTGTGAAACAGATTTGTTTATCAAGTCTTCGACTTTAGGTCGTAGCAACTCTTAGTTGTAGGTGAGATCAGCAAAGGGAATCAAGTGCGTAGAGTCCTGCTGGGATTCAGAGACATAAGGAGCTCAATTGTACCTTGATCAGTGTGAGATTGGTTAGGGCTCAACTACATTCCATTCCGAAGTTAACTTGTAGTAGGCTAGTGTCTGTAGCGGCTTAATTCAGTGTGGTGTTCAAATCTGGACTAGGTCCCGGGATTTTTCTGCATTTGCGGTTTCCTCGTTAACAAAATTTCTGGTGTCTGTGTTATTTCTTTTCCGCATTATATTTTTTTATATAATAGAAATATCACAGGTTGTGCGTAGTTCAATCAATTAGAGAATCCAACCTTTGGTTGTTGATTATATTGATTGACACTTGAACATTGGTCTTTGGTACCATTCAAGTTGTTTCACATAATAATCAGTCTCACGGATTTCTATCTGTTTGATGTGCTGATTACATTGTGAAACAGAGATACAACTCTTGGATATATTTCCATTGATTGAGTCTGACTGTCTAGTTGATTCTCTTGGAATTATATTGGAGTTTGTCCATACAGATTGCTAAGCGAAATATTGGGTGTGGTTGTTAGACCCCATTTTTTCATTAACATTTAACCAAACCAAGTTCCGGAGTTAACTAAACTATTTAGGTTTACGTACCGGTTTAGTAACCTTAAGACTGTCACCGATTCCGGAGTTCACAGAAATTTTATAGTTTGCGTACTGGTTTGGGTACTAAACTGAGTTCGGAAACACAGAACTGTTTTAGTTGCGTACTGGTTTGGATACTCATCCCGGTTCCGTAACCACAGTTCCAAAATGGTTTGCATACGTGTATGCATACCGATCTGGTTCACGAGTTAAACCGATTTTCACATAATGTGCATAAAAATATGCGTACCACAAATCTGTAAGTCGGTATATAGCTACTCCGCTACGTGTACGAGTACATGTAATACGGGTTCAAATATATAACAGTTTTTCCAGTTTGTAAGACTGATAACACTGTCTTGTATCCGAATCTATATATAGCAGTTCTATATTTCTCTCTAAATTGATTTGAAACATTCCCGAATAACATCAATGACACATATCACGGTTCCTGGCTATTTTCGAACGATAAAACTTGAATCAGGATTTTGATTCGGAACAATAAATTGTCCTTAACATAAATTCATCAAGTATGAACAAATGTTCATTAAGCTTAGTCATTATATTTCGAGAACTAATTATCAAGATAAACTTGACTCGAAATTCTTGTCTATGCATAATAGTCTAATTAGTTATGCGACATCATCTCAATGATTGAAAAGTGAATAAAACTTGAGATATAAGTGGTTCAGTCTTCAATTACCTTTTGTAAATGAAGTTCTCCAAAAGCTTCGGTTGATCTTCTCCTTCAAACGGTAGAATGCAATGATGACTGTCGTGATCCACTGTTTTTCAACTACATTTTTATCCTAGTCCGAGACTTAACTAATGTAGACTAGAAATCAAGATATAGTTTTGACAACTAAATTTGACAACAAGCTTAGCAACACTTGTGAGTTCTACCAAGCAATGCTCTAACAGAACCGATCTCACATAACTCGATACAATAAAAAACATACTCTCTCCTCCCTCTTACAACCTAAAAAATCATAAACATCTACCTACCCCAAGATTGGCCCCAAGACAGAATCATCTTGCCACATTTAAAAATCGGGAAAGTACACTGCATCTTTGGGATACAAATGTCTAACCCATTGAGTTGGTCAACCTCCTCAGATCCCCCTGCCAGATAGTAAATTCTCGTAGACAATACCATGTCCACCGAAAGTTCAGCCTTTCTTGTGGAAGGCAATCAATGAAGACTACCAACATTCTTTATCTTACATTGCATCTATCTGACCACCTCCGACATTTTCCCAAAATGCAACGCTAACCCAGAAACTGTGAACCACGTGCTACTTCATTGCCTAAAAACGACTATATCTTGGAATACCTTACTTACTCGGCTCTTAACCACACTAAACTCCAATTATACCCCTATAATTGTTATAACTCCTCAAACAACCAGTTCCCAAATATTACAATAATCAGCACAAATACCTTACATGTCCTCACTCTGTTTTCTATTCTGGACCTTATGGATGGCTAAGAGCGAGCTAGTTTACAGAAAAAACCAAACAACATAAGATGAAATTTTAGCTTGGGCCCTAAAACAACAACATGAGTATCTCGGAGCTTTAGAAACAACACCTCATGTGCTACCAGGTGATTCTCCGGTACCTAACCATTCTGGAAGCATCAAAAGGATATCAACAATCTCCGTGGGATGGTCCAACCCAAACATGAACTGGATAAAGATTAACACTGATAGAGCAGCTAGGCCACCCAGGACTTGAAGGTGCAGGGTTCATCGGCAGGGACTCGGAAGCACGAACTATGATGGCGTTGGCACAACCTATAGGAATTACGACTGCCTTAACAGCGAAAACTCTGGCTCTTAGCATCCAGAATGGCAATAAGAGAAATGACAAATTCAGATTCCACAAGCAGCTATCCAACACAACTACTGAGAATGAAACCAAGCGGCAGACGGCATGGCCAATCATGTGGCGGATGAAAATCAAATGGGAAATATATCAACCAAATTTCTAGATCAGGCAATCCCAATTTTTATTAGTCAAATTATTTTTCAGGACTCATGGATACCACATACCACGCGAAATTGTAACATAATCCTTTCTATATATAAATGCATATTTCAAGAAGAAAAAAACAAACTATTATGGCGTTTCCATTTTCAAGAGCATCTCCAATGGAAGGTGGAAGATTGTTTTTTAATGACACATAAATGAGGGATTTTGTTTTAATGGAAGGTGGATTTTAGATCTTCATTTTAACTAAATCAATCTCCAACAGTTGGTCATACAAAATAGGAGGGATGAAATACTAATTTTGAAGGTTTTGAAGAAAGTCTTATCTTGACCTTCGAAATGACCTCCATGTCATATTTTTTATTTTTATTAATTATAATTAATATGCAATTAAATGGTTACAATTTCATCACATAAGGTTTTCTAAGGGGCAAACCTCGATACTATTGGAGATGGTTTATTAGTCATGGGGTCCTATATTTACTATATGTGCAAATCCTCCTAAATAAGAGCATCTTCAGTAAAAGATGGAAGATTTATTTTTTAATGACATGTAGGATTTTAGACCTTCATTTAAAATAAATCCATCTGATAAGCACGTAAGTGTGACGCACTTTCACCCATAACTACATTATCTAGGACTCATTTTATTTCTAATAAAGTTGTTTTAAGTCTTTTCTAGGGAATAAGCTCTTGCGACAAAATTGGCTCGAAAAGTGGTGTTTTACACCCCAGGATAAAGTACTAAAGGCACCCCAGAAATGCACCGGAGGAACCCCAAAAAAAGTGTTGAAAACACCCCAGAAAATTACTAAAGGCACCCCAAGGAAATGTGTTATTCGGACTCCAGCAACGGATAAGGGGTGACTTTCTTCACAAAATTCGAATTTTGTGTTTTGGCGGGAAAATAAACTTACTTCTCTGGCAGATTTTCGATCGATTTTTGGACGTGATTTAGTGAGATTCAATCCCTGAAACTTAATGGGTAGACGTGATATGACCATAGAAAGCTGTTATGGGCGCCTGTTTGGATTAGAATTGGCTGTAATCATCGCATGGAGCAAAACAGAGTTACATACATTTTCACGGGATAACATGAATTACAGTGAGTTCGATGCGTGTAATGCACGAGTTTGGAGTGTGTTGGATCGCAATGGATATAAATAAGGAGATTTGACTTCTAAAAACGCGTTGAGGAGCTAAACAGAGAAAGAAATCTTGATTATTCCCGTACCATGAATAAAAGATATTGTGAATATTTTGGAATTAATAGAGGAGATTCAACGCCTGTTTTTGGTATAAATAAAGTCCCTGGGATACTTAGAAGGGGGTCGATATTTTGGGGAAGTTTTGGAGGCTACGGAGCGAAGAAATCACGAGTTGCAGGAAAAGTTTTCTGCTACTGCAACTCAAGAACACGAAGAACAAAAGCCTGTAAAGGAAAGTCATTGCAAACTGTCGCTTAATTGCGACAGTTCCCAACTCCTTTCCAGCGATTGTGGAACAGTGTTTACATCACTTATCTTTTATCGTTCATTTTGTGACGATTTTTGTGCGTCGCAAAATCCTGTTTTACACCATTTTCTCTTTATTTCATCTTTGTAAACCATTTTTGAGCCTAAATAAATATTTTGAGAGTACGTTTACTATGATGAGATAAACCCCAACATTGGGGCGATGGAGGAAGCCTTATTTCACACTTGGGTAATTATATTTAATTCTTTTCATGACTTTTGCACTAATTTTAATTGAAATTATGATTTGAATTAATTAGTTGTCATTTGATTAGATGGGTCATGCTTATCTTAGGTGATATGATGTCCCATGCTTAACATTTACATCTAATATTTTGAGAATCTATCTTGGCAAAAATAAGAGTCACTTTATTTTATATTTTTATTGAGCTATAATTGTTAAAAGAATTATTATTTGAACCTTAAGAAATGAATTTGGTGGAATCCTAAGCCCTAGTACCTCTCGCCCACTTTGTTAATATTTTTGTATATAATTTTTATTAAATTTAAAAACTCGAATCTTCACAAGTCTTAGAGTTCGAATCATTTTTACTACAACTTCAAAATCACATCACCATCTCCAATAGTAGGTCCTACAAAACAGGAGGGATGAAATATTAATTTCGAAGGTTTCAAAGAAAGTCTTATTTAGACATTCACAATGACCTCCATGTCATATTTTTGATTTTTAATAATTAATTAAAATATGATTAAACGGTTAAGATTTTATCACACAAGACTTTTTAAGGGTTAAACCCCTATACTATTGGAGATAGTTTTTTAGTTACGGGGTCCTATTTTTCTCTATGTGTAAATCCTCCATAATAAGGGTCTTAATAAAAATTAGGAATTACCTATAGGTACTATTATAGTGGTATTAGTTAGTGGCAGGTCCACCCATTAAAGCCCAGTAACCAGAGGTCCATAATTAAAAGAAAAAAGAAAAAAGGACCTAATTTCTTATCACCTGGTCCTGTACACGTGCGAGATATCTAATGCGAAACTCTTAAATACCTAAACTACCCTTCCTAGGCCGGTACATATATAAGAAGTTTATTTTAAAGTTTCCATAATTCTTTTTTTTCTCAGATCCGAACTCTCTGCTCTTCTGCTTCTCGATTTCGAACTAGGGTTTTTGAAGATTCTAGTGTGATTTTCGCAGGTACGTAATCTTTGATTTCAACTGTGTAATCTTTTCTCTTCTTCTTTCCGCTACTGTTTTGTTTCAATTCTGTTTATGATTTCAATTCTGTTTTGTTTCCTGTTTAAGTTTATGATTTCAATTTGAATCATGAATATCTGAGCTTTTTTCATGATCTATAGAGTTTTTATTTCGTTTTTCTAACTCGATCTATATTTTTGTTTTTCTTTTATGAATGTTGTTCGCAATTATTCAATTTTTTGGTTAGGTTATTATGTTTTAGCTTATTTTAACTTTAGTTTTGATTATCTTTTTGTTTTTCGCTTCAAAATCGTGCTTGTTTGTAGTTTCAGATGTTATTATCCAGCAATACATATATCGCATACTGATAGGAAGTGCTACTGATCGTGTTTGATTCATAGTTTTGTCATCTTTTTTAGTCTTATCCGTCAGTACATATATGAAATACTGCAATATGTGTTTCGATTCTCTTATTTTCCATAGATCCATCACATATTCTTTTCGTGCAGTTAATTTGTAGTTCATGAATCTTCAGTACATATATCGAATACGGATAGGAAGTGCTACTGATCGTGTTTGATTCATAGTTTTGTCACCTTTTTTAGTCTTATCCGTCAGTACATATATGAAATATTGCAATTGTTGCTGTGTTTTAATACTGTTACATCTTTGTCACATTTGCAGGTTCAAAACATGTCTACTGTTGACTGTTCCAATCCAAATACTTACTGCTCTGCATACATCTACTATAAGTATTGATGATCTGAAATTTCTTATTTGTGAGAATTGGAGAACCTTGAACCCTTCTAATATTGTTATCAATTTTGTTGAGAATGGTGTCAAAGTGCTTGTGATTGCTGACTTTCAACTTCACGGTCTCGCTGCCTTGCATTTTTCAAAGAGTGCGGCGTTCTTTGAGTTGCATGTGGAGTGTCTTTCTCCCAGTGCATGTAGTTCCTCTACTTTCAACAACGCCGATGTTGATGGTGGTTTTCAGTTCGGGGCTAAAATTGTGAAACCCTGTATTTAATGCGCTGCCATCCTGCAAAGGAACAGAAGCCATGTAAAAGTAATGAGTGCCCAGGCCTCTTCGCTCATATATGTATTGAGAAATTCAATATATTTATATGTATAAAATTCACTCAGAATGGTGCGTGTAGCAACAATCCCAAATATTCTATGATTTTTATCTCCCGCCGGTATTATTCACTAATGCATGGCCTGCCTAGTATTTTACTATGCTATGTTCCCCAGCCGAACTCTCAATATTGGCATGACATGACGATTAATGTTCACTCACAACGGAGTAGCACGAATCTCCCGAAGTGTCAGTACTAAGATCTGCGTGAAAATACTCAGGAGCACACATGCTACGTCACTCTCTGATAAAGAGATTTTCTTTGAGTCAACATGCTCTTAATTAAAAGTGCATGGTCGACGCGCTTAAATTCCTTAAGAAAAATAAGCCTAGACTTACCATGTCAGTCTTAAAACAATCACGGCCACACGATTTGGCCGGCCAATTCAACAAGCTTAGCCTCTTCTTAACGGAACTAGGCAAACTCCATGATGTCCACCGGCGGGCCCACTATTGTTCCAGCCAATCGGAATCCTCTAAACCTGCCAGTAGCAGCCCTAATCGCTAGCCATAACTAGGCTAGTTGCGCTGCGAAAGAAAAACTCCAATGGGTTAAGACCGACCATAACGATCTCAAAACCATCGCGTCCGCCCAACTTAGCCAGCCTGGTTAGACGGCTTAGATTGTATTTCGAACGATCAAAGAGGTGCCGGTGTGTTCACCGGCGACTCACCTCCATCCCTAGCCGATCGAACTACACACGACAAGCCAGAAGTGCATCAAACCGCTTTCCCAAAGTAGAGTGAATGCGCTGTTTTGGAAACCCTAATTTGTGTTGCGGCAGCGTGCTACTGTCGCAAAACGATCACAGTCGTCCATCTTCGCCGGCCAGATTTACTAGCTTAGATCCAATTTCAGGCGGCCAATAAGATGTAAGCATGCTTGCCGGCAACTCACCTTTGCATATAGCCAATCGGCCTGCTCAAGTCAATGTACAGTGCCTTGAATCGATTAGCCTCAAAAGGGTTTGCCACACGGCTTTAAACCCTAAAATTCAATCAACGGCAATATACAACTGCCGCAAATCATCTCATCCGTCCAACTTCGCTAACCTAGTTGGATGACTTAGATCTAATTTCAAGTGGCCAACAGGGTGACGTTGTGATCACCGACCACCCTTCTCCCATTAGGAGCGATCGACCAAGCCACGACTTGCCCAAACGGATCCCAAACGATCGCCCAAAAGGTAGCCGGTCGCGCTGCTAATATATTTTAATAATTCAACGGCAGCCATCAACTGCAGCAAATCATCTCAGCCACTCAACTTGGCTAGCCGATTTAACCGTTCCAGATCTAACCTTGGCCGACCGATAGGATTTTAGAATGGCTACCAGCCGCCACTCTCTCATAAGGACCGACCGGCCAATCCCTGGGATGCGCGCGTAGCTCCTACCAACTCCCTAAAAGAGGGCGGTCATGCTCCTTTAAGACATTAAGCTCAGCGACTAACTTAGACGAGCACTGAAACAACGATGCTTCATAAACATCGATTATTTTCAGCTGCTTGTTTAAAAGCGATGCTTTATATGCATCAATTATAAACGATGTTTTATAAATATTGATTCCACAAATAATTATGTTATTTGACCTAAAAGCACTATGTGCTGCTTTAAGCGGCAAGTCTCACGACTTGACCCATTTACTCGAGACATCAAACATGTCACAAACTTGGGGATGCTCACTAGGGTATTGGTCTGGAGGTTAACAGCGTGCGGCGTGCAACACGCCCATTATGAGAAAGTGTCAGGAAAGGGCGGAAGGTTAATAGCAGTAAGAGAGTAGTGGGTGTAAGGCTGACCGGTCTTCCCACATAATGGAAACGTGATGGTCACCACCTTTTGCACAACTCCACTTATCCACTACTTAACCGTCTCCACTTCCTATGAGATCAGGGTGCGCTCGGTCATGACTTGTATAAATAGGTTTTCAACCTATTACGACAGGAAAAAAAAAGACAAGTGTTACCAACACAAGTAGCCAGAAACCATATTTTGATACAAGTCATAAAACAACCACACCTTCATAATTCAACATTCTGATCTCAAACACCTTCTTCGCTTCCCTCCCTAAGATCAACCCTTCTCCTTCACTTTGTGACCGAATTAAATCTGGAACGGCCATTTCTTGGTTTAGGCCAGAGTCTTACAGATTGATCTCTCGAATCTAAAAGTACTCCCGTGCAGTACATTTGTTTAGGGTTTAAATTCGTTTCTCATCAACACACCCAAATTTACCAGAACCAGTAGAATCAGTTTTTACCCCAAAACAACCGATAATAATTCAGAACTGATTAAAGCATCTAGAGATAGCTATGAAACTGATGGCAAAGAAGTTGCTAAACCTCTTCTGTCCGATGAGTGGGAGAATGTTTTTGAAGATCCGGACAAGCTTTTTCGTGGTGGTGTTGATGCTGTTCGCTTAGCCTGTCAAAAGTATTGTTTGAAAACTGGGTATCATGTTACAAAAGTGAAGAATGATCGAGAAAGGTGCACAATGAAATGCAGTAAGGTCCCCTTTACTTGGATGATCCATGCAGTCGTTATTGATTCTTCTTCCGATGTTTTTAGGATAAAAAAGTATGTTGGCAGGCACACTTGTGGAGGTGGTGTCAAGTTGAGAAGTCCAAAAGTATCGAAGAAGATGGTACACAACTTTATTCATGAACGTGTGATGCACAACCCACTTATCAAGCCTCGGGAAATTGCAGATTACATAAAAGTTGGGGATTGTGTTAATATCAAATATCACCACGCATATCATGGTTTGGAACTGACACACCATGAGATTTTTGTCAATGATGTAAAGTCTTACTACGATCTGGTTTGGTGGGTTAATTCATTGAAAGAAACAAATCCTGGATCTTATGTGGATTTTCAGTATAACGACGCAACTCAAACATTTGAAAGGTTATTCATTGCAATAGGCGCTTGTATTGAAGGTTATAAACTTTGTCGACCAATGATTTTTGTTGATGCAATTTTTCTGACTGGGAGATGGAAAGGTACCCTTATGGATGCGACTTGTCTGAATGGGAATCAAGGCAAGTACGCTTCTTACGTTTTAATTGTTATTGTTTACAAGTTATTCATTGCTTTTAATTGTTGGAACTTTTTGAGTATACCATTTATGTACTGCAAATTAACTATTTTGTTACTAGTATACCATTTATGTACTAAAAATTTATTATGTCTAACACACACAGATTCATATATGTAAGCATAAGACTGTTTTTTTTGTAAACAGTATGGATGTTATGTACTGGAAATTCTTAGTATATTTTCCAGTTTCAACTAGTATATCGACAGAGCTTGTGACAGTATATGATATATATATTGTTTTCTTTCTGCAGGTTTTTATCCTCTAGCATATGCATTGGTCCCTGGAGAAGATGTTGACAATTGGGATTGGTTTATGCGTAATCTTAAGAACGTTGTTGATGACCGTCCTATCACATTTATGTCTGATCGTGGTGAAGTATTGTTGAGGTCTATTCCTGTTGTCTTTCCTAATTCCCATCATGGCTATTGTTACTACCACTTGCAGCAGAACTTACCAATCAGGAAATCAGACGAGAAGTATAAAGAAGTTATGGCTTGTTTCAAAAAAGCAACTTATGCTCTTACACCAGCAAGATATGAAGAAGCACTTATGGAAATGGAGTTAATTGGAAGGGCTGGGGTTGCTAACTATTGTCGCAATATTCCTAGGGAACGTTGGTCCAGCGCGTTCTTCACTGGCTGTAGATTTGGTCGGACTACATGATGTGATTTTATGTTGTTGTAAAAAGTGATAAGTAGAGTTCGTTCAACTCGGACTTGTGAAGACTCGATTCTAGACTTATATTCCGATTAAAATAGCAAATAAACAAAGTTGATATCAATATTACGAGAGACTGGGACTTAGGATTCCACCAAACTTCACAATCAATTGGTTCATACGATGATTCATAACAATACTAGCTCTTTTATAGACTCTATTCCTTTGCCAAAAGTAGATTTTATAAAGCATTAGATGTAAATCATAAGAATAGTGCATCAAAAGTTCTTAGACTAAGCATACACTATCAAACAAAATCACAAATAATCAACGAAAATCATAAATCGATTGAAAAGCAATGCAAAAAGTCATAAGAATCAATTATAATTACCATCAATTGTGAAACATGGCTTCCTCCGTCATCCCAGTGTTGGGGTTTAGCTCCTCATGGTAAAAAAATGCTCAAAAGATAGAAACATGGCTTAAAAGGTGTTTTTATTGAAGGAGAATAATAATACAGCGAATCTGCAACGCTTTATAGTCATTACAGAAGTCACCGTTGCAATTGAAGTGTTGTTTATAAACGATAACTGTGTTCTGCTGTTGAAGAACGATACTTCTTTGCGACTGTTCTGTGTGGGTCAATGTTCTTCGTGTTCTTCAGCAGCAGCAGCAGAACCCGATTTCCTGAACCTTTGATTTCTCGGCTCTGTCGTGTTCTAAACTTTCCCTAACTTTCGACACCCCTTCTATATGACCCAACCAAACTATTTATAGCAAAAAGAGCGATTAAATTCTCCAAAATCTTCCAAAATCTCTTCCTTTCTCTTCACAGCAAAGTTGCGGCAATTTCTTGTTTTCGAATTTATACGCGTTTCTGAGCTTTCCTTTTGATTCTAAACTCTTCCTTAGATAGATACCAATCTTTGGGAAGGTTTATTGCACTTTAATCTCTCTAAAATTTCCTAAAACAGGTCACACACGTGACTTTCCATATTTTGCTGTTGAGATAAAAATCCGTCGATTGAGCCCAGTTTAATTGATTTCAACACCCATATTAGATTCCTAGACCCATAAGGAGTCTATCCTATGAAAATCAGAGGTTTAGTCGACCTCAAACTCCTCCAAATCACTACCACCAAAACTGCTAGAAACATGTTTTCTGTTTTGGTTTTGGTTTCCCGCCAAAAAAAGAATTTGAACGTGAATGGGAAAGGTTACCCCTTATCCAGTGGTCGCCCCTTATCCGTTGCTGGAGTCCGCATAACACTCGTCCCTTGGGTTGCATTTATCAACTTTTTGAGTCAATTTCGCCGCAAAAGCTTATTTCTCCAAAAACACCTACAAAGAGATAAAATACCAAAATAAGTACAAAAATGGGTACTAATAATATACACAATAGAGATGAAAATGGACACATAAATGCGTCTATCACTACATCAAGTGTTGCTGAGTCCTTCAATAATTGGATTCGGAAAGACAAGAGGTTGCCTGCCTGCGCCCTCGTTGACATGATTAGGTTTGTGTTTTTTTTTTGGTGTTTCCTTTGGTTTATGTTCATTTTTTTTTGTTCAAAATTTATTACAGGTGCTCTTTGTGTTCCATTCATAGGTTACGCATTATGGAGTTGATGAATGGACGTCGCGGACTGAGTGTTTTGATGGACCTTGAGTTGCTCACTCCTACCTACCAGACATTACTTAAAGAACAAATTCAATTGGTCGAGTTTGGAATGTTACTCAGTCATCTGATTATGTCTATGAGATTCATTTACCTAGGTTAGCTTTATCCCCTAAAACAAGTTTTACTGCAATATAGCATACATGTAGCATTGAATCATATATTTATTTTTCTGTATTTGTTTGCAGTACTGCATATATGTACTGCTTTTAAGTTATTTGTGCTGAAAAGCTTTTCTACCTTTTTGCGCATCTGCAGGTCTCACACTGTTGATCTGCTGAGCAAGACTTGCACCTACCAAAGATGGCGTATTTATGGGTTTCCATGCTCTCATGCTACAGCAGCTATTTCTGCCAAGGGTGATAAATACGTAGATTATATCCAAGACTACTTTAAAGTTACGAATTTTCAGCAGTTGTATTCAATTGCCATCAGACCAGTCCCTAACTACAACAGGACGGAGCAGTATGAACCATAGGATACTATTTTTCCACCCCATCCACGAGTTCCACCAGGTAGGCCAAAGGGAAATCGTATCAAGAATGCATGGGAGAAGAGTAGAAAATCCGTCCGATGTTCAAACTGCCACAAGAAAACTCATCACAACAAGGAAACCTGCACTGTCATTCCTTCTTACCCCTGAGTTTTAAGTTTCAGTTCTCCTTGACTACTTCTATTGGTCACAATGCATATTTTGTTTGCGCATCATTTTAAACATTTTGTTAGCTTTTTAGAGTACTGCAATTATGTACTGTTTTATATCTTTCTGGGACAAGGTATTTTGTGCTCATTTAAGACTCATTAATCAGAGAGCATCATTCACTTTCAGTATTATTGGTTTTTCAGGTTGCTTTATAAGTTTTTTTAAGAGTGCATGAGTTATGTACTCTAAGTTGTTATCTACTCTGTAATGAACAAGTATCTGGATAATTTTCTACTCTATTTTTTCCAGGTGAATGCACTGCATAAATGTTACAATATGTCACACCTATGCACTGCATAAATATTACAGTGAGTACCTGGTCATTATGGCTGTCCAAGATTGTTGAGTACAACGATTATGTACTCTGTATTTTTCCAGGTGACAGGAAATGTTACATAAGACACACCAAACACATAGATGCACTCTCATACTTTGGACTTTTACCATCCAACATATCAAGATTTTTATAAAGCGAAACAACTGTACATAGATTAAAGACAAACATCATAGTTTCGAGAACTGTTGTTATCAAAATAATTAAGAACAATTAGTAAACTTCGAATATATCAAAAACAACTAGTATCCTTTGAATATATTCTAGGATAACTTCTAGTATGCAGTCCTAATTCAGTGTTTCATATATGTACTGTCAGATACTAGCTTAAAAACCTTTTGGAGCATTAATATTCCATCTCTGCTCAGGAGGAGATGTTGCTGAGAGTATGTTGCATGCTAAAGAAATCCTCTTCTTCTGCATTTTAACTTTGAGTTGTTCAGGGTCCCCCAAGCTCATTCGCACTCCATCATTAACTTCCTCCTTTGCAAGTTTTTTCATGATGTGCATGACATATAGTGCACAATCAAGTGTTTTCCCTGTTGAGGTGTTGGGTAACTGATCAACTTTAATCTGCATACTTGTGGAAGGCCGCGGCGCATCAAGTTTTCATTAATTGATAACAAACAGTATTCCATACGTCTAGCATCTTCTAGACACTGGTCTTTGGATGCGACTTCCCGAGTGTTGTAGTGGTAGAATTCGCCTTTCTCGCATTCATACACAAGAAGCGTCCAATGCATGTTTTGATGTGACATTGGAATAATAATCTTCCTGGTTCCTCCCTCCATTTGACTGATGGGTACACTGACAACACTTTGTGCTGCTATTTGATGCGATGGGCTACTTACATAAAACTGAAAAAGGAATTTTTTTTATAAAAATGGTTACTTGTTTTCATCAGTATAGTAAATATGTACTGAAAATCATAGTGTAAAACACATATATGAAAGCATAATATTTGTTACAACATTAAAAAACTGTTTTATTTAATTTAGTATGGGTTATATGCAATTCAAATTCTCAATATCTAAAACAAAATGAGCATGAAGTTGGATTTTTCAATAGTACGAGAGATATGCACTGCACTTTCCAAAAACAAGATGCATGTTGTTTATTAAGATAAATAGGAAAACATACCCATCCAGATGCATCAATGTGCAATACTGGTATTACTTTCTCTGTCCATCCACCGTTTGCTCATTATGATATGCTTTTTTCAGTTGGTATTGCCAGTAATTTATAAGATCTGCCTCTAAAGCCCTGTTATGTACCGGATCTTCAAATGTCTCTGCAGATAATATGTGATGACCAACCTCAGTAGGAACTTTCCAAGCACTGGAGCTGCAAATTCAAATAATCAAAATCATTTATAAGTTTGATCCTAAGTGAAGTACATAATGTTTGTTAAAATGCAAGGGACATATCCAAGAGAGACTCACATTGAGGTTGCTTTGTCAAAAAAAGGAGAGAAAAACTCTATTTCTTGTGGAATCAAATTCTTATAGAACGGAGATTTCTTTAGCTTCAACAACTTGCGTGCCGTTTTCACTTTTTTAGGCCGTTCTTTAAGATTTGGACCACCTTTAGCTTTTCTCTTTTTCACATTCTCGTCATCCTTTTTCTGAACTTTCTCTGTTGGGAAATCTTGTTCAACTGGGGTTTCAGTTTTGGATTTTGGTTTTCGCCTTTTAATTCCAGACAATCCTTTGCCACTCCCGTAATCAGGATCAACTCTTTTTTGTGGGTTGCTCCGAGTTACTGGCTTCTGAGGGGTAAATGTGATTTTTGGGGTATATTTCTTCTCCTTGGCTGAGATAGTCGGCTTTTTCATCTCTCTTGAAGCAACTTCCTTGTCCTTGACTGACATACTAGTCTTTTTCTTCTCTATTGGTTCCACTTCCTTACCCTTTATAGCCAGCTTATCTTCGAGTCTCTTGGCAAATGGTACGTCGTCTTCCGCTGATGTCTGACTTACCCCAGGTTCCTTACCCTTCAATATAGCATAAACGTAAAAAAACAAATGAGAGACTAAAAAAATAAAAAAATGAACAGAATAGAACATCTGTATTGTTGGATTCTTTTCAGTACAGAACATATGCACTCTTAGTTTCACTGAGTACAGAACATATGTACTGTTGGATTTTTCCATGTTACAGAACATATTGCATGTTACTTTCCACATTTGCTAATTATAATTACCTTCTATAGCTCAACAAGAATTTCGAGAGTCTCATCATATGCATTAGATTTTTCGGTGCTTTTAATCTTTTTTAATCGAGCTTCCTCTCCCTTTTCAGCATCTAAAACTGGAGACTTCTGTGGAATCGGCAGCTGTAAATTTTCTGGTAACATGTTAAAGCGTCATTAGTAAAAATAAAGATGTAGATTTAGGTAGTACTAAATTCACAACACTCTCTGATTCTTTATAGCTTTCTCCTTCAGCGGGGTGTTGCTTTCTGTCATTCTTAATTTTCTTCTTCCTTTCTACTTCATTGAATGGAATGGGATCCCAAGGTTTCCTTGTTTCCTGCATTTTTTTGAAACAAATCAGATTTTTTTTATTCAGAAGCATGCTAAAAATATTTGGGGCACTGTAGCATATATGTACTAGGTTTTAATATGTTCATACTTTTTGTTGAGGTTCCTGAAGTTCAGCTTTCTCAGTTACATGATTCATATGAGCTTGTTTGGGTGCAGCTAGATCAATTGTTGAAGCTTCATTAAGTGTAGGTGCAGTATTGATTTGAGCTTGCTCAGCCGAGGGATTCATTTGAGCTTGATCTGATACTGCTATACCAACTGGAGCTTCATTAGGCGCAGGCATAGCTGCAGGAGGATTTGAGGTGGATCAGGTGCACCTAGATCAATTGCAGGCTGCTGCACCTCTTCTCCATTTTCAACATTTAGTCCTAAACCCAAGTCAAAAGTTGGTCTTGAAACTTGTGAGGGAGGATTTAGATCTTTAGCATAATATTTATCAAAGATTTGAGTTGGGTACAATTTTCCATGCTTTCTAAACTACCAGTCGACAGGTACTCCATATCAAGACTTCCTAAAGATGAAAAAGGATTTCCCATAATTTCATCCTGTAGATATTTTGAGTACTCATTGGTATAAATACCATTGCGATGGATGGCCAGGTCAATGAGTTTCTCCATCGGCACATTATGCAGTTCTTTCAGACTCGGTAGCTCACAAACCAAGGGCATAAACTGCCTATGTGGCAACATTTCTTTAAGTGAAGCATCCTACATAAATGAAGTGCCAAACCATATTATTTTATAGTATGACAAAGGATAAAATAAACCAAACTAGTGTAACGTTCAACTTTCTCACATGTCTCTCTCTAAGAGAACCAATTTTCGCTTTAATATTACCCAGAACTTGTGTCGTTGTTGTTTGTTGGAGTTCAGCTTTTTCAGTCTGTTCCAACATAAGGTGATTTTTTTTGTTCAGTATTGCAAATATGTACTTGTATGGTTTTCAATATAGTAGATATGTACTGACAAGTTGCAGCAACAATTTTTGTTTTTTACAAACAAAACTAATACTATAAGGATTATAACTTACCTGTGTTAGTTCTGGCATGCACTTTTCCTCTTGCAGCTCTTTCACCTTTCGCTCCAAATAAGATCGAGCCAAAATTTTAAACTGTGAAACCTCAAGAGCGTATTATGTGGGATTTTCTTCAGAGCTCCCAATAACATGCATAGTTGGAGTAGCATTTCCCTGTTCATCCGTTATTTCTTGTGTATCAACTGAAATTTCCTTTTCACTCTCTAAGGGAATAGTTGCTGATGGAATGGTGTCGTCTGAATTTCCACTCAAATGAACATCTTTTTCTGAGCTACTGCTAGATTCTTGATCTTCCGAGTTTGATTGTGGAGGTGGGTAAGCTCTGTGATATATATCATTCAAAAGTTCTTCTAGCTTACTCACATCCGTATGGAGGCTGTCCTATTTCCTGCTCTGTAACTCGCCCCATTTTGATGCAATTGTAAGCCTCAAATCCTCATGCTCTACTTCCAAATCCTCAAACTTGTCTTGCAAATCTTCTTTCAATGGTACGTCTTCAATTGGAAGCCTTTGAGAAATTTTATTTAACATTTCTTTTTCATCCAGGGTATACTCATCCTTAAATTCTTCAGAGAACTGAAAAAGAAAATGAAAGTTACCTCAAAGTGTTCTGGTTTTCACCAGTTTTTGTATCAGTATAACGTATATGTACTCAAATTAATAGTACATAACACACACACACAATCATTTGGTCAAACATAACTACTTTTCTGATAGTGTCTAAAACAAATCATTTCATGTATGAAAATATAAAAAAGTATATTTAATCAGTTTTTGAGATATGTACTGGTGCATCATTGTCTCCTAAACCAAAACAACAAGAAGCATAATGATATAAAACTTGTCCTACTAATATGTACTATTTTTCTTGGGGGCTTACTGTGTATTGCGAAGTCTCCATGTCCTTTAGGAATTCAACAAATATTTCTTTGATGTTCCACCTTGCCGCTTTCAGCAGGTATCGATTATCTGGTAACTTCAGTGGTTTCACCAAGTGAGTATGCTCCGCATACAACAACTGTAACAAAATAACATCAATAGAATCAAATACAGAATCTTAAATTGACAATACAAGAAATATGTACTTGAAAAAAACTTGAATTACACAATCATACCAGCAAATAGACGACACAACCAGTGATGTCCTCGGGAGTGTTGTAGTTCTGATTGATTTTTTTCTCTAAGAAACTATGTATCAGGTCCGGCCAAGATACATTATTTGACTTCTCGAGATCATCAACTAAATGAAATACTTTTCTTTAAGTTTATGAGCATCTTTTGTTGTAAAAAACAAAGTAATACACATAAACATGAATAGTAGCTTAACCATATCTTCCAGAGTTTGTTCAGTTTTTACTCTTGGTATCCTGTGCTCAGTATCTTCATCATCTTCACTATCCTGTACTTGTTCATTTTCGGTATCATCCCCATTGTCTTCATCACTGTCTTCGCCACCTTCAGATTCAGAATTGCGATCTTTACCATTCTTCTTCTTGATTCCAGTACGCTTGAGCAAGTTCAGGATCGCATTTTGTAGCATTGGTCTTGTAACCATGTTACTCCTGCCAAAGTGTCTAATGTAGAATGGTTTCTGTCTCCATCCACTGCCTCCCATCAAATTGTTGTCATTAGTTCTTCTTCCTGCCATTCTTGGCATTCCAAACATTCCAACCATTTTTCTAGTGTTGATGTGAGAACGTGTGTTTCACCTCTTCTAACGAACTCAAATGTGAGCTCATTCTTGACTCGACCCCTTTTGTAACACTTTAAGTACTTTTTAACAACACCTTCTAACTTTTCCCAATGACTTTATGTGTACTTAGTGTACCAGAACATTAAGAAAATCTGTCCATAAGAAGATTCACCTATCTTTTGTAACTGGGCTTCACTCAAAGTATATTTACTCGCCTTCATTTTGGTAACCAGGCTATGTAATGCTGTGAAACCAGATCTATACAACTTTCTAATAGATTTTGGCACAACCTTACCTGCAAAATTTAATTAGTTTTATTTCAGTATATCAATTATGGACTGCACATTCATCATGGCTGAAACACAAACAATCAGTATTGGCCTTATGTACTGTATATCCAAGATCATTATCTCATAAAGGAAAAAAAAAAGTGAAGCATATATGATTATTTTGTGTCACAAACAATCATGTATGGATGCATAATAAAGAATTTAATGATTTTAGAGTACATAAACACTGTTATGTCTCAGTATTGCAAATATAGGCATGCCATACACTGTTATTCAACAGTTTTTGAATTATGTACTGACAATCTATGTGCCAGAAACTCAAACAATGATATATAGACACATAAACAATGTTACCCATTCAGTATTGGACTTATGTACTGCCAAAAAACACCCAAATTCATAAAAAACCTCAGTATTTGATATATGTACTGGTGGTTCTATGTATCAGAAACAAAGAAAAACACATTGCATGTCACTTTTGATTATTATTAAACAGTTTTTGAGTTATGTACTGACAAATCTATGTGCTAGAAACACAAACTGCAAGTTGCATGTAAATTATAAACCATTTTTCATTAGTACTTCACATATGTACTGGTGGATCTATATTCCAGAAACACAAAAAACAAACTAAAAGTGTTAGAAATAGTACCTTTCTTCGGTTTTGCAACCGTTTTATTCTTTTTACTCCGTGTTCTTGCTTTCGGTCTTTGTAACTCTTCAGAATCATCTTTCGATGAACTATCAACAAGTTTCTTCTTTGATTTTGGTGTTACTACCTTTTTACTCTCCTTCCTCGTTGATCTTCTTGATTCTTCTTCTGATGACCTAGGAGCAGTACTATCATCCTTTATTACTTCCACTTCTTCAATTGTTCTTTGGATTCTTCTTGTAACCATTTTGGAAAATCTGTAAAATCAGAATCTAGGTTGTTAGGTTTTGCATTTTTATGATTTGGGTTTGCTGATTTTGAGATTTATTTTTGATCTCACTGAAAATTGGTTCTCTGATTTGAGATTATCTCTGAAAACTGCTTAGGTTTCTTCTTAAATGATTTTCTGAATGTTTTATGTGGTTGTACGAGGAAGAAAACCGTAAATGTAGACGTGGTTTACATGCGTGATTCTTCACACATGGTTACTACTAGGGTCTTTTAGTCATGTTCTTATTTTCAAAATATTATGGACCTAATGATAAGGGTGAAACCCGGTTGGACCCTACTATAACTAAGTATTAGGACCAAATAGCAAGTTTCTCAAATAAAAATTCCACGTAGAATTTTTAACACCCACTATTGGAGATGCTTTAAGGGTCTTAAAAATTTTCACGTAAGATTTTTAACGCACGCTATTGGAGATGCTCTTAAGAACACTACCGTAACTCGTATGTAACGACTTTGCCGGAGGTCCCTTGGCAATCCCCGCTGCCATACGAAATTAAGGGCAAATCATTATCAATCAGGTTCGTCTTACTGGTTTTACTTTTACTTTTACCTGCAGGAAAAAAAAACAAAAAAACCATGCGCTACGCTTCAAAGAAAAAAAAAATACCATGCGGCATGCGCTACTCTCCTTCTGTACGCGATAAATTCTCGACTCTCACCATCTCAAATTCTCGTCCGAGACGAGACTATTCACCGCGCAATACGCACCATGTCGTACGATAGAATCACTAAAAAAAACTCTAATTCACTTATTTTTCCCGCCTCCTCTAATTCCATCTCTCATTCTTCTCTCTCCTCCCTTCTCCTCCCTTCTCTATCTACGAAGAATTTGAATTCAGTTCTTCTATAACAAACGATTTCTACAGATTTGAAGAGATTTTATCTTCACGAACAACACCTCAACATCAGTAAGTAAGAAATCCGTCTGATCTTCAACTCGTAACACCTAACAGGTTCGATTCTCACTTTTTTGTGTTTGATTTTTACCTTTTGTGATTTCTCCAAGTTTTATTCACAGTTTTCATCGGTTTGTACCTGAAAAAGTCTGAATTACAAATTTGTTAGTTAAGTTTTCCGTAGCTGACATTTGAGCGTGTCTTAACAAATTTTGGGGACTTTTACTGTTTATTAAGCCTCAAATTTAGTGTTGTTTTGAGGTGAGCTTCATTTCTGTGTGCGAAATCGAAATCTCGAAATGGCACTTCAAGTTTTTGGTTTCTCAAAACAGAAATTTGGACAATTCAGATTACGGAGTGTAGTTAGGCTAGTAGATTGTTAGGCTAATTTTTGGTTCATATTGTCACTTGGATTGTCGCGATGGTGTTGATCTGGTCTGGTTTAAATATATTGAAATACGGTTGTTGTTGATGGTACTAGGGTTTTTTGTTGGTCTCTATGTTATAAATTGGTTTTGTATGGATTTCAGGTTATTATGTGCTAGTTCTGTATTTGACTCTCTACTGGTGCAACTTAAATTACAATGATGGAGCTTAAGAAACGTTGGAATTTTCGAGATGTAAGTGTCCAGGTATTTTCATCTCAGTCTGTCTTTCATGTTTTTTGCCCCTAAATAATGGTTTGGTTTGTATGTTAGGAGTGTTCAATGTCTAACACTTGCTGGTTGAACAATAATTTTAGGATGGGACAAGCAAATGTACGAGTTTTGGCAGTGATAATCTTCCATATAGCCAGAGCCAGTCCAGGAAAATATCTATTGGTGTTATGGTAAATGAACCTCTGAAAGGATACAAAACTAGGAAAGAAGAGAAAGTAGCAATCAATGAAGGAGGGGCAGCAATGACAGCTTTACAGAAAGGGAAACTAGCAGAAGCTTCTAAGATGGAGAATTCTCCATGGGTTTCGACCAAATCCTTCCACCAAGAGACACCGACAACTAATTCAGTTCAATTTCATCAGAGAAGGACTTTTGCTTTAAGATCTGGTGATGAAACACAGAAGAAGCCCAACAGCATGTGTGATCTACCTTTCCCACAAACAGTTAATGTTGTTGCAAACCAGACTTCAGTTTTACAGTTTGAAGAGGGTGTTCAGAACCAATCTAACAATAAGAGTGAAGCACCTATGACAAAAACAGTCCAGTTTTATGCAAACCGTATGTCAATTTTACAGTCTAGTGATGGTGGGCAGAAGAAATTTGATAGCATCACATATGAGAGGAAAGAAAAAGGTGGACGGACAGAGAGGGTAGAGGAATTTGCATTCACCGCTGCAAAAGAAGTTTGTGTGGTAGACAAAAGAGCAGAAGCGGAAAACCAAAAATCAGCTCCACAAAGCAATGGATCCCTGAAATTGAAACTGTGGGAGATATTAGGAACTGCTCCGGAAGATGAGAACAGGTTAAACTCTCAGACTCTTGAGGATGGTGTGAAGAATTCAAGGCTGGGTGGTAATTCGGATAAAAACAATAGCAATGTTGCCAAGCTTAGGCAAAACTCAGACACAATAGAGGAGGATTCTGAAAGTCCCCAGGAAACCATTAAAAGGCCTGAAAGTCCCCTGGAAACTATTAAGAGGCCAATGACCCGATCATTAACACTAAAGAAGACTTCCTCTTTAGCTAACCCAAAGCTGCTGAGTAAGATTAGTAATGGTGGAAAGTTGCCAAGTTCCTCAAACCATAAGCAACAGTCTGAAGAGAAAAGTATATTTAATTTCAGTGAGGCAGAAGGGTGGCCTACAGGCTTACATGGGATTGTCAGTGGTGGCACCTCAAGTAAGAAGAGAGGGAGAAAGAGTACTAAAGTCGAGCCACGAAGGATAAGCTTTTCTGGCAAAGCTGTCCCAGAAAAGCGCAGGCGAGCTATTGGGGAGAGTAAAAGACCATCACCACGTAAGAAGGCGACATCACATAGCAATACAACAGAAAGTTCTCATAGCCACTCAACTCAAACCAACAAAGAGTCGCCACAACCAGCCAGGGAAAAGTTAGACCGACAAGAAAACCTGAAGACTCCCAATTTACGCGAAGAGGAAAACCACCATGATAATGTTGATAGCATTTCCTCAAAGAAAAACACTCAAGAGGATGATGTCAGTAGTCCAGGATTGGAAGTAAAAACACCTACAGAGAACTGTTCTCTGAGCCCACCATCTGCAAAAACTAAAAAGATGCAGTCAGTTGGGAGAAGATTCACGTCTGAAGGGTTCTGTAAGTTGAGGACTTCCCAGATCTTTCGGCCAGATTTTTCTGGTTCGGACGCAGAAACAAAATCTCCCGTATCCTTATTTCTTGTAACATTTGATAGTCATTTTCTCTTTTTTGGGCTTCACTGCAAAAGATACTTCTTCAGTCTTTTGTCCTTCCTTATGAAGCATTCAGGATCCTACAGGAGAGCTTCAGAAGTCACCTATCAAGGAACGATCACATGTCAAAGAACAAGATGTGGAACAGAATCTGTCTCAATCTTCCAAGGAACAGGATACTGAAGATGCAGAAGCGAAGCTGTCTCAACCATCCAAGGAACAGGATGTCGAAGATGCTGAGGAGAATCTATCTCAATCATCTAAGGAGCAGGACGCTGAAAGCTTGGAAGAAGATGCACCCATCAAAAAAGGTATAATCATATTAAAGACATAAGTGTGCATATTCAGTTTTGAAATGATCCTCTTGAAGCTTGAAGGAACCTAGTATTTCAGTTCTTGATGTCTTGATGCCAAATATCATTCAAGTTTTGATTTTAGCTAAATAGATGAACTATATTAGACCAGATACAGCTATTACAACCCCTGCTTTCGCCGCCGACTATATGAAGACGATATAGAATTTCTATTACATGAATATATTATCATACAGAAAAATGAATAGATAGGTAATAATAGGTATTTATATTCTCATATTGTTGCATTGGGCTACAGCTTCCCTCTAAAATTCTGATGACATGTTTAATATTCATCCATTATATTGAACCATAGTGGTGGCAGACCAACATAATGGTTTGGATATACCTTTTCACTATATGGATTCTTGATGGTACATAGTGGTTTCCTTTACATAGAACATAAAAGAAGTCAGAGGTTAGAAATATTTGATTCTTATATGAACTGATGATCATGCAGTTACCCGGATCACAAGGACATGGGCTCCAGAGTCAGGTAGCCCTGATAAACCAAAATTCATGCTCCGTCCAAGGAAGAGGCTCTGCAGCCCAGTTAGTGAATTTGACCCCACTCCACTATCCCCTAAAGGCAAGATTCTGGGATCATTCTTTTCCTCTGTCCTGCTATCTCTCATGGGAGAACTAATGTTCTCTGTCGCATAAAACTTTCAGGAACTGAAGAGAGTAACAAGCTTCAGGAACCGTCCTATCAAGATGACGAAGATGGTTTGGCCAGGTTTTTATCTTCTCTTGCATGTTATTGAAAGAAGCTATGATCAACCTCATTTGGACTTCAAACTATTTTACCTATACAATGTTGCAACTAATCCTTTCCTCTTACAATATGTCAGGGCCGTATCTCTCTTTGCTTTTGCATTAGAGAAATTCAAGACCAGAATGAAGGCAGAGACAAGCAAGAGAAGCTCTATGATTCTGGCGTCTGTCACTGAAGGAATAAAGTTACAGCTGCAGGACATTAACTCTCAGATTCAAAAAGACATGTAGGTGTTTGACTCAGAAGTAAACAAATCGGTAGGTGGAGTGATGGTGATCTTTAACTTGTCTTCTCTCTTATTTGCAGAGGGAAGTTCACTGGCATTGGTAAATCTAAGAGGAAACGCCTGGAAACCAGATTCCTAGGTATCCACAATTCTTCTGGAATACCCACAGTTGTTAGATTGATTGAACTGCGTTTGTAGCTCACCTGACTTGCTAAACTATATATTTTCTGATTTTTCCTGTTAAGTTGACTACATTGATCATCGGATGGGTAGTACTTCTCCCAGCTCTGGCTATACCACTATTGCTAGCTGATGGATTTGAGCATCAGGATTGAATGTTAATAAGAATGATTGTTTATTTTTTATGTTTATTCTTGTCTTACGATTTAAAGAGTCGAACCTGAAGGTGATTTATTGATTTTTGAGTTAGGCACTGTGAGTAATTCCAGTGCTGCTGAGGACAGTAAACGAAATTTATTCTGTATATACTATGAGGGTTGATAGCTTTCATTATTTTGCAGAGCAACAAGAGCGGCTGAAGCTCATACAGGACAAGTTCAAAGAGGAGATAAACCAGCATATCGAGGACTGCAAGAACACACTCGATGATCTGGAAGCCTATCAGATTGAGTTAAAAGAAAATGCAGAGAAACAAAGTATGAATATCGACCTTTTATTTTCCATCCCGAGCCTTTTGTGTTGAAGTTTCATTTTTCAGTGCTTCTAGAAGACCAACATTACGCTAGTTCATATCACCAACCTTCACTCTTTCGTAGAATCAGTCCCTACTCGATTAAATGAATGTCATTTGTTCCATATTATAGACCATGTTGACCTGTTATTCGTCAAGTTGTTTCCAGACTGCTTCTGATAATATATAGATTCTTAGTTGTGGCCCATTAATCAGATTCTAGGTTGTCTAGGTTGTCAAACATTCAGAATATGTTTAACACAGGAAATAATTATAAGGATGCTAAACCAAAGTCAACTAGAATGATTTTAGGTGAACTTGAGTTGATTGCACCGTGGGAAATTTATTCATATCCTTTTGACATTTAATTTTGGTAGACTACCTTTACGGCTTGCCGAAACTCACAATTCCGAAGCTTTGTCGATCTATTTCTACTTCTAATTGCTTTCTGGATTGTTATCTCTTGTGTGAGTCCAAAGCTTTGTTGTTAGATGTTCTTGCAAAACTGAATAGCCTTTCACTATTTCGATGCGGATTCTGATTAATGCACTTAATTCAATTAAATTGTTTACCCTCTTTTCTGATCAGACGCATCACACAGAAAGCTTTTATTACAAGTGGAAGGTGCAATTGAAACTCAGCTCAGTGATGCAGAACAAAGAATTGCATCCATCCAGCAGGTAAGTTGCTTCTTATGTGTTTATCTGTTCTGCACTTATGCTGATACTTCACCACAGAGCCTCCTAATGCAGGTCACTCTATTGTGTTTATCTTAAAAGTTGGCTGTAATTTGATTAGAACAAAACTATGGGTTGCAGTATATGCACTTGGCTATATTACCCCTAGGGTGACTGATGTAATATTCTCGAAAAACTTGTTTCAGAAGCACTTTTATCTAAGCATGTTAAAGATGATCCATAATGAGTACGTACCTCTTTCATCGTGAAAATATTATGAGTGCATACAGCCGTCTTATCATCTGGATTAGTAGGTCCCTTCTAAGTGGCATTGCTACTTTGTCAGATTTTGCTCTCATTGCTTCTATTTACAGATTTTTTTTATTAGCAACTTTTCTTCTGTTATGCACTCAGAATACTGTGATAGTCACTGCCAGCGTTATCACAATTATTTCTGCTTAGGGTTTCCCTGCTTTTAGAATTGATTGGTGTTATATAGGCTTTCAAAATCAAATGAAAATGGTAATTAGCTGAGTAAGATCTGTACTTTTTTTTTGTTTATCTTGGAAAATGCAAACAATTTTGTTATAATTATTTTGCAGGTGGCGAATGGAAATATGTTGCAATTGAAGCGTATGATTGCAGAGTGCTTGAAAGACGGCGTTTTTAGTTGATGCAATTTTCATGGGTTAACTGTACAAAGAGATGAAGATAAAGTGCAGAGAAGATGATTAAAAGATTGTATTGTGATTTTTTTTTCCTATACCAACATGATAATATTCTCATTCTGAAGGTACAAATTTTGCATGCCTTGCTCCAAACAGTTAGTACAAAAGAAATAGCTAACAGTGTATATGTAATCAATCTCCACATTTCCACGGTAACTTTATCTCAAAAATGTTAAAGGTATTAGACTATTAGTTGGTACACGACAGGATTGATAAATGTTTATCACCTTTTATATTTTCTTTGTCTGTTGATTCCCTTAGATTAGATATCAATAGGTGGAAAATGTTGCTGAAATTTATTTTGTTGTGAACATTCATCGAAGTAACCAAACGCCTAAGTATGCTTCAAAAAAAGAAAAAAAAGAAAAAAAAAGAAGAAAAAAAACACCAAAGTAATCAATGCAATGGTTATACTGACCATATTCTTCTCTATTAACTCTTGGCCTGTGCTGGCGATGGACTTTGACCTACGGCCTTGGGCTTGCATTCCAAACAGGATCTAAGACGAATCTCATACCACCAGTATTACACCAGTAGTTTTATGTATTTTACGAACCGAGCATAGGACGACAAGTTATATGCCAAAGTTTTATGAGATGCACAAGTGTGTTGTACTTGTAATTTGTAAGACTCATTTCTATAAGGAGGTTGGCGCCCGGTGGGGGACGGTATATGAAGCTGGGTCTAGCTTTATTTACTACCCCCAATCAGGATGCAACCGTCTTCTCTTTCAGTCTTGTTCCGTCTAACACCTAATTCCTAAATTACCCTCACACTTTTGTGATCTTTATTTAGGTTTTTGATTCTCTATTTTTTCTCAGTTCTTTTGAAAATTTCTTAACTATAATTTCCGCGGGAGTCTTTCCCGTCTTAACAAGATTTTCAACTTCGTAGTAGTCATGAATTCTTCAGTTAGAGAATTCATAAAGAAGGAAGTACCTGATTGGGACGATGAAGTAGTTGCAACCGCTCGATTTAAAGCTTTGAGTGGACAAAGATCGGATTGGGAATCCAAACTCCTGTTCTGGAAAAACTTGATTCTGAAAGTTGCCCAACATCTGAATGTCTTCGTCGTTCGCTCATCAGAGGTTTCATCTTTTTTTCGTTTTGGTTTAAATTCTTGCTTTTCATTAGTAAGTTTTACATTTTGGGCAGAATGTTCACTAAAACTTCTACCATTATGTCTTAGTTAGGCATTTAGTCAAACAACTTGGTTGCCTGTTTTTTGTTACTTAAATTCCGCTGCATGAGGTCCCTATGCCCGTGTTTAGCATCACATCTTTATATTGTATCTCGAGCTCATTTTCTAGGTCCAATTACTGCTGAATTGTATACTTATCTAATCTAAAACATTACTAAATGAGAGTCTTATTTTTGTAGGTGAGGAATATTTGGTTTAACCGACAAGGGTTAACTCCTCTGTGCATTGACCAAGTGCTGGTAAGCTTATATTGTTGTCTACATTTTGAGAACTTAGTTGTAACTGCCAATTTGCTATAATATAATTATATAGTAAGCCTTAATTAAGGCCGTTAGTGGCTATTAGACTGGGTATTTAGCTTAACAATTTGCTATGCTACGTTATACTGTCAACTTTGTCAGTTTGAACTTTGCTTTCTAATTTTTCAGCTTGAAATGTATAGTTCGGGTGATATTTTGCGGAAGAGCGATCTTATGGATCCAACTGCCGGGCGTTTATCCCAAATGTTTAAACGGATGGTTAATTTGATAGGTATTTCGGGACCATCCTCTTCCGAAGAACTAATTGAAGAGTTTCTTATTCTAAGTATACCACTTCAGGTATGTCTCATACCACGAGTCTTCTTCTGCATGTCAGAGTGTATCTACTATCTTCCAATTTGTGGTTCTTTCTGGGCGTTTGTTCCACAAAAAGGTCTTGAATGCAGATTCACCACTCGTTGTGTCTGAGCAAGGAGAGTTCTAAAATTTAGTAAAGTTTTTTTGATTTGTAGGAAAGGGCTGCTGAAGTAGTCAAACTTTTATCTGAAAGCCACTGGACATCTTTTTGCACTGTTACTATGAGCGAGCTCCAGAAGATCTGTAATGGATCCACTGAAGCCTCTACGGTTTTGAGTTACTTATCAAGTACAGGAAAAGCACGATACCTTTCGATCTGTAAAGCGGACTTTATTGAGGTACTGCATATTCTTATTTAATCTCTAAAACCGTAATCATATTGAAAACCATTGTTCTCTGATATACAATTTTAAAACTTGCCTACTTTGCTCAGTAAGTTTTTCTGGTCAACCATTAACTTAATCAAGTTTGTCACTGGTTCAGTGAGTTAATGAAATACGTTGGAAGCTGCTAATTTTAGACCTTGAAAGAGCCTGCTTAAAATTGGTGTCTGTGTTTATCACCGTTTGTTATTAAAATTTGTACTTAAACTAGTTGTTTATAGGGTGTCAAGGTTTCTCTTGTGAAAGAAGCTGTCCCTACTATCTCAAGTCTTGACTATGATGTTCTGCAATTGATCTGGACAAAGGAAAAGCTTCAGCAGCAACTTGATGTTATCGATCAACGTTATGAGATGTAAGTTTTTCACCATTGATTTCATATTTCCTACTCCCTCCGTTTCAAAATAATAGGCTTGTTTGTGTGCAAATTTATACACAAACAAGCCTATTATTTTGAAACGGAGGGAGTAGCTTATTTTGGCCTTTTTGGTGCTGGAATTGTGTTGCTCGTGGAAATCTTACTTCACTCTGCATGTTATGATTACTTGGTTGGTTAGCTGCTATGAAGTGGTAAACATGTCTGCTTATAATTGGTTGTTCTTTTTGCAGGTCAAGGAAATCCGCATTAAACTTCATGAAGGCTGGCAACAAGCAAGTCGCGCTCAGGCATGCAAGGCAATTAAAATTGAATTCTGAAAGCAGAGAAAAGTGCACGTCCATGTTGAACAGGGTTGAGGAAGTTCTCACAATCATTACAAATGCTGAATCCACAAAGAAGGTTAGTTAATTAGAAACTTTTAGAATATCTTCAGTTACACTTGTAGACCATCGTGATTCGTCAAATGTCTCAAAACTTAAAATTTCTCCCGAGCGCTGATTTTTTTGTGAGAACAATTTGCTTTACTTATTTGGCTGAGCTTGGCTGTTTTGCCTTTACTTTACCAAGTTTCCCGTCTTTATCCTAGTTTTATGGTTTGCTTACCCAGTTATTTTGGCTGATACCAGGTCGTCGAGGCAATACAAATTGGTTCTCGGGCAATGAAGGAAAGTGGGATTAGTGCTGAAGAAGTCCACGTTTGTCTACAAGAGCTTGATGATACCGTTGCTTCACAAAAGGAAGTTGAAGAAGCTTTAGGTAATTCTGCTACTCCGTAGCTATCCCATTTTATTCTTCACATCATAAATTCTCCAAAAAATGTTAATTTTTACTTTATTTTGATAAACAATGGTTAGACTATCATGTTAGAAAGAAAATTCTCCACATAATTTAAGCCACCTAAATAACTTCCCTCGCCGAGGTGTTTCGTAAGTTATGGTACTGACTTTGGATTTTCGGATTTTGGCAGCATCAGCTCCAATTCAATGCACAGATATGGACGACGAAGATTTGGAAAAGGAATTCAGGATGCTGGAGATGGAACTCGAAGATTTGACCCCACAGAAATATACTGCTGCACCTACTCAGAATGATTTACTAAAGAAAGAAGAAAGTAAAATATCAGAAACTAAGATAGCAGATATTGGGAGGATAGGAGAAGCAGTTCCGCGAGAATCTGCTGAATCATTGGTCAGTAAGTTATCAAATCTCCAGCTTGAGGCAGCTTAGTTGTCTACCTATTGTGAGTTCTGTAATTGTTTCATCATTTGTAAAGTGTTAAGAGCTTTGCTTCTGTTTATAACCATCTCAAATGCTTGTATTTCGAAAACCATTAATGAATATATCTTTTCTTCTGTCACACACTATCCCTTTCCAGTTTTTACTTGTTCAACTCTAGTTCTACTTGGTGTATATTGTAAATTATTCCAGTCAAATTTTGGAAAATTTTGTTGCAGTTTTATCAGTATAAAACAAAGGAGAACTGAATATATTTTGTAACTTACAATATGTCGCCTCAGGTATGATAACCCCGATGAGCTACAGGCAGCATGAGTAGTGAACCCCTACCCTTGGAGTACAATGAACAAGGATATACTTCTTGGAGCGCTTCTGATGGAACTGCTTAACATTGTGAACAGAATGTGTTCACAGACTCGATCAGGCAATGAACCCTACCCTTGCATGCAATCTTAACATTCTTAATACCCTGTTTCTCCCAATCTGAAGGTTGAGAATAACGCCTAATATGGTAAGATCAATGACTCATCCAACTTCTTCTTCCTAAAACTCTTTGTTGGCGAATTGTGGTGTACTCACTTATGCGAGCCGAAACAATCTAGAAAAAAATAAATGCAATCAGGTCTGAATTGTGGTGTACTCGATGGGCTATATCCTGCTTATCTGAATTCCTAAAATGCAATTGCCAAAGTCAATTATTTGCTAGAATCCAAACCAAATTCGGCATTTCCATTTGATGCTTTTTAGTGCGCCTTTAGTGATATTGTTTTTTTCCAACTCATAACCACTTCTTTTGTTGTCATACTCTCTCAGTTAATGTATCATGCTAAAGTTGGTTCAAAAGGCACAGACAATTACAAACTGGGAAATCTTGCAAGGATAAACATACTGAAATTAGTTCTGTTAGATAAACTGTCAACTTCAGTTAGACATTTGGAGTTAGAATTCAATTACAGGCTGAGAGAGAAAAGGGTGCTCAGCTCACAAAGTGGGGGCATATAACTTCTTCTAGAAAAAAGTAGAGCTGGAGGATAGAGAGATGCCAGATAATTTGGTTAACTATGTTTCCAAAATTAGTGCAAAAGATACAAAGTTCCAAATTAAAGGCAACTGGTTGTGGTGTAAAAGCAGAGATTTTGAGAGTGACACTGACATAAAGTAGTAGTGCCTAAGGCTCTGGTAACTGCATGACAGCCACGAAAAACTGATTTATCCTAGTTATGGCACCACATCTACCGTGCTTACATCACCCATGACTTCATATAACATCATATAATTCTCTTTCTCAATAAATCTGTCTCTCACACAGCACATATAACTTTCTCATCATCATCAATAGAGAGAATTGAGGGACATGGAGAAAATGGGTTATCTTAGGCTTGTTATGCTGGTGCTAACACTTGTACTAGTTTCTACACTTTGGAAACTCTTTAAGCTTCTTATATGGAGGCCTTATGTTGTAACAAGATTTTTTGAGAAACAAGGAATCAGAGGACCTCCGTATTCAGTGTTGTCAGGTTCACTACCTGAAATCAAGAAGCTGAAGAAAGAAGCAAGAAATTTGGTCTTGGATTTGAATTCTCATGACATCACTCCTAAAGTTTTGCCTTATTACCTCAAGTGGACCTAAGAATATGGTCTCTATCTCTCATTTAATTTCATATTTATTTATTTGATGTGGGTTTCTGTCTCTCATTTAATTTCATATTTTTAAATTGTTATTCTTGTGGTAAATTTAACCATTGGCCGTTTTCTCTTCTGGTCTTCTTCTCTAGTTTGGTTTGTCAAAAATGAATTCTGCCAGGTCTTATAGTTAAGCCTTGAATTGTGTTGCTTACAAGAAAGAAATGAAGAACAAAGGGAAGATAACATGATTACAGTAGTTTCTTCACTAGCCTTTTGCATGTGAGTAGTTGCACGTTCACCTTAGCAGCTTGGAATTCTTTGAATGAATCCATGGACAGCCCTTTGGAAGATCTGGGCATGAGTTCTAACATTGTAGTCACCACTAGGATATTAATTTCTGCCCACCTTGAGCATATTCTTCTAAATAGCTTTCTGATTTTATTTTTCTTCTTCTTTGTGCTCAAACAGGAAAACCATTCCTCTATTGGTATGGAACAGACCCCAGAATTTGCATTACTGACCCTGAGCTGGCGAAACAAGTCTTATCGAACAAATTCGGTTTTTACACGAAACCGAGGATAAACCCAACAGCAGTTGCAATGATAGGGAAGGGATTGGCTCTAGTTACTGGAATGGATTGGGTGAAGCATAGAAGGGTTGTGAATCCTGCATTCAACACAGACAAACTCAAGGCAATGACTAGAAGAATGGCAGCGTGCACGCTATCTACACTCCAAGGCTGGGAACATCAGTTGGTTTGTTCTAAGAATCATTTTAAAGAGATTGATATTAGAAGGGAATTTCAAAATTTAACTGGCGATATCATTGCGCATACTGCCTTCGGTAGTAGCTATATCGAAGGGAAAGCAGTATTCGAGACTCAACGGGAGCTTCAACCATATGTACTTGCATCTGCTACTGATATATACATCCCCGGAAGACAGTAAGTCATTTGCTCACCCTCCTCCATTCTTTTCCTAGATAGGCCCTTTGGTTACTTCCTGCTCTCCTTTTCTGCAGATATATTCCTACTTGGTCAAATCGTCAGACGTGGAAGCTTGATTCGAAAATAAGGACTACTGTCGGAAGCATCGTGGAGAGTAGATTAAAAAAAGGTGATGAATCTGGATATGGAGACGATTTACTCGGGTTATTGATGGGTGTGTCTGAACCTGCTAGCCTTAAGCAAGCAGATCTAAAGCTGAACATGCATGAGATCGTAGAGGAGTGCAAAACGTTCTACTTTGCAGGGCATGAAACTACTTCCAATTTGCTTACATGGACAGTATACTTGCTGAGTTTACACCCGGAATGGCAGAATAGACTCAGAGAAGAAGTCCAGAAAGAATGTGGAAGTGAGGTTCCTGATGCAGAAAAACTGAATAGATTGAAACTGGTAGTAAATGATATTTTTTTTCTTCTTCGGTATCTTGTGTTAGAATCAGAGAAATGATTCATGATGATTACTACATTGACAGCATATTCAATGAGTTTATGTGCG
Organism: Papaver atlanticum; assembly: GCA_023531105.1. NCBI lineage: Eukaryota > Viridiplantae > Streptophyta > Magnoliopsida > Ranunculales > Papaveraceae > Papaver > Papaver atlanticum. Next base: position 7,045,621 of record JAJJMB010003633.1, read on the forward strand.
TTTCACCTACTAAATGTTAATGTGAACCTTGCAGGTGAACATGGTTATTCTTGAAGTTTTGAGGCTGTACTGCCCAGTGATTTCATTGGTCAGGGTAGCTTCCGAAGACATGAAATTGGGAAAACTGATGATTCCCAAAGATACTATGGTGACAATTCCTCTTGCAATGATTCACAGGAGCAAAATGCAATGGGGGGAAGATGCTAATGAATTTAATCCCAGGAGATTTTCCCAGGGGGTGTCAAAAGCTGCAAAACATCCAAACGCGCTCCTTGCATTTTCAGTAGGTCCTAGAGCCTGCATTGGACAGAATTTTGCAATGATGGAAGCGAAGCTGGTGATTGCACTGATTCTTCAGAGATTCTCATTCTCTCTCTCCTCCACGTACATCCATGCACCAGTCGACAACCTGACGCTGCAACCACAGTTTGGTCTCCCTGTGGTCCTAAAGTCTTTAGGTGTCTAAGACAGAATGCTCTGTCATTATCCTTACCACTCTATATCTCCGTGTCCAGAATTTCAGCTTCATATATTTTGTTTGGTTATGAGAAGACTAATAGCTAGATACATGGATGAAAGTGTCTAATGAAAAAAAATACTCGAGACTCAGGTTGGTAGTTGAATGATCATGTTCATAGGGGTGAATCTAATAAACTTAGCGCAGTTGTTTTATCTATGTATGTATATAAGTGAAATAAAATGAGCTAATAGAAAATTTAATGTTCTTTGCATTTCGGATCTCCCTAAAACATTTACAAACTTTTCCGGTGAAAAGCACTCGAAGTGCCGTAATAGAAAGAAGAGGAAGAATGTGGGATGTCTATTTCTGGAGCCAAGGTGTGATTGAAAAAGAGTGGTAGGTAACCAGTTAACTTATAAGATATGACCCAAATTCAATGAAAATATATACAATAGAATTTTTTGAGGCCAACAAGAAATGCAGAGTATGAATGTATGATGTGGTTGTTCTTATCAAGCTTTTACATCGACAGCATATAAAATGAAATGCCTTTTCTGATTTTTAAAACACGAACTCGAGTATATATGAATTTCACCATCAGATATTCAGATAGTAATAAGCGACCTGACCTGACCTGACATTATAACGAGGAAAGGGATTTTACACTGAAGATTATCAGGTGGTTCCAATACGAGAAGCTACATTATATATTCTTGTATTCAGTTTTGACCAAACAGATATGAACTGCACGAGACAATGTGTAGGAAAGATGGCATAAAAAAGTTCACATTACTTTGACAAGAGAAAATTATCAACACCAAGCAAATTACATTTATCAAATCGTAAGTTTATAACTGTAACACAAACATTACATGATCCTATCAACTGAAAACCGCCACACAAATTGATAAGCATTTAACATATTATACCTGAACAAAGCACTAACAAACCCAAACAATACTTACAACTAAAATGAATAAAATTTGAAAAAGTAAAAAAACAAACTAGTCACGGATGTAGAGCAAGTGCATCAATCTTACCTTCTATGTACACCCATTTGATGTTACTGAAGCATCCGCAGCAGAGACAGCACACAGCAAGACCGACATCCAATATGACCCCATATTACAATACAAAATCCAAGCAGGAAAATGCAACCTGATAAACGATTTTGAAGTATCTTCATCCTACTTTGCTTTCAAATCTTCCTTGGTATCGACTAAGATGGTTTTTGAGCTAGGAGATTTTCCAATGATTGCTTTCTTCACTTTCACAATCGACTGTTTCACCTTTGACATGATGTTGTTTGAATGCTTTGCTTTAGGTGGAGTGTCTTGTTTAGGTAGGTCCTCTTCTGCTTTTGGGACTGTAACATCTTTGCTGGACTCCAGAATTGGGGCATCAGGTTTTGCATTTTCCTCAACCGTATCTGCTGCTTTATCTAACTTATCTGCACCAGTTTCTACACAGTCTGCTGCTTTCTCCTCTGATACTAACTCCTTGGTTTCTTCCACTGGTGCATCAACAGTAGTAGTTGCGGTAGCAGTAGTAGTATCAACAACATCAGTTTTTTCATCTATACTTTTATCCTTGCTAGGTTCAACTGAAGCAACTTTATCATCTTTAACACACTCCTCTCTGTTCTCTTCAGGGACCACTTCGACATCCCTAGATGTGGTCTCTACTTCAGAAGGCTTTTCAGTAACCTCAGTAGCCAAATTGGAATGGCTCACTTCCTCGTTCTTGGCAGTCTCGAGTTGTTGTTCTTCAACTTTCACATTCTTCACTTCAACAGCTTCTTCACATTTAACGTTTTCTACTTCTTTCTGTTCTTCAACCTTTGCTGCATCAAGTGCACCTTCTGTTGCCAGTTCTTCAACCACGTTAGCTACATCCGCAGGCTTGGTTATCTCAGCTTCGTTGACCTCCTCAAATTTTCCCACCTCAATATCGGCTGTTTTTACAACATCAGGAACAATAGATACTTCCTCTACCTTACCCACATTAATTTCTATTGGTTCAGCAGGAGTTTCATGACTGGTAGGAGTTACTGTTTCAAGAATTGCAGGTGCATCAGGCTCCTGATCTTTAGACATCAGTTCCTCGAGGGATTTACCTTTTGGAATTTTAGTCTCTGCAATTTCTTTAGGCTCAATAACCTCAGTTTTTTCTTCCACTACTTTAACAACTTCAGGTGATTTGTCCTCCACTGCCACAACCGGTTCTGGCACTTCTACTACTTTAGAGTCAGGTTCTGGAACTTTTACTTCTGAAGTAGGAGTTACGTCCTCCAATATATCTGCTGCCTCAAGTGACTTTTCAGTAACTTCGATAGCAGAAATGGAATCATTCACGACCTCAGTAGGGGTAGTTTCAGGTTGTATCACCTCCTCAACAACAGGGACATCATCTAACTTTGACACCACTTCCGGTTCCTTTTCAACAACTGCAATTTCCGCAACGGGAACAGCAGAAACATTTGACACCACTTCTGGTTCCTTTTCAACAACTGCAATTGCCGCAACGGGAACAGAAGAAACATCTGGTTCTGGTTTGCATTCCTCAATAACTTTTTGGACATCTACAGCTTGAGCATCCAAAACTGGAACCTCGTCCACCTTTTCGACGGGCACAACAGCAGGTGCTTCAATTGGTTGGTCGTCTTTCTTTTCTTCTGATGCGACTGCGTGAGGTGGACATGCTAATTCCTCAGTTATGGGCTTTTCTTCCACAACTTCTACTCCGTTTTCATTGGGTGGAGAAATAATTTCTTGTTCAACAGCTTTAACTTCACATACTTGCTTCTCCACTTGCTGCAAGAATTGGGAAACAATAAGCTAAAGTGTTGGGATATAAATATCAAAGGAAAGCATTATTGGAAAGTGCAGGGGCAAGAATGAACCTTACAGTTCCGGTAATTAAATTGCCAATCGAATCAAATGAACAAGATGTTAACATAATTCAAATGGATAAAAATAAATCACGGGAAAATACAGATTCTCCATTCACTTTCTCCAAGTTTGGTTCTTTAAATATCATCACACCCCAGAGAAACATAGAACTCATATATTCTATATCAAGTTCTTAACAAGTTATCTAACCGATAAACAAAACAAACCTAAAGAAAGTGACAGAAAAATTCCTAGTGTTGGCTAAATCATAAAATCCTCAACCAATTTCAAATAAGACCTTCTTGTTTTGCGCCTCAAATTCAACAAATAAAAGATCCATCTATACGCAACCAAAATATTGGTTTTTGGAAGAAAAAAATCCGTGGTACGAAACGGCATCATAATTAGGCTCTCATAATTAATAAAAAAACCAAGCAACATGTACTAATCCAACCAAACCCCATGACAGGAATTAAATAACAAAACCAAAGACCTAAAAATTCAGCAAAGAAACTAGAAACAGATATTCATGCTGTCGCTCACTCACTTGTTCAATCCATGTAGTTCTTAAATCCCAATAAGTGATAAGAGAAAATCAAAAGCAAACACTGATTTATTTGTTTACAAGTCCACTTATCGGCTCTGGTAGACGAAAGTAATAAGCTCTTGAACTTTTATTATTGATGCATAAGCTCTTAATTTTACTCTCACACAATTTCTTCCAAAACATAAAATTTTCTAAAGTAAAAACAAAAGAAAATCAAGTTTCTAAAGAAAATAGACAGAGAAGCAAAGTAATTAAAGAGTTTTAAGAGTTAAAGTAGACTCAAAAGGAATCCAAGTACTCCTACTTAAAAAATAAAAACCCTCAAGTAGGAACTTCTATCTAAACCAAATCCTTTTTCTTTTCTTTTGATGAAACCCCAACCAATAATAATAGCAGTTTTGCATACAAAATTGGCAACAGAATTTATTTTACCTCAGTAGTAGTATGATCAGGAATAGCAACAGTCTCAGTAGCCATGATATGATGCAAGAATAGAGTTTACTTAGTTTTGATTTGAAGAAAGAAAGAAAGGAAGAAAGAAAGAATCAAGAGAGAGCAAGGGAGAAAGAGAGAGAAGTGAGGAATTGAATGAAATGGGGGAGGAGGGTTAACAAGTGGAAGCAGCAACTTAACCCCGGAGAGACAACTAAGAAAGTGAGAACACTACAGAGTGTGTTTGCTCAGCACATGAGCTGTACTAATGACACTAGAAAGCAAGAAAAAAAATCCCATTTTTATCTAAATACAACTCATTCACTATTGACTGACTACTGACCCCCAAGACACCAGTCCAACTCAAAAAAGCTTTTGCAACTACTCTCTCTCTCTCCCCCCTATGGAATTTAGGTATACAAAAACAAAGAATACTACTGGATTGATTCCACTTTCTGAAAACCAACTGCGCTTGGGCGGTGTGGTGACACGTGGAATATCTTGCAAGCTGGGTTGCACGAGAATTTCTTGCAAGCTGGGTTGCACGGACACGGACGCAGTGACACGGACATGACGATGACGTGGACACGACCAAATACTGAAAATATTAGGACGCGGACACATATACATAATATAAATATATACAAATATAAATTTCATGTACAAAAAAATAAATAATATGTGAATGTTAAATCTAAACTAGGATGTCATTAACCTTAATAGTTAGTGAATAAAATAATGTAAATATGTATAAATTTATAATATGTACAAATAATATCAAATAAACAGAGCTGGTGCAATGGTTCGGTGGTCAGTGTAGCGAGTTTCAGGTCTGTGGTTCGAATCTCTTCAGCAGTAATTATTTTGGGGTGATTTGAATGTGCGTCCAACACCTGAAATTCGCGTCCAGGCCAGTGTCCAGCTCGCGTCCACCACCGGAATCACGTGGGACGCGCACGTGGTGCGTCTGACACGCGTTGAGTCCGCGTCCCCCGTGCGTCAGATGCGGATACTGCTTCAAAACCAGCGCGTCCGTGCATCCCAGCTTGCAAGCTTTGTTTACTTGGGCGGTTGGAGGAGGAGGGGTCTTCTTTTTGTTCAACTTCTATGTGACGACTCTCCAACTCCGTGGAAGAGTCTGTCATATTCAAGACGGCTCCATCTCTCCATTTGCTTTCCAGCCTTCTCTCTTGCTTTTTTTTTCTTTTTTTTTTCTTTTTTTCTTTTTCTCATGTACTTTGCAGCTGAAGATCTGTATACGGTGTAGAAACAATGCCAAAGTTTTACGTGTCTATTTCATCATTATCTCTTGGCTAAGTATATTGCACATCAGTGACCCAGTGTCTCAAAAGCCTTGGCCCTGTTGTATATCCAAGTCTTTTCCTGTTAGATTATCTTTGGATTCTCATCTTATCTAGATTAATTAAACATGAAATAGTTTTTTATATTAAAAAATTTCTTGACAAACCCAGGGAGCCTGAGAAAGGAAAGAGCGGATCCCTGCTGGTTTTGGGGTGGGTGGGGGTGGGGATGGGGTGGGGCGGGCGGCAGAGACTACCAAGGGTAAACGTGAGAGTTGTTTTTTTTTATCTCGGGTTGTCTTGGTGGCTTTTCTTATTCTTAAAACTAAGAAGTAATGATGATGCAATATGTTTCCACAACTAAGAAAGATGAGTTGAATGCTATTAGAATTTTGGAGGAAAATCCCGAGAACAGGCCTATAAACAGTATGAATAAACTTTTTAGTATTGGGATATGTACAAGTATAATAGGGCTTAGCCTCTGTGTTTATTAGGATTTTTCTCGGGATTTATTTTCGGTAAACCTAGCATTTTTGAAAAAGATACTAGGAAGATGTATAATTATTTCTTCTATCTTAATCTTAATTTTTATCTATATCCCCGAGTTAAAGGAGAAACGGTCTAATATCCAGGTTCGACAGGTAGGGTTCGTCAAGTGGCAGGAGAATATAAGCAGTGGTTTGACCTTTGCTAATATCGAGGCATTTTTAGCACAATTGGCTCCAGAATTGGAAAAAAGTTCTACAGTTAAGCGTGCTAAGGCAGAAGTAATTCAGGGATAGGTAACCTCATGAGGAACTGCTGCTAGATGAACGTATCCTAACCCGTTGAAAACCCTATACTGCCGGATAACCACAATGGCTAAGTGGGTGCAATACCGGTGGAAGGTCGGGTCATTATAAATGGTATCAGGAACTGATGACGGGTCGCCTGCCGAGGGAGAGGAGGTACGCTGGTGAGATAGGTACTTATCTCATGTGGGACAAGGAGCGTCGAAGATCTGGGGTTATACATTCCGAAATGAGGACAACTACAATTTAAAGGTGGTAGTATTGTAATATCCCGATTCGACAGGTAGGGTTCACCGAGTGGAATATAAGTAGTGATTTGACTTTTAGTAATACCGAGGCATTTTCAACACAGTTGGCTCCAGAGTTGATAATAAGCTTCGCAGTTTAACATTCTTGAACAGAAGCAATCCAAGGATGGATGACCTCCTAGGAAGTTTTTGCCAGATGATCATAGCGATGGGCGTCGAAACCCCACACTGTCGTATAACCGTAGGAGCTAAGTGAGGACAATATCGATGGAGGGTCAGATCATTACTAAGGGTGTAAATTTTTTGGTAGTGACTTCTCTATCTCTATATATCTTCATCCTTATATATTATAGAGATTCTTCGAAGTCTTTTTCAAATTTGAAGAATTAATAGAGAATCTTCAAATTGATTCGAATTTCATATGTTATCCATTTATTTCTTCCGATTACAATGGAATGTCATCCATCCTTATAATATATATAAAGTCATTGTATAATTTACATCAAAATAAAGTCATTGCATAATTTACATCAAAATACCTGTAGTATTATTTGGGAACGAGAATATTGTGGGTACCAAAGATCACTGGACCATATTTGGGTCACTATGGTCACGCGCTCAGGAAACAAGTCGTTGCCGCTAAGTATTATACACAGTTATAACATAGTCTCGGCAATTCTAACATGGTAAAAGATCACAATGAGTTTGTGTACACTTGATCCTTATAAACAGTCCCGATCCCAAGAGTCCACAGTAGGTTATACATTTCTATTCAGAAATAACATCACTCTTTACTCTTTAATGTTACTATGTACTTGGGGTGTATGTTTTCCTAACAACTACATTTTTGGCAGCGTAAAGGATTCGATGAATATCACTCGGTATTAACTATAGCGCCAACGTTCGAATTAATATCGCCAACGGTCGACTTTGTAACACCTATAATACCACACCCCTTCATGCCTTCCCTTCCCATCCATTTTCTTATGTTCTCTAGTTTAACAAAATTATTTTTACTTCCTAAACAAATATGAGTGAGAAAAGAAAAAGAAACAAAAAACTCAAAGGATCTACTCTTATCCCAGCCAGTAGATTAAGTTATGTTGTGGATAAACAATATGAGTTTCAAAATGTTAGACAACTAGTCGGTGATGGTGCACTCCTTATGCACATATCTGGCCACCCGGAGCGAGTTAATTCAATATTTCTAAGAGGTGGATTGTCTGAGTTCCGTACGGTGTTTGGGTTACTTCCTTGTGCTTTTCAGAGAGAGTCTGAAGATATCCTTGGCGACATTTATATGATATACAACCTAGAAACCACATGACTCAAGTAATTCAAGTTATATTCGAACGATGGTGGAAGACTACAAACACGTTGTTTTTCAAAGATTTTGAATGCGGTAAGTTAGTTTTTTCTTGTAATTAAATTTTTAGATTATGTTTTTTGTTTTATAAAATTCAACAAACTCTAATTATGAATATGCTGTTAAATAACAAACTAAATTGGGTATCAGAAGATAAATGGAAAGTAAGACTTCCTTTATACTCAAATGATGTAGAGGGAAATGATGCATATAGACAAATAAAAGCATATGGATTAAAAGTGGATGGATTGAAAAGTTTTTTGCAATGTAATGCTAGGAAAATGACTGAGAATAGGTTAGGAAATAAACAATATTTGTTACTGAGCATTATGAGGAGCTCGAACGTCTATTTGTGTTGTGGACAATAGGCCAATGTCTGTTTCCAAATGCTAGCTCAGTGCTGTTTATCGGTTTTATTGAAGCATTAGAAGATTTAGAGAAAACACCAACATATGACAGGGGGTCTCCAATTTTATCAGAGCTTTACATATCCCTCGGTAATTGCTCGACGTGTGTCAAAGATAGTTTTAATGCTTTTTGGGGAGTGTTGGAGGTAAGAACCAATATTTTTCACACTATTTATTTATTATTTTTCCTGGAAAATTTACTAACCAACAATGTTTAAATTTTCAGTATTGGTGGTATACATATTTCCGAGTTTTTGAACCTTTTCTTGTCAATCCCACCAATGTTTTTCCTGTCATACTGAAGTACGATTCCGATAATTGGAAAGAACAGATTGATAATGAGCAACATACTGCTATTTTTCAGAGGATTCAACAGTTTTGTAGAACAATCCTTAACCTTGTCTTTATGCTGTATGAAGCAATCCCTGAGTTCGAAGAACAACAAGCTCAGAGAATACTACAGCTAAGCCTTAAAAGGATTGTGTAATACATCCCTATTTCTGGAAAGGGTGTTTGGTATTACGGTGAAAGACTACTTCTTCAGTTGCATAGAAGAACAGTGATAGCCATCAATCCCTATCCAAGTGAAGAGATTTCTCAAGATGACTGGGAGAAATTGATAAGGGAAGGTCATCATTGGGAAGAAGCTGAAAATTGGATCCAGGAGCCGATAGACATAACTCACTATCTATATTGGTTTACCACTATTTTCAAGCCTAAGATTGCTATGCAACCGCAAAATTTGGGTCGGATGAATTTCCCAACTCTAGGTAGGATGCCATTTGGTGATGAATTTCTTTTTTCCCAACCTCCACCAGAGACGGGCAGCGCATTTGCATATCCTACTCAAGCGGGTTCATCGTCTACTATGCCACCTTTTTCTTTGGATGTACAGACTCTATCCACCACATATGGACAGATTGTTACTCATCCAATTGTTTCTAGTGAACTTGAACGGACTTATCCATGCTGGGGGGTCAATGCTATACAGGACCAATATCAGAACCAATTGAATAATTATCATGCTCTACTACTGGGATTTCAGAGATTTCACTTGGTTGAGTTACAAAAAGTGAGGGAAAGCATGATGTTTAACATGAGTCAAGGATTTTTCGATCATGATGGTACAAGTCATGTGGTAGTAAAGGTATGAGTCCTTCTGGTAGTAGAGGCATGAGTCCTAGTGTTAGAGGTATGAGTCCCAATGGTAGAGGTATGAGTCCCAGTGGATCAAGTCAGCGAAATCGTGGAAGTGAAAGAAGAATTTTGATAATTCGTTCTATGCAAGACGTACCAGAAATTTTTACTCCAAATGAAGTGTTAGATACTCAGGTAGCACGTGCAGGTGATGCATACATTGACATAAATACAACTCTTGGACGTTTGTTTTACCAATTACTAATAGACACTATGGCTCCTGGTGGTGGTGTGAACATTGAAGCAGTTAGACAATCGAATCCGTATACCCCAATTGCCTCAACCACATCTTTCAACCATTTCATCAAGCTCCAGCATTTCAATCACACGTATTTCAAGATTTGTATCATGTTCCCTTGCGCCCGAGTGAACCCATTACTTATCAAGGTTATGATGATTCTGACGAGACTCCAACCACCAAGTCAGTCTCAAACCGGCTCAATAACTGATATGTTGAATAACACTCTTGATCCATAAAACGCGTGAAATTGAATCTTTGGTCAGGGAGGAAATGATCAGGGAAATGAGTAGCTTATGAGTAGTTTATGGACGTAATTTAGTTTAAATATTTCTAATGTAATCTTATTGTTTTAATTAATGAAAACTATATTTTAGATTAATGTCCAAATCGAAACTAGTTTTCCATTTCATTAAAAATTAACCTTAATTGCATAACACAATACTTAATAAAAATTAAATCCCTGCACGTGAACCTTGTAGAGTTCATAACATTCGTCATGACTAAACCGTCTTCTGTTGTCTTCAGCAATTTTGGTATGAGCTCTAATTTTTAGTTCTTTAGTTGACAACCCAGGATGATACCCTTTTATCATCCACATAATTTGCGCATACTTTCTCACATCGTTATTGATGAAACAATAACAATTTTGAAGACACTCATTTGTTCTTCTTGAATTTACATGACTTAACGTCATAAACCTTTGAAACACAGTGTCCAATAAGTTAAAAGTCTCTAAATTGAAATCTCTATCGCTTACAATTGAAATCCAACATAAAATTAAAGAAACATCTTCTTCTCGAGTGAAGGGAGCACTAGCCACTTCGGTTATGCGAGCACTACGCATGTTGAAATGAGTTTGAAGTTGAGATGTTGTGAGTTGAAATGGGTGTTTATAGATGGGAAAATTGTAGCCGTTGGATGAGAAACTAATGAGTGATGATCAACTCAACGAGCGATAGCTTGACTATCGTTGGCACTGGAATGACCAACGAGCGATATTATGACCATATAGCGATGGACACTCTATCACTCGTTAGAGACTCCATCGTGTATGCCTAAGTGGTATTTCTAGAACTTAGGAAGATATGTTTTCCACTTTGGCATACCCATAGTGGGTGCTTAAGTGGTATAATCAGCTGCTTGACATGTGCATAGGAATAGGTCTAAAGAGCATGTAATGACTTTTTTATATGTAATAAAATTTTCTGGTTTTGACCATGGATGTAGCGTGCAAAGGTAAATTACGTATATCTTGTGTTGTGGTTCTTTACTTCTTTGTCTTCTATTTTTCTAATTATATCTCTTTGTGATCCATTAATCCTTTATGATTCTTTATAATGTTGCGTTCGAGATTCCAATTTTCGCAATAATAATTTCATTTGTATTTTATCACCTTTTCTTCAAAATTTTAAAAACAATACATATCTGTCATATAAGGTCGGTGTTTGTGGATGACCACATTTCTTATGGGGCCCACACAGATCACCACATTAGGACACATATACGTTGACGTGTCACTTCCATAGGGATGATTATCCCTTAGTAATGTTTATCCCCTTATAGTACCTTACCTATTTAAATGCGTAGGTACCTGTAACAGTTAAGTTGAGTTGAGAAATGAATTCTCTTTCATCTTGCAAATTCTCTCCTCTGTATACTTAAGTTGGTCATTAATGTTAAGTACTATTTGTGTACTATACTGGATACAAAATTCATACATCCGTATAGAACCGGTTTTCACATCTCCGTAGTGTATCGGTATGCTGGACTAATTCATAGCAAGTTGGTAATGTTATAAAACGTTATCAGCACGACTATGACAATCGGCATGGGGTTGATGATACGAAAAAAAAATATCTTCAACCCTTGCATATTTAGTTTAACTATTGTTAAGTAGTTATATGCATACAATTGTTATCATGTCTAACTTGTTTTCTGTTTTAATTAGGATCTATTAAAGGAGAAGTTAGACATCTTACCGCACCCTGTTTGTGCTATTGATAGCATAAATAATTATTGTGGTAAAAGAAGAGATCCAAATAGGTACGTATTAGCAATGACTCATATTTATGATGTTATTCGATCTATGAATTTATCCAAGTATTTGAGTTTTGTAGCGTTTTGCTATTTTCCTGTCTAGCCAACCAACAGAAGGTTTTTTCCACATCCTTCTGGATAGCGTAGAAAATAAAATTACCTTTGTTGGTACACCAATGATTTTTGTGGTGTTAACGGTTTTAATATCGGCAGAGCGAGGAATTGTTGCATCCTAAGGGATAGCAAAATTTTAATATTCCTTTGCTATAATAATCTCCGGAATTCAAAATCGTTCCACCTAAGGTCAGAATGTGATAAAAAATGGACACCGGGTTAACAAGGTTAGCCAGTCTCTATTAATATTCCTTGAAATGACCTACAATTAATATCGAGACAATTATTTTTTAAATAGAAAGAATGTGTTCATATTTCAACTTTGATGAAATTAATATTTCTTTGATCCTAATAGAACAAGTTGGAGATTTGTCGGTATTATGTTAGAACCGTATATATTACATTTTGAACGTTTTCTTCCTTGTTTCACCGTTTGTTAGAGCATTTCTCGGTTAAACCCACTAGCGTTGGTATGTCAAGTTAGTTGTCAAATTTATTTGCCAAAACGCATTCTTGATTTAGTATACTAAAGTTAGTTTCGGACTAGATTAGGTCTAAGAAGTAGAATCGAAGCTATCCTTGAAGGATGAAGACTGAAGACTACAAGAATACATCAACAAGGACTTCATCAACAAAGGTATGTGGTGATTTATTTCATTTGGATTCTTGTTCAATTCTACCTTTCTAATCTATCGAAATAAATGCTCACTCTATGGAACAATTCCTATGACGGTAAAAGTACATTTATGTATATATACTCGAGGTTAATTGAGCCACGACTTTTGTGACAATAACCTTTATCCATGGAAAGGTTCTCATGTTATATTGAATGAGCTTATGAATTCAACAAGCCAAGAATCACTCAAATTCTGAGTTATAACGATGAAGTTATGAGTGATTTATTAAAGCAATAGTTATAAGCGTTGCTGAAACTGTTGCAGTTCGTTAGTAGGAAACAATACACGAACTGTTTGTAATGGTTCACGGACTTGAACATGACTAGGGGCCTTTTTTAGTCATGTTTTTGATGTTTCCTTATCTAGGAAAGATAGCTATTACTCCAAACATATTTGATTACCATATTAAAGTGTTTGTGATATCTTTTAATTCCTTCCTAAGATAAATTGTGATTTATTCACATAAATACAATATTTGCTAAATTAATTAATTATTTTGGCAAAAGTTGTAACTTAGGGAAGACTCAAAAAATTAGGAGAGTCTTGAAAAAGGAAAATAGCTTTGCTTAGCTTTCAAGCTACCTTGTTCACTATAAATAAAGAGTTCGTGAATACTACATTTTTCATCCCTTGGAAAATTGGTGTAAGGTTCATAAGGTTGTTTTCAATGTCTTCTGTTCTCCGTGAACAAGGGTGAGATAAAAGTCTTTGCTTTGGGGATCGCAAAGCCGAGTTAGTAATAATCTTCGTGATAGTTACACAACTTGTAATCTAGGTTTTTCACCTCTTGTCTATTCTAAGGTCTTCTCTTCTAATATAAGACCATTCAAGAGTTGTTGATCATAAACCCTAGGTTTTGATAGATTTCAGTTCTCGATCGTATACCGACACTAGTTGGTCGAAATCAGAACTAGAAATAAAACTTCGATTAAGGTATCTCGTAAAAATCCTTAAGAAGTTTTAAACAAGATATCTCTAGATTTATTCTAGTTGTAGAATAATTAGGTTTCTCTTCCATTTTTGAAGAGTATAATAAACCCTAATCTACAAGTTTGTTTTGATATTACTTTTACCTAGTAATTATTTTTCTCAAAACAAACACAAGATTTCCAAAACCTTGTTTCACATCTAAAGGGAAATCAAACCGGTATTTTGTGAAAACAAAAGATCGAGAAGTATGAACGTGTTGTTGCATCTTCTAAAGAGAACTAATATTCTGCTAGAAGTTTTTTGAGAGTGCTTCTGAAGAGAACTGTGTTCTGCCAGAAGATTTTATAGAATAACTTCTAAAGAGAATTTTTGTTCAGCTAGGAGATTTACGAGAAGAATTCTTAAATAGAATAGGTGTTCTGTTAGGAGTTCTACAAGTGCTTGAATACAGCTGAAGCAGGTATTACATCTAGTCCGAATAGGTAGTAGAAAATTGGTGTAACAACTTATTATCAGTGTGTGTTTATTCTAGACTAGGTCCCGAGGTTTTTCTGCATTTGCGGTTTCCCCGTTAACAAAATTTCTGGTGTCTGTGTTATTTCTTTTCCGCTTTATATTGTTTATCTTTATAATTGAAATATCACAGGTTATGCGTTAATCAATCATCGTTGATAAATCCGACCTTGTTTGTTGGATAAGACTTTGATTGATCTTGGATATTGGTCTCTGGTACCATCCAAGCTTCTCTTCATATAATCAAACTTACAGATTCAATTTCTATATCTATTTAAGTTTGTGATTGTTAAAAGAGTAAGAGATAAACTTTTTAGTATTATTCTTTGATTGAGTTTTTACTCTCGGATATTATTAAGGTCTAGTCCATACAGATTTCCGTACGAAAAAGTTGGGTGTGGTGTAGTACCCCCGCGTTTTCAATTGGTATCAGAGAAGGTAAACACGCTAAGACCTTGTAAGTATGTGTTTGTAGCAATCTTACTCTATGGACAGAAGCGTTATCTCTATAAACGTACCGCCAGTCTTCGATAGCTCAAATTACTTATGGTGGAAAATTGTTATGCGTGCCTTTCTTCAAGCACGTGATTTTCAATCATGGGTTCGTGTTGTAAATGGCTATGATCCTCCAACGGTTATAATAAACGGTGTAACTGTTGCAAATGATATTGGTAGTTATAGTGATGTCGAGATTAGTGCTGCAAGGTAAAATTCTGACGGATTAAATGCTATCATCCATGCCATTACCCCAGATCTTCAGCACCACGTAACTACATGCAATAAGTCTAAAGATGCTTGGGATATCTTGGAAACCGTATTTGAAGGGAATACCGTAGAGAAAGAAGCAAGGCTTCAAAACCTAGCATCTGACTGGGAAAACCTTTGCATGTCTGATGATGAAACCTTTGATGAGTTTAACCAAAGACTTTCTCAAATAGTTAACTCCTCATATCGTTAGGTAGAACTATTTCGGAGAAAGTTATTGTGTTTAAAATTCTCAGGTCTCTACCATCAAGATACGAGTCTAAGAAACATGCCATTAAAGAAGCAAACGATCTTTCTACACTCTCCAGAAATACTCTTGTTGGAAAGTCAAAAATCTTTGATAATGAACACTAGTCTGGAAAAGAGGTGATTTCTCTTTGCAGACAATTCTGAATCCTCTAAGGATAAATCTGGTTCGCCAGATGCTAAGGATGATTCTCCACAATAATTTAGAAAAATCTTGAGAAACAGGAAAAAGAGTTTTTCTAAAGGTGCAACATCTCCTAATGATGATGTACAATGCTTTAACTGTCGTGGTTTCGGGCACTTTCCTTCGGCATGCCCTAGATGGAGCCGTAGACAACTAGCATATACAACAGCTATGCCTACTCTTGATGATGGACCTGAATATTATGATTATCAAGAGTATGCAGGCGAGGTTGCATTAGCTTCTGGAAAAAGTATTTCGGATACTGATTCTGATTCTGACGAAGAAGTGTTCCATGTAGATCCAGTTGCTAATAAACTTCTTAAGGAATGTCATCAGAAACTTTCGGAAGATGAAAGCACCATATTCAGTGAGAAAGTTAAATATGACAGACTTCGTAGTCGGAATAAAGACTTGCAAGACCAACTTGATTTTATTGGTGCAAGATATTATCTCAATGAAGTACGAAAGCTTAAAGAAGAAATTGCCGGAGGTCGTGATCGGGAAATTATTCTTCAAGCAAAGCTAGATAACTTGGAGAACATTGAGATGAACTTGATATTTGATTCGGAACAAGAAGATCTAAAAGTTCAATGTGAATCATCCAAGAATGATCTAGTTATTGCGCTTGAAAAGGTCAAAAGGTTGAAAGAAGAAAACTCGAGCTTAAAAAAGAGTTTGTCTAGAAATAACAACTCAGATAAATTAATCTCGATATTGGGAGCATGTAGAATTCATTGTGATACACGAGGATTGGGATATGAAGGAATAGACGCTCCTGGTATTTGCAAAGAGGTTATATTTGTCAAAGCTAAAGATTCTTCTCAACCAAAATCTTCCACGGATCACAAGAGTGAAGTATATCTACCAACTGTCGATGACGAAAAGAGGAAATTCTGCCAAGCTCCAAAGCAAGCACATACACATTCAGGTAACACTAAACATAAATTTTTCCATTTTACTAAACAGTGCTTTTATTGTGGAAAACCAGGTCACTTGCAAAGGAATTGTAGATTTCTTAAATGAGATAAAATCAGATTTGATTTTGTTAAGATGATAAGATTTGATGTTCCAAAATGGAGAAAAACTAAGTCACATAATATCAGTTCTTCCAGTATCCCCCCCAAGAAGTTTCATAACAATATTGGGGAGAAAAAGAAGTTTGTTGCTCCAAAAGCTACTCAGAAATGGGTACCAAAGAAGATAAATAAAGCAACGAGTGCCTTTAAGAAGGATCTCCCAGACAAGAGTACAACAAGGGAAAACATCTTAATGAGGTATGGAACAGTTATTGAAAGTTTCAAGGAAGTTTTTAAATCCCTAGAGTCTATGCATGATTTTGTTTCGAGTACTTGTGGTGAGCAAGATTTTGTTCACCTCAACACAACTTGATTGTGTTGGAAGTGCATCCTCACCATGAAGCCCTAGTAAATGCGGTGAGGAAAGCAAAAGTATTGGGGCGCATACATTATATTGGGTAATTTTTTGAATATGTGGAACAATTTATTGTTATGAGCTAGTTTATGACTCAAGTTGATCATGTGAAAATTGCCTTGAAACATCTTACATGATTTGTGTGAGACAGTCATTTGATGTCGACTCGGAATGTTTCGTATTGATCATTCGATCACTTGAAAATTACTTATAAGCTAATAGTTTGTGTGAGACAGCTATTGTCGTCTTCTAAGGATGTTTCAATGATTGAAATGGGAGTTTAGAACAATTAACCTTTGTCTGGATACAGCACAGTATGCATACCAGTATGCAAACTGTTGTGGTATGATTTAGGTCTGGAAATCTAGTTTGCATACCAGTATGCGAACGGTTTTAACTGTTAAAGTCCGGGAATCAAGTTTGCATACCAGTATGCGAACGGTTCTACCTGAGTTAGGTCCGGGACAACAGTATGCATACTGGTTTGCAAACTGCTGGACAAGACCAAAGTCCAGAACTATAGTTTGCGTACCCGTTTGCAAACTTAGTGGTTAAAGTTCTAAAATCGGTTAAGTATGTTTTCTTACTCATGCACAGATACATTTATAAATTAAGGAATGCAACCTTTGCTAACCGTGGCTTAATGTTCATGAATTGATTCTCATGAATCAAACCGATTTTGCTTCAATTATTTCTTGTATACTTCTATGAGATATATACAATTAAACAACTCTATGAGTGTAGTAGGGTGAAAACTGATTCTGCTGAAAATGGTAAATTGGGTGTGTTGACGAGAAATGAATTCAAACCTTAAACAAAATGTACTGCACATGAGTACTTTTAGATTCGAGAGATCAATCTGTAAGACTCTGTCCTAAACCAAGAAATGGTCGTTCCAGATTCAATTCGGTCACAAAGAAAGGAGAAGGGTTGATCTTAGGGAGGTAAGCAAAGAAGGTGTTGAAATCAGAGTGATACTCTCTGTAAGGTGTGGTTGTTTATGACTTGTATCAGAATGTAGAACCTGCTTGCAGAATGTAAGCAATAAGTTCTGGATGGTTTCTGAGTACCTGTAACACCATTGTTGGTTGAATTAAGTTGAAAACCTATTTATACAAGTCATAGTTGAACGCCCTGATCTCGTAGGAAGTGGAGGTAGTTAAGTAGTAGAGAAGTGGGGATCGTGTAAAAGTGGTGAGAACCATGTCCCTGTCATGAAGGGAAGACCGGTCAGCTTTACACTCACTACTCCTTTACTGCTATCAACCGTTCGCCTTTCCTGACACTTTCTCATAATGGGCGTGTTGCACGCCGCACGCTGTAAACCGCCAGACCAATACCCTGATGAGTATCCCCCAGTTTGTGACATGTTTGATGTATCGAGTATTTTCGTGGAAAATATGGAGCAAGTTACATGAAGAATGAAACAAGTTCTTCATAGTAGTTACTGAGTGGGTCTTGCTGGCAAGACCTGATAATTTTGACCAATCACGCACAAGCTAGGCGGTAGGTGGTCATGTGTGATAGGTCAAGTCGTGTAAACGAGACTTGGAATGAGTTAACACTCAAAAATAGCATACGGTGCTTTTAGGTCAAATAAATAATTAAATAATTTATTAAATCGATATTAAAGAAATATCGTTTATAATCGATGCATATAAAGCATCGCTTTTAAGCCAGCAACTCAAATTAAATCGATATATACGAAGTGCCGTTGTTAGGAGCGCAACCAACCTTCTTTGGTTGAACGGTTGGCAGTCGAATATATCAACTAAAGATGGTACGACCAGTTCATAATGAAGAGCAGTAGCTGACAGCAATCAAGGCATCCCGTTGTTCGCCTAAGATTGGATCTAATCCTGTCAAATCATCTAGCAAAGTTGGATGGTTGAGATGATTTTGCGGCAGTTGTTGATTACGTTAATTTATTTAAGACTCTTATGAGATGTGTGGCCGACCAAATTTGGGTAGCCGCCAGGAGTCGTACGGGTAGGATGAGGATCCTCATGGAAGAAGGGTTGACGGGGATCACGACGGCATATCATTGGCTATTCGAAATCGGATCTGGGCCGGTCGATTCAGCTGGCGAAGTTGACTGGCCAAGAACACTTTGCGGCAGTCATGTACTGCTGTTAATTGGATTTCAAGGATTTTAAAGCCGTGTTACCAACCCACTTTGGGTGATCGGTTTGGGGTGTTGCATGCAGGTTGTGAGCAATACGATTGGTCTAAGCCAAAGGTGGGCCGCCAATGGGTGTTAGGTACCTTGTTGGCTGCCTAATATTGGATCTAGGCCGGCTGATTCGTTGGCGAAGTTGGACGGCCGAGATCGCTTTGCGGCATCCATGTGCTGCCGTTAACGTCATTTAAACCACATGGCGCCCCTGCTTTGGGCGATCGGTTCGAGGCGCTGCTTGCAGGTTTGGAGCAGCGTGATTGGTCGAGGCTCAAGGTGGGACGTCGGTGAACATGTTGGCACCTTGTTGGTCGCCCAAAATCAAACCTAGGCCGGTCGATTCGGCTGGCGAAGTTGGACGGCTACGATTGATTTAAGACTGTCATGGCCGGTCTTAATTCGATTGAAACTCTTTTTCATCCGCGCAGCTGGCCTATTTTGGATAGCGGTTATGGTTGCTGCTGGCAGGCTAGGGGAGTTCCGATTGGTCGGAATAAAAGTGGGCCCATCCGTGAGTATATGGGACTTGTTCGATCATGTTTGCAAGCCCTAGGGTTAGCTAACGGAGCTTACCAAGTTGTGTGGTCGCGATCAATTTGCGACTGTCTTGGACGGCCAAGATGTAATTTCTTAAGGATTATAAGCACATCGACCAACCTACTTCCACTTTTAATTAAAAGCGCTGGTTATAGCTTTAGAGCAATCTGATTGGTCGGTGGGAAAGAGGGACCGGCTGTCAGCAGCATGGGGCGTGGCCGGTTTGCAAGGAGGGGTGCCGGCTAGAGAAAACCGACCGGTCAAGTTGCACGGACATGCCTCCTTTGCTGCTTCCCAATTCTTCCACAGTTTTCCTTTTCTTCTTTATTTCCGTTTTTGGGGTAGGATTCAACTCCTACTAGGTATGATAGATTAATTTCCTAGTTCGCCTAGGTTTGATCTCGACCAATGAGGACCGAGAATTTGTGTAGGCTCCGTTTTAGGGCGAAAACCTAATTTTTGTAAGATGCCATAAAATTATCTCAAAATTGATTTTTTTCGAGCTGCCACAAAGTTAATCAATTTTAGTGAATTTTGCGCGTTGGCACAAAATTATTAATTTTTTGGCTACTTTTGCAAGTAGCACGTTTCTCGGTGGCACGACTTGTAGTGCCTCTTATGCATATCTTAATCTGAACATTAAGAAAACTCATGCTTTCATCTAAGAACGAACACAAATTTAATGTCAGTTATTTAAGAGTTCAGTCGGGAACACAGCATAAGATAGACGCTCAACAAACCCTTCATTAATGAATAATGCAAGCAGGAGCTCAACAAAATTTACAGAATATTTGTGATTTTTCAATCAACATTATTCTAATTAAATTTTTTATAAAAAATATATTGAATTGCTCGATACATATTGTAAGCAGAGTGGCGTAGGCGCTCGTCAGCTTTAAATAGCTCTTACTTCTTTGCAGAACAAGAGTGCATAAATTTTGGGTTTTACAGCTTTAACCCTGAACTAAAACCATCATCAGCAAATAGATAGTGAATAATGCAGTTAGGAGCTTAAATACTCATTTGGCTCTATACTAGTGAACAATTCATCTAGGAGCTTGAGTGTCAATACAATATGAAGAGAGGCATATGCCCTCATCAGATTTTGATATATTCTTCAAATTCCTTGCGGAATACAGGCATATCAAGGCCTACTACTTCTGATGCCGGGTCAGGTAGACAGACTTTTAAGGTTTTAGCCCTAAACTAAAAACCATCATCAACAATGAGTAACACAATTAGATTCATTTGATTATCTTTCATGATTGATTGATCATCATATTTGATCTAGAAGTGTTAGATGAATATGGCTATATGATCTATATACCACGTGTATGATTCTTAATTACCTAACTTGATTTGTGTTGAAATTCTTAAAGTATAACAGGTTAGAAGAAATAATCAAAGTCAATGGATTTGATTTTTATTGTCAAAGAAACTTTTTCTTACACTTATGGTAACCAATCTTGGTATAAATCCTAGTGGAAAAGGTTATTCTTCCTTCTAAGCATATCAATTCTTGTATATACAAGTTTGTATCTTAGAAAAGATGATCACAATACTTGATCTTCATGATTACATATTGTGTATTGTTACCATGAGATGTTTCTAATTTTTTTTGAGTAACACGATCTCATGAGAGACTTTCAATGATTGGTTCTTAGCTCATATCTCCTTGTGGGATTTCCAAATTCCATTATATAAATCCTTCTCCCTGGAGTAAGGTCATTCGTGTTGTTCTTTTGGGAATGACATCATATGGAGGAGAGTTCTTAATTGAACTTGTGCTTAATTTCCAAATCTTTGTGGGGAGTGCGGTTGTGGAATATTGTAGGAGTTTTCTTGTATCTTTATAAACTCCTTGATGAATACACTAAGTTTCGACTATGTGAAATCATCGAAAAAAGTTGATATGTTCTCTTTTAGTTATGAATTATCTCTTTGAGAATTTCATTATGATCCCGTAGTTTTCGTACCTTTGCCAATTTATACTGACAAAAAGGGGGAGAATTATTTTGTAGTTCACACTACATACATATGGTTTACGGATCATTATGTAAGGGGGAGTGGTTTTCAATGTGTGATGAAGTATTGACTAAGGGGGAGTGATACATATCGCCATAGTATTATTGTCAAAGTTGTGATACAATTGAACTTTGATGTTGTGTAATAATACCATGATATGGATCTTCAATAAGTACAGGATGAACACACGCATAGTTGAAGAAGTTGAAGAACCAAGGAAATCAAGCTTGTTGGATTTTGGAGCTGTAATGCTTTTAACTATTTAAATCCATATGTAAAATGGTTTTGTCACTAAAATTGATAAAGGGGGAGATTGTTAGAGCATTGCTCGGTTGAACCCACTAGCGTTGGTATTTTAAATTAGTTGTCAAATTTAATTTCCAAATCGCATTCTTGATTTAGTATACTAAAGTTAGTTACGGACTAGATTAGGTCTAAGAAGTAGAATCGAAGCTATCCTTGAAGGATGGAGACTGAAGACTACAAGAAGACCTCAACAAGGACTTCATCAACAAAGGTATGTGTTTATTAATTTCATTTGGATTGTTGTTTAATTCTACCTTTATAATTTATCGAAACAAATGCTCACTCTATGGAACAATTCCTATGACGGTAAAAGTACATTTATGTATATATACTCGAGGTTATTTGAGCCACGAATTTTGTGACAATAACCTTTATCCCTGGAAAGGTTCTCATGTTATAGTGAATGAGCTTACGAATTCAACGAGCCAAGAATCACTCAATTCCAAGTTATAATGATGAAGTTATGGGTGATTTATTTTATAAGCGTTGCTGAAACTGTTGCAGTTCGTTAGTAGGAAACAATCCATGAACTGTTTGTAATGGTTCACGGACTTGAACATGACTAGGGGCCTTTTTTAGTCATGTTTTTGATGTTTCCTTATCTACGCAAGATAGCTATTACTCCAAACATATTTGATTACCATATTAAGGTGTTTGTGATATCTTTTAATTCCTTCCTAAGATAAATTGTGATTTATTCACATAAATACTAAATTAATTATTTATTTAATTATTTTGGCAAGAGTTGTAACTTAGGAAAGACTCCCAAAATTAGGAGAGTCTTGAAAAAGGAAAATAACTTTGCTTAGCTTTCAAGCTACCTTGTTCACTATAAATAAAGGGTTCGTGAATACCACATTTTTCATCCCTTGGAAAATTGGTGTAAGGTTCATAAGGTTGTTTTCCATGTCTCCTATTCTTCGTGAACAAGAGTGAGATAAAAGTCTTTGCTGCGGGGATCGCAAAGCCGAGTTAGTAATAATCTTCGTGATAGTTACACAACTTGTAGTCTAGGTTTTTCACCTCTTGTCTATTCTAAGGTATTCTCTTCTAATATAAGACCATTTAAGAGTTGTTGATCATAAACCCTAGGTTTTGATAGATTTCAGTTCTCGATCGTATACCGACACTAGTTGGTCGAAATCGGAACTAGAAAGAAAACTTATATTAAGGTATCTCGTAAAAATCCTTAAGAAGTTTTAAACAAGATATCTCTATATTTATTCTAGCTGTTCTTGTTGTAGAATAATTAGGTTTCTCTTCCATTTTTGAAGAGTATAATAAACCCTAATCTACAAGTTTGTTTTGATATTACTTTTACCTAGTAATTGTTTTTTTCAAAAAAAACACAAGATTTCCAAAACCTTGATTCACATCTAAATGTAAATCAAACCGGTATTTTGTGAAACAAAATATCGAGAACTATCAACGTGTTGTTGCATCTTATAAAGAGAACTAACATTCTGCTAGAAGATTTTTGAGAGTGCTTCTTAAAAGAACTGTGTTCTGCCAGAAGCTTTTCGTGAATAACTTCTAAAGAGAATTTGTGTTCTGCTAGAAGATTTACGAGAAGAATTCCTAAATAGAATAAGTGTTCTGCTAGGAGTTCTACAAGTTCTTGAATATAGCTGAAGCATGTATTACATCTTGTCCGAATAGGTAGTAGGAAATTGGTGTAACATCTTATGATCAGTGTGTGTTTATTCTGGACTAGATCCCAGGGTTTTTCTGCATTTGCGGTTTCCTCGTTAACAAAATTTCTGGTGTCTGTGTTATTTCTTTTCCACATTATATTGTTTATCTTTATAATTGAAATATCACAGGTTGTGCATTAATCAATCATCATTGATAAATCCGACCTTGTTTGTTGGATAGGATTGATCTTGGATATTGGTCTCTGGTACCATCCAAGCTTCTCTTCATATAATCAGACTTACGGATTCAATTTCTATATCTGTTTAAGTTTGTGATTGTTAAAAGAGAAAGAAATAAACTCTTTAGTATTATTCTTTGATTGAGTTTTTACTCTCGGAATATTATTAAGGTTTATTCCATACAGATTGCCTAACGAAAAAGTTGGGTGTGGTGTAGTACCCTCCCGTTTTCACCATTGATTTTTTTTTTTGTAGTAAATAGTTCGGCTTGATTTTAGAGAAGAAATATGCCTTATATGCTTCCCTAATTTTTACGGCATACATAATATGCGCCTATTATATGCATCGACGAGCTTTAAAGGAGTGTGTAACTTGCACTTTGTATATGTTGTGACAACAACAACGAGAGCTGCATATTTGACTGCACCTCGTAGATATACAAACGCCGATCAATAATGAGTGTCGCATTTCTTTAAATGATATTTAGGGTCAATATCATGTCTTCTCGTCGCCTGATCAGCTATTACCTAAAATCATGGACCTGGTGAATTAAGTTTGCACTTGTACCTACACGAATATTAGTCTATTTTTGACAGACTAATAGACAAGGAAAATGCAATTGTGGTAAGCATATTTAGATATAGGAACCACAATAGCTTTCAAGTTTGAGAACTTGATGAACATCGTACCACCAGAAGTTAAAACATACGGGACGGTAGCATAATGATTGGTTTGAATAAGCCATCTTTGATCCTGGAAGAGATATGCTATCGTTGTGACATAAAAGACACGGTACATGTATTTGAAATGCCATTCATTGTTGTTGGTCTCCATCGGTCGTCTTGGCAGGACTGGGACTGATATTGAGATAATGTCTATGTTCACAGAATTTATTTTACAGTTTACTGTTGATTTTACATGACAATGTAAATTGTTAAATTTATTCCAGCTGGACATTAAATGGGAGAGAAAACCTGATCAGTTATCTCTCTTGGATTGCGTGTTATTGTTGTTTTCTGCACCCAATTGCTCCTTGATAGGTAGAGTTATGCAGAACTGAATGTTCTGTTGATGAGAAGTTCCTGCCTAGATCAGGGGGAGAATCGTCGACGATATCCAATAATTGTATTCTTGTATAAATTCTCACACCAAAAAGTGCCTGAGGTGTTGGAGATTACTTTTTTTGCTAGATTTAGCAAGAGTACGCTTTCTTGATTCGGCATAAATTAAATTCCTTGCAAGGCATGCCATGGAATCGCAGCGATTATTTCATCTATAAATATGCTTAAAAGCACATACGAAAACCTCTTAAACCAGGTATGCCAATATGAAAAAGAGGGGTTCTAACAACCACACCCAATATTTCGTTTAGGAAATCTGTATGGACTAACTCCAATATATTTCCAAGAGAATCAACTAGACAGTCAGACTCAATCAAGGAAAATACATCCAAGAGTTATATCTCTATTTCTCAATGTAATCAGCAAATCAAACAGATAGAAATCCGCGAGCCTGATTATTATGAGAAACAACTTGAACGGTACCCAAGACCAATGTTCAAGTGTCAATCAATTTATATCAACAACCAAAGGTTGGATTATCTAATTGATTGAACTACACACACCTGTGATATTTCAATTATATAAAATATAATGCGGAAAAGAAATAACACAGACACTAGAAATTTTGTTAACGAGGAAACCGCAAATACAGAAAAACCCCGGAACCTAGTTCAGATTTGAACACCACACTGTATTAAGACGCTACAGACTCTAGCCTACTACAAGTTAACTTTGGGCTGGAATGTAGTTGAGCCCTAACCAATCTCACACTGATTAAGTTACAACCGCGTTCCTTACGCCTCTGAATCCCAGCAGGACTCTACGCACTTGATTCCCTTAGCTGATCTCACCCACAACTAAGAGTTTCTATGACCCAAAGTCGAAGACTTGATAAACAAATCTGTCTCACACAGAAAAGTCTATTGAATAGATAAATCTGTCTCCCACAGAAATACCTATGAGTTTATGTTCCGTCTTTTGATAAATCAAGGTGAACAGGAACCAATTGATACACCAGACTTATATTCCTGAAAAACAGCCTAGTAATATCAATCACCTCACAATGATCTTAACCGTAAGGAAGAGGAACAAGATATTGTGAAGTCACAAACGATGAGACGAAGATGTTTGTGACTACTTTTTATCTTACCTATCGGAGATTGAATCTCGAGCAAATCTTAGAGAAGATAGTACTCAATACGATAGAACAAAGTAAGATCAGAACACATAACTACAGAGAAAATAGTTGGGTCTGGCTTCAGAATCCCAATGAAGTCTTTAAGTCGTTAAACTATAATGGTTTTAGAAAAACCTAGGTTAAAGGAGAATCAACTCTAGTCGCAACTAGTATCACACGGGAGGTGTGGGGATTAGGTTTCCCAGTTGCTAGAATTCTCCCTTATATAGTCTTCAAATCAGGGTTTGCAATCAATGTTACCTTGGTAACAAAGCATTCAATATTCACCGTTAGATGAAAACCTGATTAGATTCAAGCTAATATCTTTCAACCGTTAGATCGAACTTTGCTTGTCACACACAAATAAAATGTGCCTTCATTTAGATATGGGTAACCATACCTAAACGTGTACACTTGGTTGGGTCAACAATAGTTAACCGAAGTTATCCATATGACCACTTTCATATCAACCTTGTTCATCTTAATCACAACTAGTTCAAATGACTTAAATGAAACTAGTTAGAGAGTTGTTCAATTGTTTATATTCTCATAGAAGTATACAAGACACAATTGAACATTATAGTCACGGTTTGCAAAAGATTGCATTCCTTATCATATAAATGTATTTGTTCACGAATAAACCGATTTTAGAACTTAACCCACTCATGTATGCAAACGGGTACGCATACCTATAGTTCCCGGACCTGGTAAGTTCGCCAGTATGCAAACAGGTACGCATACTGTCATTCACGACCAACTTCAGTTGAATTAGTATGCAAACGGTTACGCATACTAAATTCCCGGACCTGAAATGTTATGCCAGTACGCATACGGGTATGCATACTAAGTTCCCGGACTTCAACTGTTAAACCAGTACGCATACGGGTATGCATACTATGGTTCCCGGACTTGGAATAACTTGCAATAGTTAGCATACAAGTACGCATACTGTGCTATATCCAATCAATGGTTAATTGTTCTAAACACCATCTTAATCATTGAAACATTCTTAGAAGATGGGAATAGATGTCTCACACAAACTATTAGCTTCAAAGCAATTTTCAAGTGATCAATAGATCAATACGAAACATTCCGAGTCTACATCAAATGACTGTCTCACACAAATCATGTAAGATGTTACCAGGCGATTTTCACATGATCATCTTTTGACTTTCGCCAATAATAAAGATGAACTTGGTTAAAGCGAAAGCTTACCAACACATATTTCGAGAAATATGTAAGCGAGTTAAACTCAGCTCGAAATATCAAATGTGTATAATGTAAAGTCTATATAGCTATACGACTTTTGTCTCAATAGGAGATCGAATATAAATAGACTTCTGAGTGATAGATGAGTTCAAGTCTCCACATACCTTTTGTTGATGAAGTTCCATAAGATCTCCTTAGTATTTCTTCACCTTCAATCGATGAACTCCGTGAAGTCTAAAGCTCAACTACACCTTTTATCCTTATCCGAGACATAGCTATAAGTAGACTAGAAATCAAGACTTATAGTTTTGACAACTAAACTTGACAAACAAGCCTGAGATAGCAACACTTGAGAGTTCGACCGAGCAGTGCTCTAACACAATCTAATCAGATAACGTCCATATTCTCTTTGAGTTATGAGTTGATATAAATCCTAACAAGGAACATATCCATAAAAGTTGCGACGGTATCTCATGAGAGAGAATATCCACATATTGAAATTTGGTACCAATGGATTAGAATATCCTCGTACTCTAGAGAATGGTGTAAGATCGTTATTAACTGATCAACTGGTTGTTGATAATATTCAGAGTAGCTACAAAAATCATTGTGGATGTATATCCCCCTTTGCAGAGGAATTATCAACAAAGTTTATGTAATTGGCAAACATGAATCTTAGTCCATATTTAACTTTTTTCTCAGTTCAATACACTTGAGGACCTCATCAGTCCTAGCATCTGCGAACTTTGGTTCGAAATTTGATGCTTATAAGAAAGTGTAATGAGAAAATTGGGACCGCTTGTTGGTAGGCTAAGAAGAGATACCTACAATTATATTAAACCGCAAGTGCACAGTGTCAACAATGTAAATAAGGAAAATACGGGTCGAACCCACAGAGACTAGGTCGGTGTAACGTTAAATTTTAGAGATTTTCTTTACCAATTTAAATCAAACAAGGGGTTGTCGAAACAACTAGATGTTTGTTATGGAGATTTAAACTAGAAAAGTGAAATGGAAATATGGATGCAAGGAGAGTTGAAAACAGACAAGTGAAAGGCACTAAGGCAGTTGAATTCACCACTTAACTTCTACTAGAAAATATAGTTACAGAAATTATTCTTATCCCTTGTAACGGATCAGCGGTGAAGATACGAGTCTTTCGCCTTTCCAAAAGGGTTTCAAAGATGGATAGTTTAGTCACAACTAAGGTATCAATCCCTAGTATTAGTTGTATTATTAGGGTACAACTAATCACAAATTGAAAACATCCAGTGAAGCATGAGTTGATGCAACAACAAATAATTGATCTAACAACCTAGGATGCAAGACATACTAGGTGAAAGTTATAAGTTGCAACATAAAGACTAAACTGAATCCTATTCAATTAAGCTCTACAAGAACATTTTCATTAACATAAGAAACTAGCAGTAAGCTAAGGGCTTCATCAAAGCCCTAGCTAAGAAAGTTAGAACATGGCTTTGATAGAAACAGATGAAGTTTTGATATTCATAAAATGCAAGCTCTTCTCTTTTCAACTGAGTTCTACTAAGTCACTCAACAACAAAAGCAAGAGATGAAAACTAAGTACTGCTCTCCTCACTCACTGCATACCCATTACACAACATAACCCCTCCTTTTATACATAGATTTCTCCCCCTTTTCTCAATCCCTAATATCAACAGAAACAATATAAAATTCAGGGATTTTGTTCTCGAAACTCACCACAATGTAATACTTTTCATTCATGTACAGCCACTGCACTATCTTCCAATTTGACTGATGTTGTCGGTGTTGCAGAGAAGTCAGATTCAACCCTAATTGGACAACGGCAGTTGCTTGTGTTCACTCTACAATTTCCTGCTGCCTTTGTTGAAGTTTACAAGGGGCAACAAATTCAGACCTCAAACTTGTCATTCTGTCACTTTTGAAAAGCATTCAGCCGACCTAATCTTGCATTTCATTGTCTAGGGCTAGGTTGAAATGAGTATAGAGATAAATATAGAAAATAAAGAAACTAGTCTGACAGGGGAAATATGGTGATAGAGGTATGGGTGATGAGTATACTGAAATTGACATGGAGCTTGTTGTCGATGAGATTGGCAAGAGTTAGGGTTGACAATTGAAGTGAGGTTGTCGGGGGTGAAGGAGAGAATGGGGGTTGTTTCTGATGATAGCAAAAAGAAAGAGGGGTTTGGGGTCCGATTGGGTGTAAATTATGAATACCTTGTTGTGGTATACAAGAGTGGCTTTTGGGCTTAGTTTGCTCTCCATGCAATTTGAGTTCTGAATTTCGGCCCATTGATTTCTTCTTCTTGCACTTCTTGTTCACTACTGGTTCCATTCACTTCATAATTCTGCTCGCACCCCAACTGCCTTCTCCATTGCACGTATCTCCTTAAAGCCGACTTGACATCTAGCTCGACAAGGCATATCATCTCCACTTTGTGCATATCCCATGTTCAGACCATTCTTTCCATTCCCCTATCGTTACAAAACAAAAATCAGGACAATTGCCACACATTTTACTTGCAACAAACAAGAACTACAAAATACATAATTTGGCATAAATACAAGCAATTAGTGCAACAAAATACCATAAACACCTACAAAATGATAAGAATGTATGCAATATTAGGTGCCCATCACTTGTAGTGTAGCGCTATCCTTGACTATGAGTTTCCACGGACACTTAATAAGGTTGATGGAAGTATAGTCTAGTAGTAAATGACTCGACATATCACCTGGGTGGTAACTGTGCATCTATACTCATATAGATTTTAAATGAAACTCTTTCTTGTCAGTTATTGATGTAGTATTATCTTAATGATGCTCTGGGCATTGATGATGAGTATTCTATTGTTCGTTTGCATTTATTGAATGGTTTAGTTAATTCATTCATAAAGCATTTTTAATTTATTACTCATGAAACCATTGTCATGTTTTCTGTTTGACACGTGCTGCATTCCACTGGTGTTACTATTCTACTACAAGATTTGGAAATTTGATGAGTTAGTCTTCCCACCGTTTTGGGGGAGAAAAGGCTATCGCATGAAAAATGGTGTGAAGTATCCTGGTTTGAAAAAGGATAAACCAGGATATGTCTCATCTAGACATGCAGAAGATTTGATATCTTCAGAAATTGCAAATCCTGTTTATTCATGAGAAGTTGTGTATGTAGTAGAAAGTGTCATTTGAAGCGCACCTTGAGCGTGGAGAACTAGTTTATTTAAAATATTCTGCACCTCCTAAGGGAAGAACCATTCGCAATCATTGAAAGATAGTGCTCTCAAAGAAACTATCAAAGGAAGATTTGATTTCTCTGAGCATAGTTCTCATTATATGAAAACGCCATTTGCAACGGCCATGGAACCTCAAAATGAGAGGATCTCCACAAGGCATGAGTGCAATAGAGAAATTTGTGATCGTAATACAATGATTGTTGATGACATACTCAAAGTATCTAATGATACTGTTGGTGTTAAACCACTCTCTATAAGGGAATGTCGTCAAAGGAATGATTGTTTAAACTTGAAAGGAGGGATCTAAGCAGAATAACAGTTTCTCGCAAAAATGTTTAGCTTTGGTACTGCATCCTGAACACTCGATAATGTGAGCTACTCTTGGCCACAGACGGGTGTTTGCAGTCCCGACATCCGATAATGTAACCCCTAGTGGTTACAGGTGAGTGTGTGCGTATAGCGACAAAAGTAAAGTCAACTAATGGCACAAAGTCTTTCACAGAAACCTGAGATGGATCACAAAGAAACATATTTCCTTTTATGGATGCAACTACCTCTTTGATATTTGTCTGACTGTCTTTTAAGGACTCGACGTGCATCTAGTGGATGTGGTTACTGCAAATCCTTATGAAAGATTAGATACAGATAACTGCATACAAATTCCTGAAGTTTCACCTATCAGTAGTTACCATGTCATATGCATTCGCTCAACAAGGACGAAATTGGTTAATCGTCTAGGTGGATTCTTATATTATCTAGGAATACGTGAACCATCGTGTATGCCCATATACTGTTCATTTACTAGATTTGATTTATGCAACATCTACTTGATTGGAACTCCTGAAGGGTCTCCAAAGCACAAAATGCTTAAAGCAGGAGTTCGAGATGAAAAATCTTGGTAAAACAAGGGCTTAATATGTTGGTTGAACATTGTAGCTGGAAGTCCTTTAATTTCGTCAACCATAAAGGTTTAGACATGTTTAAATGGACAATCTAACATGGTTACAGTAATTCGATCTCTTACTTTAAAATTGATCGATTTACACCTCAATGAAGGAGATGTTTTACTTTGTGGTTTGTATTACACAAAAGATGTGTAAATGGTACATTAGCTGATAAAATGTTATAGATACCTAATATTGAGTTTGTAGTAAACAAGTCAGTCTGGTTCTATCCGGCAACAATGTCGATACATTGGTCCGAAGAAAACCCTTCATCTTCAAGCTTGATCTTTTGCATAAAAGATCGTTGAATGTCTCCCACAGAGAAAAGCTAATCAGACTGTTTAAGTTTTGATTTTTGGCAGGTGTTAAAGCAACTAAACATTTTCCTAGCTAATTGTTTGGTAGTAGAGGATACTTTTTTTTATCCTTCGATCGATTAAGATTGTTCAGACAAAACTAGTAAAAAATAAAAGGATGACACAGCCAGATGATCATTAAGGAATTGCACAAGAGTAAAATCAGACCAAGTTTCTCAAGTAAGGAGGTCGTTGAAGACATTAAAATATGGCTCGTGGTCTCTAGGAAATATTATCGGGAACAATGATCAATTGAGAAGGCTACTCATCAGGGGGAGTAAACTCACAGAAGACTATGGATATTTGGAATGTTGGACATTACGTCGTGTACTTTTTTTTCCTTCGTCAAGGTTTTTTCCCACTGGGTTTTCCTTATCAAGGTTTTAATGAGGCATGTGATTCCATTACTATCCGCAGTTCGAAATGTTGTACTCTTTTTCCTTTGTCATGGTTTTTGTCCCTATGGGTTTTTCAGGCAAGGTTTTAACGAGGCAACATCTGCGGGTCAGTCATTGTTCCGAGTACTCAAATGTTTTCCTACATTCAAGTTTTTTTCCCTATGAGTTTTTTCCTGGCGAGGTTTTTAATGAGACATCAACTTAGAACAATGATCATCATCTACGTAGATGTATATCCATAGAATCTCTTGAGATGCGCCGGTTTTACCTGCTTTAGTTTTTGACCCCACGCAGTTTTTTCTGACGCAGTTTCAACAACGGGAGAAATTTCGTGTCGACCATCATCACTTTAAAACTACCAATGTCGTAGTCTTATCTTTAGACCAGGTTTTACCCTACCGGATTTTCTGGCAAGGTTTTAACGAGACAATGTATTTGCAATGATGGTTATCCAAGGGGAAGTGTCATATAAGGTTGGTGTTTGTGGATGACCACATTTCTTATGAGGCCCACACAGATCACCACATTAGGACGCATATACGTTGATGTGTCACTTCCATAGGGATGGTTACCCCTTAGTTATGCTTATCCCCTTATAGTACCTCACCTATTTATAATTTTATATACATAGGTACCTATAACAGTTAAGTTGAGTTGAACAAGGGGTTAGCCCAGTTGGCTAGGGGTTGAACTCCCAAGTTATAGGTTAGGGGTTCAATTTCCACTATTGTCTGATAAAAAAAAAAATGAGTTGAGAAATGAATTCTCTTTCATCTCGCAAATTCTCTCCTTCGTATATACTTAAGTTGGTCATTAATGTTAAGTATTGTTTATGTGCTGTACTCAATACAAAATCCATACAACCATAGAAGGATGAAATGGAACTTTGCTTCCGGTTTTCACATCTCCGTAGCGTATCGGATTGTTGGACTAATTCATAGCAAGTTGGTAATGTTATAAAAATATACAATTTGTGATATTTGACAAAAAAAAAAAAAAAAAAAAAAATTCTTTAATGCATAAAAAAGAGAGTATATAATCAACAAAACGGAAAGGAAAAAAACGCAAAAAGAAGAAAAAAGCAAGTAGCAAAACAATGAATTACATGAACACCACACCAGCGCTTAACTCGGGTTTCATAGTTTGTAATCTAAAGACTTAAAGGCCTAGGAAAATAAAGCTCCCACGTTGAACAACGAGGAAACCCTCGTTTTCTATTGGTCGAAATATGCAGTTTTGTGAAACGAGTGTTTTGGTGAGGACACTTGGCAACGTATAATTGGCTTAAAAAGAATATGAAAAATATTAAAAAAAAGGAAACCAAATTCAATTTGGAATTCATGATGTGACAATATATAGGTGAGGACACTTGGCAACGTATGATTGGTTTAAAAATTACAAACTTAAAAGGAAAATCTAACTTACCATGTTTAAAATTTTATGGAAGTCCAAATTCAATTTGGAATCAAGTAATTATTATACTAGGACTCTTTCTTCCAAATTAATATATAAAGAAAAAAAAATCCACATAAGTTCTGCGAAAATAAAAGGAAAAAATAATTAAAATCTTCACATATTCTCCACCTATTTAATGTATTTTTCCGGCCACACCAAATCAAAAACACATCACCACGGGGCGGGCGAACCCCCGTGCACACCAATTCAAAAATGCATCGCCACGGGGCGGGGAGAAGTCTCGCGCACACCAAATAAAAAATGCATTGCCACGGGGGGGGGGGGGGGGAGGGGGCGGGAAGCCCCACGCACTCCAAGTTAAACGGAAAAAATAAATAAAATCTGCACATATCCTCCACCTATTTAATGTATTTTCCCTACCACACAAAATCAAAAATACATCTCGACAGGCCCTGCACACACCAAATCAAAAATGTATTGCCACGGGAATTGAGTAACTACTATATTATGACTATTTTTTCCAAACTAATAAAGAGGGAAAAAAATTCCACTTATTTTCTGCGAAAATAAAAGGAAAAATAAATAAAATCTGCACATATTCTCCACCTATTTAATGTATTTGTCCCGCGACACCAAATCAAAAATACATTGCCACGGGGCGGGAGAAAGCCCGCACACACCAAATCAAAAATGCATTACCACGGGAATCGAGTAACTACTATATTAGGACTTTTTTTTCCCAAATTAATATATAAAGAGAAAAAAAATCCACATATTTTTTGCGAAAATAAAAGGAAAAAACAAATAAAATATGCACATATTCTTCGCCTATTTAATGTATTTGCCCTGCCACACCAAATCAAAAATACATCGCCACGGGGCGGGGCGAAGCACCGCGCACACCAAATCAAAAATGTATTGCTACGGCGCGGGGCGAAGTCCCATACATACACGGGCACAAAACTAGTAAATATAACAATAAACTAATTGATGACGAGTCGCGTCATACTCCGGTGTAGAACTCTTGTCGTTTAATTAAGGTAAACAAAAAATATACTATTGTAATCATAAAGAAATTATTCAAGAATATTAATTAGATAATATTAATTAGATAAAGTCGCAAAAGTATGATTAAATTTTAAGAATCTTAAGCACTTTTTCAAATTTCATTAAACTTTTAAGCACAACAAGTCGTCACCGAGAAACAGGTCGATAGCAGCCACTAAAAGAAATCATCAACACAGCCAGATCTTTTCCGATCTAGATAATCTGTAATAACTTAATTTAGAATCATAATTATCACGTACATTTGATTTCACATATTCAACAAACAGAAATCACTTTCAGTGAAGAAACGAAGGCAAAAAAAGGAGTTCCTGAAGCATGTGTTTTTTGAGTAACAATTTTGGTCATAAGGTCAGGTATTAGTCAATTATAGCTGCAGAACATAAAAGAGATAGAACAGTTACAGGGCGGCAGGGCTAGAAAAAATGAAAGGTTAGAGCATTTGTATCAAAAAAGAGATGATGATGATGATAATATAGATAGAACATCTCCACACGGGTCACGCCCATGTTATGTTGTCTGGCTTTTATGCCCCAGCACGAACGTGATGATGGATGGAAAGAGGGCCGAGGGTCCATTTCATTTTGCATATGCATATTATCTATCTATTGTAAAACTCATTCTCTCTCCTCTCTCTCCACTCTTTCTTTTTTTCCAACAAAATTATCAAAAACAATCATTTTCTGTTCAGATCTAGTCTAGTAGATTAGTTGGACTAGATCTGAGCAGATTTTTTCATTACTCCTTCCTTTCTAGATTAGTTAGTAGATTAGTTTAGTTTTTTATTATGTTTTTTACTTATCTACACCGTTTTAGTGGTTTATCTACTCTTTTGAGGTTTATCTTCGTTTTAATGGTGATTTTGGGTTATTGGGTTGGGATCTAAGATCAATAGTGATGCTCTCCAACGACGAAATCTCCATCTTTGTTGTCTTCGGCGACGAACTCTTCATCGGAATCTTCATCATCAACTTATCCGGCGACGAAATCTTCATCGGTGGTCTTTTTGACGACGGAAGCTTCATCACTATTTACAAGAGATTTGAGCAAATCACTCCTACTTTAGGAGCACTTCTTTATAAAGAAGAAAAACAAACTAAATGGTTGGAATTTAATTCCGAGAAAAATCATCATTCTTCCGATTTAATCGGATCTTATTCATACTTGTATTTGTCTTACTCCGATAATAATTCTCTTTTTCTTGTCGGATTTCTCGGTATTGTACTCTTACAGTATGTTCTTGTTACTTTGTATTATCTTATTTTCGATCTTAAACTCATTATAACTTTGAAATCCCATTAATGAAAAGGTTCCTTGTTTATTCAAAAAAAAATAAAAAAATCTATCTATTTATCTAGTCCTGGGGCATTCTCTGATCTCTCTGTCTTACTGCTCTGCGATATGTTTAATCCATATATTCATTTTGCCTTGGATATATATATGAAGTTAACTTTGCTTCAACTTGGATGAGGATCAAACCTTGATTCTCTGATCAAGAAATCTCAGCAACTACAGTCTCCGAACCCCCCAACTTCAATGTCACGTATACTGGTCATCACTCATCAGCCAAGCTGTAGGCACTCTCAAATGTGTACGTCTTGGTGGCATATATATGGTTGCCATACCATGCTCAACTCCAACCGGATAGCATAAACTGCCAAATGATAGCTAGCTAAGTAGAAACTTTCTTCTTCAATTTTTTGCCACACCATCATGGTCCCCTAATCCAAACAGCTAGCCATGAAAGAGATATGTACTCTCCCGCAGGTTGTGGGGAGGGGGCTAATTGCATGCCTAATTTAAATTGTGGATTGCAAATACACACGTTTGTCGCATTGCTAGCCACTACTGCCTAATTCAGACACTCTAGCTATATGTATATGTACGTATTTATCAACCATTGCTTTCATTGGGGCGGTGGTGGTACGTATGTACAACTAGGATCTTTCCTTCTGTAGCTTTAGGTGTATATTTGTAGCTGGTTCCGATCACCCAAATTAATGGTATACATCCTCGTGGGTCACCCCTGTGTTAATGCTCCCGAAAATAACTCCTAATTTCAAGTTTCGTGATCGGCTGAATGAGAAGGTAGCGAGTGTACGCAAAAGATTATGGATCCTTCCTTCCTCAGTTAGTCCTCATGCTAATTGATTGGCCGTAAATGTTCACATCTTCGGCTCCTCACGAGTAACAGGATAACGGAGACAACCTAAGGTTAAGGACCTTAAGGTAACATGTAGACCACTAGACATTTTAAGCAAAATTTTGCGAAGAGATTTTAGGCCCAAGTTTCATGAATGGATTAGACAAGAGTTTAGGCCCAGTTTTCATGAATGGATTAGACATTTTGTCATTTGATCGGCTGTGAACATTTTGTCTTGTGAAACTAGAAAATAAAGAAGGAGACACAAAGTAGAGGGGAAGAAGAAGGGAGAAATTCTATTCATCGGTACAATAGACAAACATATAGAGCCTCTATTTATAGGGCTAGACAAAAGGGCATCCCAGTAATAAACGAGATTTACCCTAGATATTCTTAACATAATTACACGTTTATAACACTCCCCCCGATGACATTGTGTCTAAGCTAATTGCCTCGCTAAAACTTTGTCAGGAAACCCCAAAGGGACAAAACCTGATCGAAGGAAAAAGAGTACAATTGTGAGTAAACTTAGAACGGAGCTGGACATGCATAAGTTTCCTCATTAAAACCTTGACAAGGAAAAACCCAGTGGGACAAAACCTTGACGAAGGAAAAAGAGTACAACGTGATAGTCCAGTAAAATACCTTTTACTATGATGCTCCCCTGATAAGTAATTCAGTTGAATCTTGGCTTGCAAATCTTCGAGTTGAGACTTCTCAATTTTGATGAACGGATTTCTTGAATATAGAAAATTGTTGTTATTTTGTGAAGAAAATTTCTGGTTGATGAAGTCTTCTTTTGTGTTAATTCTTCTAATAGTATTGTTCTCGAGTTTTCATGCTTCTTTAAATACATTGAGGACTTGTGTCTTGGATTGCTAGCTTCTCGGAGATGATTTGTAGAAGCAGTTGATGTAGTCTCTTCAACAAAAGGCAAAGATGTAGATACAGTACCAGAAGTGAATAAAATTGTATTTGTGGTCATACCTTATGTGTATCGGACTAATATCCAAATTACTAAGGGCTTGTTATGTTGACTTGGTCTACAAAAATGACCTAGTTAATGGTGGGAATCCACCAAATAGCGGAAATTATACAACTCCCACTTGGATGACCACCATGTTGAATAAATTGCCTCACTAAAACCTTGCCAGTAAAACCCGATGGGGAAAAATTTGGGCGAAGGAAAAAGAGCACAAATATCAATATTTTGAAAGAAAATTAAACGTCAACAAGATATTGCCTCGTTAAAACCTTGTCAGGAAAACCACATGGGACAAAACCTAAAACGAAGGGAAAAGGGTACAATTTTTGACGTAAATATGGATCCCGACTCAACTATATGAGTATTAAGCACCAAAATCATAACTATAGTCTATATTATAGACAAGTTTAAGCAAGCATAACATTCTGCATATTTAAGAAAAGTAATATTTATACTGCTAAAGCGTGGATTTTTGTGTTTTTAAGGACTCATCAATAGACCTATAACGTTGATATCATCAACTAATTAATCTGGATTTTCGGCTTTGTACCAAATTTCTAAAAACACATAAAGGATGGCTAAACCTCAGGTGGCTGCCTGGATATAATCTGAATCCTCCAAGGATTAAAAATCCGAATATGTTCTCTGACCACATTTCGTATATGAATGCAATAAGAATCTTTAAAGGACTACCACACCAAATGCATCATAAATAGAAGAAAAAAATATTAATGAATCAATCCAAGGGTCTGAGCAAATGTAAAACCCTTAAATCGTATTTACAACAAATATATTTCTCGTATAACAACGCAATATGACTACACCAACCTGTAATTAATAGGCTTGGCATTTTTAAGGTGTTAATTTTTGGATCCAAAATTGCGTCAATCGAGAAATTAATCCAACCTAATTTGGATTACATGCCAACCAATCACATATGTCGATTTTCTCTGCAGAGGGGTTCAAAACCACCATCATTTATTTCAGTAGCTACTTTAAATGAATATTAGACAATATATTAACTAATTATGATCCCACATAATTCTCAAGTGTATGCATATCTTGACAAAAAGTCATAAAAAGAATTGCTGGTACCAACGACCACGGGCATTATAATCTCCTCATCTTCAAATGAGGAGATAATAACTTTAAGAATGTGAATCGTGTTTTTGGTACACTCAATTGGAGCGCTACCAGTAGCCTATTATGGAGCGCTACTTATTTTACTAGATGTGACTGGATTTTCCTCTTAAAGAGGCAAACGCTTATGTAAAAGAAAATGTGATATTTCACGCCTAGTCAATAGCATCCTTTTTCAATTTGATCATCATGGGAGAGAAACTGATACAACATTCCAGTTAATTAACACCAACTGTTGCTTGTAGTGTATAGTCTCCCCCCTGATTATGGCGGAAATATTTTCATCTTATAAAAACGAAAATAAATTTCGTAAAGTATTATCCGATTAATTTGAGGACATATACTCATAGTAATTTATGGATGTTAAGAATACCAGTTTGGACAGTAGATATTGACTCCAAGAGCCATAAAAAAATTGTAATCTACTAGAGATACAAATTGAACATCAACCATGGATTTTATCGATTTTAGCCATGCAAATAAAATAAATCTCCAGAAAAATAAAAATCGTGATAGGGCCAATGAGATAATCAAGATGAAATTATGGACACTTTTGGTATCAAAACAAACTTATTTAAAGATCAATTTAGTCACTACAAGGACTAATGATATAGGCTAACAAGCCGGGTGCGCAACCTTTGATCTTTAGTGTCCAATTCCAACAACAAGTGGAACAAATTCATATTTTGGATTAATACCAGAAGAATAAATAAAACTGCTTAATCATTATCATATTCTTAGTAGAGAAAAATCTACTTTTTGGTTGATGAAGGTTTCTTTGAAAGAACAGAAATCAATAACCAATACTGGCTAAAAGCTCTTAGAATTCCAATTTTCACATCTCATTAAGGAGAATTGATGGGGGGAAACCAACATCAATTGGTTTGTACAATTAACAAAATTGTGTCGACAAATTAAAAAAATAATGTCGTTTTCAATATCGCATAGTCACTGACGGATGGTTTCTTGCAAAAATAAAATAAAACAGAAACCATTAATCACATGATCTTCGTCTAATGGACAAGGATACCAAATTTAATTGGCCGAAGGTTTATGAACCATCCATATGATTAGTTACCGTAAAGGTATTTAGATTGCGATAATACCAATTTATGGTGATTACAGTT
This sequence comes from Papaver atlanticum, assembly GCA_023531105.1. Classification (NCBI taxonomy): domain Eukaryota; kingdom Viridiplantae; phylum Streptophyta; class Magnoliopsida; order Ranunculales; family Papaveraceae; genus Papaver; species Papaver atlanticum. The sequence continues at coordinate 7,085,577 of JAJJMB010003633.1, forward strand.
TCAATAAAGGAATGGAAACTGTGTAAACCATCTTTTGATGAATTTATTTTTCTTTTCTCTATCGAAAAATTAGAGAAGAAAGAAAATACCAAATTCAATTTTTGGCGATTACAGTTTCATTAGGGGAATAGAAATTGTAAATCATCTTCCGATGGTTTTTTTTTATATATATATAAAATTAAATAAGAAAGGAGATCAAACTTAATTAATAATATTGATCACCCGCTCCTCATAAATACACTATGGATTTACCAATGGATTTCAAGTATACTCCAAAACTCTGAGAGTAACCATATTTTGGTGAACGAGGAAAATATAAAATCCATTATAATCCATGATACTCGCATCATGTTTATAAGTGATCAAAGACAAAACAATAATATGTCCGAGTGTGACAAATTAAAAGATTCAATAATCTTCTGATTGTATACCTTGCATATCATCAAACAGTTACGGAACATAAAGCTATAAATAGTGAGCAAGTAATAACAAAATATTACATGGATACCAAAGTTACCATGGTGAGTGATTTTCCCTCAGGTAGACATCATCCTCGTATTTGTATTGATCCAAACAAAACGGAGTACATACAAACATAAATCCAAAAGTTAGTGTTGAAAAATCAATAATATTTAACCATATTTTAAGCTATATGGTTTGTAAGATAATAAGGCTTCTCTTAAATGTAGCCCACACTTTTGTTCATCCACGATGAGAAATGTGAGTAAGTCGTGCAAGCGGTTGAGGAAGTTAGCAAAGTAGTGGGTGGGTGGGCGATCAACCCAATCTCCGCACGACATGGAACTGATTAAACCACGATCTCCCACTTTCCCACTCTTTCACTCAAACAACCGTCACACTTATTGGAGATCAATGTGTCCACGTTCTAGCAATATAAATAAGTTCTTTGAATTCATGATTAAAAAAGAACAGATATACGGGAATTACACAACAATTTTCATCTGAACAATCACTCTCAACAGAGTAGAATTCAAAACTTATTCGAACCCAGCTGTTCATTTGCAGAAACCCACAACACATTCACAATCCTTGATCACCATTGATCTCACACACTTCTCAGCTTCCCTCCTACAGATCAACCCTCTTCCCTTTTTGTGACCGAATTGACTCTGGAACGACCATTTCTTAGTTTAGGACGGAGTCCTACAGATTGATCTCTCGAACTCAAAGCACTCCCGTGCAGTGCATCTGTTTGAGGTTAGGCAGTTTGCTTAATTGAGGAGTCTCCGTCCGCACGGTCGTCTCTCCACTTCCTGAAAAAACAGCAAATTGTTTTTCCCCATCAACAACTATCCTTATTTTCAAGGGTAATATTGGATACGCTATATTGGCAATTTATTTTAAGCAATACTCATCATTGCAGTTGTTTCCTTCACAAATAATTCAATCCTATATGTCCATTCAGTTAACTACTTGAGGTTCTTCTAAATAAGGAATACTCATTGTTACAGTTTTTCATTCAGAACTAAGTCATACCTACGTGACATCTCAGTTTTTTCTGGAGGAAGTATACTCGATGTTGCACTACTTTCCTTCTACTCTAACTAAAACCTACATGTCATTTCAGTTAACCTCTTCTAGAGAAATAGAAGGATCATAAAAAGTAAAAGGTTGCAATTGTTTGATTGAATCCTCCAAAGACAAGGAACTAGTACTATAGTAGTCCCTATTTTATTGTTCGTATAACTGGTGCGCGTGTAAATAGTAATTGGGTTCACCATAGTATGAGCCATAACCTTCAAAAGGTTGGTGTTGGTCCAAACTACTATCCACATTATATGGTCATAGTAAAAATAATGTTCGTTTTGAAACTTATTTGGATATTCATTGTATTGATTATCGTACCAGTTCGACATCCTAACTGGAAGATAATTCTAAACAAGCACAAACAAAGCTAACTCGACCAAATCAAACCTATTGAATCTAGCAAACAAAAAGCATGATAGCTCTACTTAGACAAGTTTGAGAGCACGTGCGATGCACGTCGGCAAACGCTATTATTTTCTATTTCGGCAGAACATGGTAGAAAAGGTTGACTTAACAATTAAAGTTTGTAACAAACAAAAACTTAACAAAGAATTAACATGATATTTAGTAAACCATGTTATTCAAGCTAATTAGTAGCAAGGGTTATACACTTCAATATCATAATTAGTAATTACAACTAATTCATAATACACTGATATAGTTGAAACTTTAAACAAAACTTCAACCTGAACTGCTTCATTGATCATATCTTGCAGATACTACCACATAAACATACTCATTAAACTTCACAGAAATGTAGAATTCTAATATTCATATTGCATATATCGCTACATAAGTTACTTGTAAGCTCGAAAAGGAACTTACTAATTCTGCAACTATTAGAGACTTTGGAGTGCTCTGAATTTCTAACTTGTTATTTTCTAGATGGCCACGAGCCACCAAATATACCTAGACCAAACAACACAGAATTTAGCTAAGAAATTTGATACCGTTATCCACCAAATAAATTTCTTTTCGATTTTACTTCTTGTCCCTTCTTCTGCATTGCTTATAACAACAAATAAATTGGTTAAGAGCAACTATCCAAATACATGATATGAACACCAATATGTCTAAAAAGGAATAAAAAGTGAAGTGGAATCAAAAGAATTATGAACGATCCAAATTTCTTACCTTCACAATTTTAGGTTCATCAAAATATGTGTTTTCCTGTTGAGAAAGTGAGAAAATTTGAACTTTAAGGATTCAAAATTATCACATAATTGATTGAAAATGTTTTAAATTATGTAAATTTGAACTTTAAGATTGTTGAGAAAGTGAGAAAACCTAAAATCAAATCTGAACTCAAATGTCAATTGAAATTGACGGAAATCAAACAAAATTTTATTATTATAATGACGGATTAGTATAAAAAAAAAGATGAATCAGTACAACTACATGATCAGTTCTTCCATTAAATTTTGGGTTTTCACAGTTAGGGTTAGCAAATTTTGAATCCAATCTTAACTCAAATCTAAATGAAATATCTGATTATATTGATTCATGAAATTATTAGTACCAAAAAAGAGCTAAGAACCAACCTGGTGATGAATCAGTACAACTGCATGTTGAATTCCTCCATTAAATCTTCGTTTGAATAGGAAATCTATAGAAGAAGCTGAGGGAGAACGGAGAAGAGAGAAAAAAAGGAAACCCAGTTTTTGTTCTTGTATTAAGTTTGTATATTCAAGCCCTTAAAGTTGCGTTTATTTACAGAAACCCCCTATGCAGACACCAAATTTAGTCAGCGGATTTTAGAGGTCTAACGGCTGACTTTGAAAGCCAGTTCATCTAACGGTTGTAATTGATGTGCAGACACCAAATATAGTCAGAGATCTAACGGCTGAGTTTCAAAGTCAGTTCATCTGACGGTTAATAGTGCAAAATTGGTTGGTGATTGTAAACACGGAAATATTTCCGGTTTTTGTTGTTGTTATTAAAAGGGGTGAGATTGTTTCTACTTTGTAGACAACTTCTAAATTTTACTTTCCCTGGCCACCCCAGACCCAAACAGGTGCAGCACCCAAGCGGCCCAACACCCCTAAGTATAAATAGAAAAGAAAGGCTACCTTCAATTTCAGATCATCTCTTATTTCATTTGTAAATCAAATCCTCACAGCAATTCTGGAAAACAGATCGTTCAATTCAAAATTAGCTCCTTCAACCAAACTGTGTAATCCTCAGGGGACTGTTGGATTTGTGAAGTTTTAATATCAATACCTAGATTCTTCTTTCAAAGTTCTATGAATAGGTGGACTAAAAGGGTTACGACATTAGATACCGCTGAAACAAAGAAACCTTAAATTGGTTAATGGGAGGCGTTGGTGGCTTTCTAAATTGGTTAACCTTAAAGGGTTACGACATAAGGACGAAACAGTTGCATTGTAGAATGTAGACCTGATGTGTAGTATACTTACAACACGATAATTGGTGCTCTTTGTCGAGTTGGGAAGTTTACAAGTGAGGGTTATTACAGTGCTGCTGTTAATGAGATTCTCAGGGCTGTTGAAATGATGTGCAAAATGAAGTCGATGAATCATGGGATACCCACAACAAGGTCCTACACACTGATCATTCATGCTCTGTGTGAAGCTAGAAGGGTGCTGGAAGCACAAGATTTTCTTGTTTTCGAATGAACTATGGAGAGGGATCCAGGAACGGGTCAAATTAGGTATGGACAAGGGACAGATGCCTGTTTTAGGAATACAGCCTTGAATCTAACCTTGGAAGGCTAGGTTGTGTTCTTTATTTTGGAAGCCACTTGGACTCAAATACAACTGACTCAGAAAATCATTTCCTGAACGCTGGTAAATTCTTTTCCAATATTTGTATTGATTGATTAAAATTGTTATGCATATGTAAAGTTTTGTATTTCCCTTTTGTGTTAATCAATGTCTCTGTACACAGAGATTTTCTTAGAAGGATTTATTGATGCAATAGGCTTTGTTCATCCTCATCACTATATAAGTTTGTCATCATTGAATTACAAGTCATCTCTTCTATAGATTCGTCTATTCTTTAGGTTTAAACTTTCACAACTTAGTGGCCAGTGGATTAGACACAACCCCTGCTGGCATATTATCAAGCACTAATTTCTTTTAAGTTCCACAGTGGGCATACTTTTGTTATATTGATGAACAATGTATCAATAAATGAATGATACATTTATTAGGTATGCTGAGTTACAAAAGTGTGCAAGTGTGAAATGAATGATCAGATTTTAGAAGTCTATTGGGTCCTACAGAAAAATAAGTCTCCCTTGATTCATCTTTTTTTTTTTTTTTCATTTCGTCATATAACTTGATCCACCTTGTGGTATCAAATTGCTTTTAGAACTTTACACATTTCTTCATCTAGGTATCTTGATTTCATCCAATGCAGCACATTGTGACAGAAAATATATAGTCTCTTAACTTATCTCTAAAGGTTACATATCTTAAAAACTTGAATTATAATTCAAGAAAAAGATCATCATCAATATCTTGACTGTTAAACACTTTCATCTATAAAAGACCATTTACAATCTTAACTCTCTTCTACACTGACCTAAAAGAAAAATGAAGCTAAACCAATTTTCCACATCATTATTCTTTCTGATATTACAGCTTTTTTCTGGTACCTTATTTGATATGTATAACGATTTCTGTGACTGCAGTTTTTTACTTCTTTAAGCATTAATTTTCAATGTTTGATAGATAGAATATTTCCACTCAGGTTGTTTTCAACTTGGCAACTTATTCTGTATAAAATGACATTACAGGCCATGCTGAAGGAGATGCAGTCATATTCCATGTGCGCAACAAATGCACATTCCCTTTATGGCCAGCAACTGCCTCAAATGTAGGGTATCCGGTAATAGCTGACGGCGGTTTCTTCCTTCCATCAGGTCAGACAAAACGTATCCAAGCTCCCCCAACATGGAATGGTCGGATATGGGCAAGAACTGGGTGTGACTTCACTTCTACCTCTAACACGAAACCTTGTTGTCAAACTGGTGACTGTGGAGGAAAAATCGCTTGTAATGGGAACATAGGACTCCCCCCTGCTACCCTTGTGCAGGTAAGTAAGAGCATGAAATGAGTTCATTGTTAGTCTTAGAATATCTTTTGACTCAGTTTTTTCATAAGCAAAAAAGTACCCCCCCGCCATGAGAAGCTAGATTTTGGTAATATCCATAACTGGTCCCTGTCTTGTTTTATGTTGGTATCTGACTTGTTCAGAAATGCATCCACATTTGTTATCTTTTCTTGATTATTCTATTTCATTAGGAGTTAAATACAGGAACTAATTTTTAGGCATCTGAAATCCCAAAAGAGGAACACGAAAAAAAATCATCCAGGTTCTGGTTCAACGTATTTGAGTTTTTGAACTGGGACCTGGGGATCCCAATATTTTATTGCCAGCTTTGATCCTAAATTAGTTAGAGAGCCCAAGCCTAAAAACTACCTGATATGCTGATACGGATCTTCCAGTAGTGATCCTCGTACTTTTCGATGACTCCCCCACTGGTATATGTTTCTTACATGGGAAATTTTGACAGGTTACACTACAACCAGGTAACAAACCTAGTTTCTATGATGTAAGTTTGGTTGACGGCTACAACGTCCCGATCTCTGTCTCTGCTAAATCAAAGGCTTCCAATTGTTATATTGGTGGATGCTTAAAAGATTTGAACAAGATTTGCCCACAAGAGCTTCAAGTGTTAAATGGCGACAGAAAGGTGGTAGCTTGCAAAAGTGCGTGTTTGGCGTACAATCTTGACATATTCTGTTGCAGAAATGCTTATGGAAATCCTAACAAGTGCAAACCAAACATGTATTCCAACATCTTCAAACATGCTTGCCCATCTTACTACAGTTATGCTTTTGATTCGCCTCCGCCATTGGTAAGTTGTACCTCTAATGAGTATATCATAACTTTCTGCCCTAACAGATGGGGTTCTGAACACGTTTCAGCTTAGATACAGAAGGATAGGGTCTCATCCCCGACCTGCCATTGAGCTTCAAGCGATTTAGACAACTTGAGTTCTAAACTACCTATCATGTGTTGTATTTTGTGTTTTAGTCGATATGTTAAATAAAAGCACAACTTGAGTTCTAAACTACCTATCATGTGTTGTATTTTGTGTTTTAGTCGATATGTTAAATAAAAGCATACACTGTAACTTACTTTATAAGTTGCAACTATTGTTAATACGCAGTACATGCACTCCTTATTGACCACACTGTACATTGTTTCAGTCTCCTAGCAACACCTATGATTGTTTTTATTTCCCGTCGAACACTTACATGGAAGTTCGGGTTTTACTCAGAAAATGGGATTATATATGAGCTTTTCAGGAAATGAGACTCACAATAATAGAAGAAACTCTTCTTTAGAGGACTGCTTAAAAATGGCAGAAAAAAGAACCCACTCCCATAAAAGCTTCACAAATCCTCTCAGCCTATTAAGAAACCCTATACTGCTGGTTGGATTCATTTTTTCTTTTATTTTGGTGGTTCAAAATTAGACCATTGCCAAGCATTTTAACCATTCAAAAGTTTTATCTTATAACAATGATTCGTGAATATTGGGTCTGCAATCATGGCCAATTGTTGGTGGCTACAAAATTTGAGCTCATTCTTCTTCTTTCTTTTCTTTGAAAGTGAGCTCATTCTTAAATACCAAGGCATTCAAGAAAATCTGAAAAGAAACAAAGTCTAGTTGATGCAAAACTAGCACATTTCAAATTGTAATTCACCTTGTACAATAATAATAGTAAGAAAACAAGAAAGCCTAAGCCCTAATGAAACACCATTCAATCATAATCCACCAGCTTGGTCTAGGGACTTACGTATGCCTCTACAAGATCTACAACAGGATCCAAATGACAAACCATGTGAAAGAACATATTAGCCAAGTTCCTGTAAAGAAAGAAAAGGGAACAAAACAGTAAATTCATGATTAGAATCTCATTAATCACTAATAATATAAGAAAACAAATTCTTGTTTGGTTGACAGGAAAGAACTAGAAAACAGGGGTTGTTTGCATTCTCCATGCTTCAAATATCCCACCTATTCAAGAAAGCAAACTAAGAAAGCGAAACGGCCACAACAATTTCATCTAAAAACATGACCAACAAAATCAAATACAGTGCAAGTACATTTTGGTGATGCGGGTAAAAAACTTACGGATTTGCCATGGAAGAATCTTTTGTGCATCATTTCTCCAAGAAGCTGAAAAATAACAATCAGAAGTAGTATTTGCTCCACCAACACAATTACACACGAAAGAGTTATAGGTTCCAGTATAACCACAAACTCCATTACTTCTCTCACAAATACTACAAGCACTAGGAAAATCATTTTTAACACTGAATTTATATTTAAGACCGATGCCGTATTTCCAACCCTGTGGGTTCGATTCTTGACCATTAAAACTATAAATCGAAGCATAAGAACTACATTCTAACTTTCGCAAATCCATTTCATAAGCTGGTCCTAAATCAAGAGGTGTGTAAACACAACAAGTAGATATTGGCAGATTCAGTCTGCTAATTGTTGGACATGAATACAAAAGACTACAAATAGGTGCACCTTCAGTATCACAAAGAGGAACTATATTACCACTGGCACTAGTACTATTAGTGCCTTTTCCATTTAGACTACTTCTTGAAGTGTACAGCGGTGAAGAAGCTGTTGAACAATCAAGAAGAGCAAAAACATTGCTATCTAGAAATGTGAAAGGTGCATCCCAATCTAGACCAAAGCCTTTACTAGGTTGAGATGATGAACAAGTTGACATAGACGGATCTTGAATATAAATGATAAGATTGTCATAATCAATAGTAGTAATGGGGTAAGTTCCCGTATGGGTATTTAGCATGAGTTTTTGTTGCGCACGATCGCATTTTATGAATTTTTGAAATCTTGGATCACCACAACCTTGTGCACTGCCAAATGGATATCTAAGTTTTTGATCTCCACATAGTTTTTCACAAGTTTGTGATGTGATGAGTAATGGAAGAAAGGTTATGAAAATGAGAGAAATTGGTAGAATGAAAGAAATGGACATATTCATGGTTGTTTTTCTGTGGTTAATACTTGATGGAAGAATGCAAATGGAGGGGAGCTTATTGTTGTTAGAGTGTGTATTTATTGGTGTAATGAGTGAGTTTCTAAACTGAATTGAATATTAAGCTTAAGCCTATAACGTATTAAGTCTTACCTTTTTGAAGGGAGAGAACCATGTGCTTTAGTTTTACGGGGATATGGTTTTGTTACTTTCGGTGTTGGATACTTTAGATTTCTTCCTTAGATTTCATTTCTTGATTAGAAACTTTTCAAAGATGCTTTGATTTCATAAATGTAGAACTCTCTTACATTCTATAATTTGACTATTTTTTGTTGCCGCATCGCTCTCCTGCAAGTGTCAGTGCCTAACGACATTGTTGGCTCCAGTGTATTTAAATATCCATGGTGAAAGCTCAAATGTCTAGTTATCCACGGACACTGCCGTGAAGTGCTTAAATATTCACTATAAAGGCCGCAGAGGATAAAATTTACAGGGAAAAATACACAATGTCTTGATACTGCCTATTGGCATGTCCGAGTTCAACGTATAAAAGATACTACTAGGCGGATAATAGCCATTTGAACAAGTTGCACTTGCATTAATTTTGTGAGCTAATGCAACAGCCACTGGTTGACTTGTTTTGAAACATAATTAAAAACAAGAGACTTAAATAATGCAGTGTTCAAAAAGTTTGAGGCGCTATAATCTTTTTTATATGATGTAGATGAGCAAGTTATAGCCTATGTGGAGACCAAAAATCTGAGTATCGTAATTTAGCTCAAGATGGGTTTATTTTGATGGCAAACGGCCCAACGACCAAGAGATACTTCTTTGTCGAATAGTCTTCGGAATTTAGCTAAATTCTATCTTATAGGGCTTGAAAAAGCCGTTTTGCAGTTTTAGAAAAGTTTCGTTTTGCTAATAAATTTTTCGTCAGGAGTCCGTTTGAGTCTCCGTTTATGGCACATAGTTTCTTTTCGTAAGCACTTTTTTTATTTAGGAAAAATCTCAAATTTGCAAAAAATAATAAATTTTGAATTCGAGACGGTTTTGGTTTGTTTTCATCCTTTCTTGTCGCACATGTCAGTATTTTTAAAGCTGGTCCTGAGGGGGTGCAGGTTGCCTACAGAGAGATTCGAAACCATGACGCATAGTGCGTAGGACTAACACTTAACCGCCATACTGCCGATTGGTTTGTGACTAATTAGCTATCTTTCTAAATGATTATCTTTGTTCGTAGTGGTTATTCCTAGGAAAAATTCAAGGTAAGGACAATCTATCCCTTTTCTTTTGTTTCAATATATCTGCTGCACTATAATACGATTTAGCCTGCCACCCCAAATAATTCTTCACTCCTTTTAGCTCTTGGACAAGATCATTGCAGCTGGATTCTATGATGATGTCCTATTTGTTGAGAGCGAGACTCCAATCAATAGCCTCCACCATGCCCAGCAGCTCCATCTCGTCCTTAATTTGAGCCACGATCTCTAGAACAATTGCAACGATTAAAAGATTCAGGGTATCCATCGGAGGAAACTGCCATCCTTTATTAGAAGAGTACAAGGATTATTCTCCATGGTTTTTTTCTCTGTTACATAGGCTTGCAGTGCCTAGAACTGCTTAATCAATAAATTCTCCGTGTTATAAAAAAAAAAAAACTGTCTATAGTGATGAATAGTGTTGCCATACCTTTTGGATTGATCTATTCAGTACTGCCTGCCCAAGATATGAGTGTTTTCCGAATTAGGTTGGTGCCTTAAAGATTATTTCACATCTGGCTTTTCAGGTATGCCAAAGAATTGGGATAAATTTTTGATGGGGACATGTGAGACAAATCATATATTGACATATGTCTTTCTTATTAATTAATTTAAACAAATTTTGTTTCCAAAAAAAATAAAAGAAGTGTATTTTTGGTGAAAATACGGATTATCTTAATTGGTGATATTTTATCCTTGATATTTTCGGTAATATAACTTTTTTAAACAGTTAGTAGGAAAGACACATGCCAAGATATGATTTGTCCTCCATGCCCCAATCAGGAAACACCCCCATCAAAAATTTATCCAAAGAAATGAGACATTGTAAGCATTCCAGTCTCCTTCACTACTACACCGGCCAGTGAGGTTTGTCTGCCAATCAAGTATCTATTTTTTGACAGAGTCGAGCATTGGTCCTAAGGCCAAGCACTATGGTAGGGGTTATCCCTTCCCTAACCCTTAAATGTGGGGAAGGGATATGGCTCACAAGGCAGCCTCACTATGGTCTGTTTCATCCCTTCCCTATACTGCACGGAATCTCAGTTTCCGTGTGAATAGTGCCAAACAGAAACTGGGTTTCCGTTTTTTATTATTTTCCCAAATTTTATTTCTACGGGTTTAGATAATTATTATTTATCGGTAAAAAAATTTGAAGAGAAAAGAAATGAGATATAATAGGAAATAAAGAGTTTTAATAGAAATAAAAGAGTTAAAGGTGAATAACAAGAGTAAAACTAAAAGTTCTCAAACGTATTCATTTAAAATCACACGGAAACTGAGTTTCTGTAAAGTAGGTTTTTACACGGAAAATGAGTATCTGTGCCATTTCCCTTCCCTACAAGGTGGATCAGATCTGATCCACTTTTAAATGTAGGGAAGGGAAAATAGTGACTACAGTGCTTGGCCTAAGGGGAACTGATTGGGTAAACTCGCAAACCATACTTTTACGATAAAAGGACAATGGATGAAAATGTGCTCCATTATTTCTCCTTATCGGCTACATAAGTACAAGTATTACTTATATATACGAATCCAGAGAGGTAAGAAGATTGAGGGAGCATATTCTTAATACACTTATACAAAAATAGTTATAATAGTCCATATTTTATTCCAAGAATATGTTGTTGTCATTTGAAGAAAGCCTTGATACAACAGTATTCTCTCTATCTGGTGAAAAAACAAAAGGTACCTGATAAATTGTCATTATAAGTTCAATTGGTTTGCTTTGAGATTACCTATGACTTTACAAATAGTGAGTATCAAATGTATGTTTTTTTTTTGTTTTTTTTTTTTTAAACAAATTTATTGCTTTATCTGGAATTACAATTTTGATCTTTTGCTAAAAGACTGCAAATAGAAGGAACAAAGTTATCATATGTTTCAACAAGCACTGTTGTCTCTCTAGATAATTTTGCAATAGCATCAACCACTTGATTATCATCTCGACTGACAAAAATCAAAATTACAAGAAATAAAACTAGAGATTAGATGTTTAATCTCTTTTATTAAGTTCTTATTCTCCCATTGGATGAGCAAAGAGTTCTCATTAATGGACTGAATAACTAGTTTTGCATCTGCTTCTACGTGAATCATTGAGAGTTGCATTCCTTTAGCCCAAGATAATGTTTCACGTAGTTCAATGCACTCTCATGCCTATGGACTCAATGTTCCATTTCCATAGCTTCCTTTGATTCCAACACAAGTACTTGTGTGGTCACGCATCACAATGCCAGTACCAAAATGGTTTGTTGAGTGATCAAACAATGCATCAACATTAAGCTTAAAAATACCATCTAAAGGTGGCGTCCACTGCCAGTGTCAGTATCAAATGTAAGTTTTCAGTGTTTAGTAGTTTTTTTTCCTTTACTTTTTTGATACATGACATAGACCTAGATATGTCACCTAGCAGACTTCATGAGATCTCATAGTTTACATAAGGGAAGTTTGTGGGATCATTGTTGATTAATGCATGTAACATATTACTAGTCACATAGCCCTCAAAAAAATAGTTCCATAACTCTCTTGTTTTTTCACAATGCAGAAACAGATGAGTATTTGTTTCAGCATTCTTCTTACACAATAAGTATCCATTCACATTAAAAGAGTTTCTCAAACAATCCATTGTTGGTGTAGCATTATAACAAAGAGTCCAAACAAAAAAGATTACCTTTTTTGGAATCTTTGGGTTCCAAACACACTTGTAAGGAAAAATCAGCAGTCCATCCTCCTCAAGAGATTTATAGCACTCTTTAACTGAAAACCTGTTTGTCCCATTCTGCCAAACTCTGTGATCAGTACCAACTCCACAATTGAAAGTAGATAGCAGGTCCAATAGATGTGCAATATCTTCAATTTCTGACTCCTTCAAACTCCTGCAAAAAGCAAAATCCCAACCATTCCCATTGCTGATATTTAACATTTCCTGTATAGTAGCATCTTGTACTCTGCTTAGTCTGAAAAGATTTGGAAACATGGATTTTATAGATTGACCATTCAACCAAACATCTTTCCAGAAGAGGCATCTATCTCCACTCTGCACCTGATTATTCATATTTTGCTCCACATGATCCCTGCATTTCAAAATGCCACTCCAAAGGCTCTTACCAACTGAGTTACTTGTTGTATTAGGGAGAAAAGCCTTCTCATTGCCACAAAATTTGTTATGAAATATCCTCCTCCATAGTGCTTTTTCCTCATTTCCATATCTCCAAATCCATTTAGCATGTAATGACTTGTTCATGATTCTTATTTTCTTGATTCCTACACCACCACCTTCCTTTGGCGAGTTAACTTTTTTCCAACCAACCCATCCTTTCCTAGGCTTCTTCTTAATAGATCCCCAAAGAAACTGTCTCATAATCCTCTCCATTTGTTTCTCAACTGAATTTTGAATTTGAAAGAGAGATAAGTAATAAACTGACAGACTAGAAAGAACATTTTGAATTAACATTAACCTTCCACCCTTAGAAAGATATTTCCTTTGCCACATACTCAACTTTTTCTGAAAATTTTGAAGAATAACATCCCATACTCCCACAGCCTTTTACTTACTCCCTAAAGGAATGCCCAAATATTTCATAGGGAAAGAAGTAATTGAACACCCAAAAATGACAGCACCTTCCATTGCATTCACTGCATCACCCACTGGCACCAAAGCACTCTTCTGGAAATTAACCCCCGAACAAGAAACTAGCTCAAAACCCAATAACACATTCTTAAGATTATTCACCTGCTCACAGCTATCAACTAAGAAGACAATTAGATCATCTGCAAATTGCAAGTGATTAATCTCAAAAGCTTCACTAGATGGTTTGAAACCAGAAAGTAAGTTTAAAGCTGCAGCTCTCTTTATCATTAAAGATAACACCTCCACAATAAGAATAAACAAGAAAGGAAATAAAGGATCTCCTTGTTTTAATCCTTTTGTACTTCTGAATAAAGTTGAGGCTGTGCCATTGATAGCCATTTAAAATCTTGTATTGGACAGACACCATTTTATCCAATTCCTCCATTTATTACCAAATCCAAACCTGGACAAAGTGTAATGAAGACAACCCCAATTCACATTATCAAAAGCTTTTTGCAAGTCCACTTTCACTATCTTGCCTTCTCTTTCTCTTGAATCAATTAACTTAGAAGCAGTGAGTATTCCATCACTGATCTGTCTAGAGGCCACAAAAGCACCTTGAAACTCAGAAATAATTAAAGGAAGAACTTGTTTCAATCTGTCAGCTAGTAACTTTGAAATAATTTTATAAATTCCCCCAATAAGACTAATAGGCCTAAAAAATGCATAGACACAGCACCATCACATTTAGGTATCTAGATAATATTAGTGCAATTGAGCCTCCAATCAATGTATCCTGTGAGCTCAAATTCTTTCACAACTGCCATCAGCTCCATCTTGATTATGTCCCAAACTGCCTTGAAAAATTCCATGGTGAAACCATCTGGACCAGGTGATTTATTTCTACCAAAATTCCACATGACATTCTTCACGTCAGCCTCATCAAAGGGTTTTTCCAACATAATAGCTTGAATAACACTTACACTAGGCATTTGAAGATCATCAAAAGTTGGTCTAATCAACACATCTTCCTTGAAAAGATCCACATAGAAATTCTTAGCCTCCTCATTGATTTTCTCGTTGTCATGACACAATTCTTCATTGATAATAAGAGAATTTATTGCATTTGTCTTCTGTCTGTAGGAAGCATTCTTATGGGAAAATCTTGAATTTCTTTCACCATCTACCAGCCACTGACCTTTTGCTCTAGAGAACCACTTCCTAGAGAGATTCAAAGAAGCTTTTTTGTGATTAATTCTAGCCAGTTCTCTAGCTACAAAATCCTCATTGTTTAGTGTATTTATCTCCTCAAGACTATCATACACATCAATAAGAGTTTCAAAATTGTCAACCTCTTTTTGTAAAGAACCAAAAGTTTCTCTGCCCCATTTCTTTATAAAGAACTTAAGTCCTTGTAATTTTTTATCTAAAATAAAGCTAGGACATCCACAAAAAGTCGGATTAGCCCACCATATTTTCATGTGCTCTAAAAATTCAGGATGGTCCAAATAGTAATATTCAAACTTGAAAGGAGGCTTAGAAGAAGTACCCGCATTGCAGTTGAGCAGAATAGGAGCATGATCTGAAATAGGCCTTCTTAATCTGTATTGAACTAAAGCCAAGCATTTGTCTTCCCAATCAGTTGTGGAAACAAATCTATCCAGCTTTACCAGAATTGGAATGTCCTAGCTTAATCTATCAAGAGTTGTGAATGCAAAGAGTTTAAATGATGTATATAAGATCCCTAGTTTCTTTTTCTAAAAATCCAGATACCATGGTTACTTACAGGTGATCTTAATGTCACTTTTTTTTTTCTTGAGTCAAACATGGGGCTCGTCAAAGCCATCTAAATTTGCAACTCAAGTCTTTATAGATGGCATGCAGGCTTCTATAGGTTGTTTGTTGGCGGTCATGTTGACCAAAATGGACCAGTAAACCTTCTGATCAGTAAGAAATTTCGGAAACCAAATTTTACTTTTACTCACTTCTTTGTGACTAGTTCTCTTTGGTCCTGAAATCTTGGTTTCCTACGTTGAAAAACCATGGAACTTGTAAATTGTAATAATACAAGGAAAGCTTCCATTGGCCTGTCAGTAATTGATTTTATCCATTCATTCTGAAAATTCCATGTCTAAGAAAACTAGGTCCACTAGGAAGGCTAGATATTACCCACCATTTCAGGCTTACAGCATTCATAACCAGAACTTTTCTCTCTGCGCAAGTGTATTTCACAGCCAGAAGTTACAACTTGGAACACTTCAGTACGCTACTTGTAACATTTGTCTTTTTTCACATTAATTCTTACAATTCATGGTCAAACTAAAGTCTACCATTCAGTGCCTACCACATTAGTCAAATTACAATATCATCAGCAAGATAATAGTACTAGTAATTATTACAGATATTAGAAACAGTAGTGTTCCTTTTCCTCCACTCAAGTCAAAGCCGTGACTGTACTGTAATTACTGTTGTAGAACCACCGACCAAATATTCGTCACCTAGCAAATCTGATTTCATCACCAATCCGTTTGATCCTATGAAAGCAAAACCGTACCTCTAGGAATAGACACACCACACACACAGATAAGAAGGATCACACTCGATCCTTGACCATTGACAGCGCACGCCAAAAATGACTTTGACTAGAATTAGCTGCGACATGAGGACTTGTTCTTTGTAGTCAAGAAAATAGCTTCGAAATTGGGTGGAGGAATGAAATAATCACTTCTCTTCTTTGCCTTGGCACTGCTACTCAGGACGTAATAATGTCTCTGTTTCTTTGGAGCTGGTGGACATGTCATCGCCTCTGGTATCTTATGTTGCTTGGCTGTTGGTGTTGTACAGTAACTCGATTCCCTACTCCAGATTTGATGATGATCTTCAATTTCATTCCTCTTCTTCTTGTTCTTCGGCGGTGTAGATAATTTGTGGCTCTGATCTTCTCCTAATACTCTTGGTGAACTATTTAGAAGCTTCAGGAACGTTGGTGATGGTGATGGATTAGGCAAATCTTCGTCTCTATAAATGGTTAACATTATGTGAAGAAGATTTAGGGATTTGTATCAGTTTCTTTCTGATTTGATTTCGATTTATTAACTTCTTGAGCTGAATTCGACTAGAAAATCTCTAGGTTTTTATAAATTGGAATTCTGAAACAGATCAAAATGAGAAACTAGGAAGTTTTGATCGATGAATTTTCAATTTCTAACTTTAGAAAGTTACAATTTAGGTATTTTTGTGGAGAAGAAGGAAAATCAGTGATTTGTGAATAGAAATTGAAGCAGAGATCAAAACTATAGAGATCTAAATGTAACGAATTAGGTTGATTTTCGGGAGAAAAACGCAAAGAAGAAGATCGAACTACTACGGTGTTCCGTGAAAGATTGTTATAGAACTCAAAACTCACCGATATCGAAAGCAACGATTCACTAATTTCTGATAGATTCTTCTGCTCAGATGAACAAATTGTTATACTAATCAACACAATTTTTTGGCAAAGAAAGAGGGAAAAAGTTTGCGAAGGAGATTTTTGTGCTGGAGGAAGAAGAGGGGAGAAATTTATGTGTTTTAAGTGAGAAGGAAAATGAGAGAACAGGTTGTTTGAATATATAAGTGGGCGGGCGATTCAGGGAAAAGAAGGTCAACTTGACCGACACTCGTCTTGCTGCCCACGGGTAAACCCCTCTATTGTCCCTACCTTAAAGGGGTGAACGAAACCGCGTATCTTGACATTTGAACTGTGTTAAATATTTTATACAGTATAACTTTATATCGTGTAAAGTTCGGGGATAATTCCTTCGTCGATGGTCTTGAACTCTTTGATAGAATACGACCAGTCATGGGGAGATTCCACAGTCTTTCTTTATAGATTGGTGCCGTCAGAATCTTACAGAACTCTGCTTACTTTTTGTGTAGAGAAGCTAAAAACCTCAACGTAATTTGAAAATTGTTGGATTTATATTACAACTCTTCGAGTTAGTATCTTTCATGATTTTTTTCATCTTTGGAAATAAGATAGGTAGATTACCGAAAACAGAAATTGATAATCACTCGGATTCGGTCTTATTCAAGATAAACTTAAATTGAGTTATCATTTGGATAGCTGAATTCATTGGATTACCTACTCCTAATGCAATCCATTATAATCCAAAATCATATATCTATAAGAATCCAAAATCATATATATATAAGAATCTTAAAGATTCTTTAAGAAACATTATAAATCCACTAGATTCGGGTAAAACTAATATCTAATTTTATCTACACTCCTGTAAAAGCCTTGACTATGTCATAAGCCATTCTAGGAATTGAATGGAAAATCTCCTGCAGACTTATTAGTTTTGTTGTGTAATTTTTAATAATTTTAGGTCAAGCGTACTTAGTTTCCGAGCAACAAAAATTAGGTCGTATAGCCTTCGCTTTCGCATACTCCTTCATATGAAAGAGTACCAAATTTTTCCTATTTTGCTAAGCTATTTTTCAGTTGAATTCGCATTCCCAAAGCCTTGGCTCTAATAACCAAAATCATTTTTCCAATTCAGATGAAATGGAGGGTTACTGAAATACCCCGATTTCGGTAGTGGTTGGCCGAATAAAATATAAGTCATGGTCTGTCCTTTCTTAATACCGAGGATTGATGAGTACGCTTGACTGAGTTGTGGGAAAAAAACTTCTCAGTTAAGCATGCTCGGTAGGGAGTAGTGACAGGATGGGTGACCTCTCGGGAAGCTGCTCCTGGATGACCGCAGTATAGTGCCGTCAAAAAATCCCATACTGTTGGATAACCACAATGGATAAGTGGGAACAATATCGGTGTTAGTTGGGATACAACTAGGGACAGTTCGCTTGTGCTCGGGTGTATGCTGGGATGTTATCCAAAGACTGGTCTCACAAGAGGCAATGAATGTCTGCATTACACCAAGCACAGTTGGTTCCAGAGTTGGCAGAAAACTCTGCAGTTAAGCATGCTCAGGCTGGTGAAATCCAAGATGGGTGATCTCCCGAAAAGTTGTTGTTGGATTACCACAGCGATTCCCGCTGAAAACCCCACACTGCCGGATAACCGTAGTGGCTAATGGGGATAGTATTGATGGAGGGACATGTCATTAAAAATGGTATCAGAGCCAACGGTGGTTCAAGGATGGGAATGTACGCTTGATGGGGTTGGTCCAGGTGCTTGTCTCATGAGGGGAATGAAATGTTGGAGATCTGGGCTTGAATATATTCTAGAGCTGGTACCGGCTCCAATTTAAGATGATGGCATTATAATACCCCGATTTCGGCAGTGGTTGGCCGAATTGAATATAAATAATGATTTATCCTTTCTTAACACCGAGGCCTGATGAGTACACTTTGACTGAGTTGTGGGAAAAAAACTTCTCAGTTAAGCATGCTCCGCTGGGAGTAGTTGCAAGATGGGTGACCTCTCGGGAAGCTACTGCTGGATGACCGCAGTAGTGTCGTTAAAAAAATCCCACGCTGCTGGATAATTGCAGTTAAGTGAAAACAATATCAGTGTTAATTGGGATACAAGGGACGGTTCGCTTGTGCTCGGGTGGGAGAGTATTCTTGGTTGTTACGATAGATACTGGTCTCACAAGAGGTAAGGAATGTCTACATTACACCGAGGCCTTTTCAGCACAGTTGGCTCCAGAGTTGGTAGAAAACTCTGCAGTTAAGCGTGTTCGGGCGGGAGCAATCCATGGATGGGCGACCTCGCGGGAAGTTGGTGCTGGATTACCGCAGCGATGCCCGTTGAAAATCCCACGCTGCCGTTTTCAGCACAATTGGCTCCATAGTTGGCAGAAAACTTTGCAATTAAGCGTGCACGGGCGAGAATAATCCAGGAATGAGTGACCTCATGGGAAGCTACTGCTGGATGACCGCAATAGTGCCCGTTAAAAACCCCACACTTCCGGATAACCGCAGTGGCTAAATGGGGACAGTATCGGTGGAGGGTTGGGTCATTACGGTTACAGGCTTCGCTAACTTTATATTGGCCAATGAGTCCCGGATTGGCTCACGGCTTTGATTATGCGTTGTTTCACAATACAACACATTTGTAGTAAGCACTACGATGATGTATGTAAAAATGTGGGGATTCCCGCCTCACACGCCACTAAAGAGGGGAGGTAAATCAAGTATCATGGCATTCTCCACAATTCTCTAAACACCAAATATCTAGTGAAATGCTGTAGGACGGATATTCTGTATCCGCCAAAATCCTTATACTACAAAGATTTTATTTTAAAATGTGGGACTAATATATGATATGGCAGAGTCTTGGCCTCAACCTACGTCGGTTACCAAGTTTCCATTAACACCTTCCTACCATTAAGCAATGCCCGGAAGAATGTAAAAAAAAAAAAAAAAAAAAAAACTAGTATCCTTGGTTTTTCCGCTACCATAAAAGTTGCCATTTATCAACCATGTGCGGAATGTGAAGGAAATTTTTTGCATTGTGTTTTCTCTAAGAAGCTAACATATGAGGCTTTACAGAAAGCATATTTTAGCGAGCTAAACCATTACACGTAAGTTGCAGGTTGTGTACACAAGATTTGGTCAACTCATTTTTGATGCAAAGGTATGTGGCTGTGCCAGCCTTATCTTTTATGTTTAATATATACAAATACAACTGCTATTTGAATCAAGTTGTATGATCCATGGATGCACGACGGGTCGGAAGGGGTCTCCTTAATTTTACCTGCCATCCGACCCTCTGATATCAGGTACATTAAAGGTTTACTCGAACATGTCCGCCTTAAAGGTGAGTTAGGTCTCACTCGAGCTATTATTTGGCAAGGTCGGGCCGGGTTAGTACGGATATACATTCTAAAAAGATGAGGCACGTGGAACTCACTATCTCATTTTGGTTAAACCTATATCATATATTTATTGAATGATTTTACGAATAAAGAGAAGACCTGAGAATAAAAAAAAAGGATTTCCGTACTCTTACTTATACTATAAATATAAATCTTTAAACCTATAACGTGGAAAGAAAAGTAACTAGTTTGATGCAGTAAAGGTAACACCCCCAAACTTTCTAATTGAGAACTTGAAAAACCGGGGGTATAACAACCACACCCAATAATTCGTTTAGCAATCTGTATGGAAAAACTCCAATATACTTTTAAGAGAATCAACTAGACAGTCAGACTCAATCTTAAGAAAAGTATATCCAAGAGTTGTATCTCAATTTCTCAATTCAATCCTCAATCAAACAAATATGAATTTGCGAGCCCAATTGAATATTGAGAAATAACTTGAACGATACCAAAGACCAATGTTCAAGTGTCAATTAATTTATATCAACAACCAAAGGTTGGATTATCTAATTGATTGAACTTACGCACAACCTGTGATATTTCAATTATATAAACAAATATAATGCGGAAAAGAAATAATACAGACACCAGAAATTTTGTTAACGAGGAAACCGCAAATGCAGAAAAACCCCGGGACCTAGTCCATATTTAAACACCACACTGTATTAAGCCGCTACAAATACTAGCCTACTCAAAGTTAACTTCGGACTGGAATGTAGTTGAGCCCTAATCAATCTCACACTGATCAAGGTACAGTTGCGCTCCTTACGCCTTTGAATCCCAGCAGGACTCTGCGCACTTGATTCCCTTAGCTGCTCTCACCCACAACTAAGAGTTGCTACGACCCAAAGTCGAAGACTTTAATAAACAAATCTGTCTCACACAGAAAAGTCTATTGAATAGATAAATCTGTCTCCCACAGAAATACCTATGAGTTTTGTTCTGTCTTTTGATAAATCAAGGTGAACAGGAACCAATTGATACACCGGTCTTATATTCCCGAAGAACAGCCTAGTAATATCAATCACCTCACAATAATCTTAAGCGTATGGTAGCGAAACAAGATATTGTGGAATCACAAACGATGAGACGAAGATGTTTGTGACTACTTTTTATCTTGCCTATCGGAGAATAAATCTCGATCAAATCTTAGAGAAGATAGTACTCAATCACGATAGAATAAAGCAAGATCAGAACACGCAACTACAGATAAAATAGTTGGGTCTGGCTTCACAATCCCAATAAAGTCTTAAAGCCGTTAACCTACAAGGTTTTTGGAAAAAACCTAAGGTTAAAGGAGAATCGATTCTAGTCGCAACTAGTATCACACATGAGGTGTGGGGATTAGGTTTCCCAGTTTCTAGAGTTCTCCTTTATATAGTTTTCAAATCAGGGTTTGCAATCTAAGTTACCTTGGTAACAAAGCATTCAATATTCACCGTTAGATGAAAACATGATTAGATTCAAGCTAATATCTTTCAACCGTTAGATCAAACTTAGCTTGTTATACATAAATGAAATGTGTTGTCATTTAGATAAGGGTAACCGTACCTAAACATGTGCACACGGTTGGTTCAACAATAGTTAACCGAAGTTAGCCATATGAATACTTTCTTATCAACCTTGTTCATCTCAATCACAACTAGTTAAAATGACTCAAATGAAACTAGTTATGGAGTTGTTCAATTGTTTATATTCTCGTAGAAGTATACAAAACACAATTGAAGCAAAATCGATTTTGATTCACTTGAATCAATTCATGAACATTATAGCAACGGTTTTCAAAAGATTGCATTCCTTAATATATAAATGTATTAGTTCATGAATAAACCGGTTTTAGAACTTAACCTACTCAGGTACGCATACCTAAGTAGCCAGACTGAGTTTGGATTCGCCAGTACGCATACCACCAACCTCAGTTGAAATTCCGGAACTTGAAACTTACGACAGTACGCATACCGGTATGCATACTTAAGTTCTCGGACTTTCACAAAACCAATCAGTACGCATACGGGTATGCATACCATGGTTCCCGGACTTTCACCAAACCAAACAGTATGCATACGAGTATGCATACCATGGTTTTCGGATATTGATTACATATATGCAAGTACGCACACTATGATATATCCAATCATGGTTAATCGTTCTAAATTCCATTTTTAATCATTGAAACATTCTCGGAAGACGGGAATAGCTGTCTCACACAAACTATTAGCTTCAAAGCAATTTTCAAGTGATCGAATGATCAATACGAAATATTCCGAGTCTACATCAAATGGCTGTCTCACACAAATCATGTAAGATGTTACAAGGTGATTTCCACATGATCATCTTTTGATTTGCATCAAGAACATAAGATGAACTTGGTTAAAGCAAAAGCTTACCAACACATATTTCGAAAAATATGTAAGCGAGTTAAACTCAGCTCGAAATATCAAAAGTGTATAAACTAAAAACTATATCGTTATACGACTTTTATCTCAAGAAGGAGATAGAGTAGAAATAGACTTCCTGAGTGATAGATGAGTTCAATTATTCACATACCTTTTGTTGATGAAGTTCCACAATCTCTCCTTAGTAGTTCTTCGTCTTCAATCGATGAATGCCGTGAAGTCTAAAGCTCAACTACACAATCTATCCTAATCCGAGACTTAACCGTAGATAGACTAGAAATAAAGACTTATAGTTTTGGCAACTAAACTTGAAAAATGAGCTTGAGATAGCAACACTTGCGAGTTCGACCGAGCAATGCTCTAACAATCTCCCCCTTTGTCAATTTTAGTGACAAAACTATCAATACATATGGATTATAAAATAAATAAACTTTGTAGCTTCTCATCCAAATGCTTGATCTCCTTGGTTCTTCAACATTACTCGAAATCTTCGTCACTTCCAAGTACTCCATGATTCTAAAGGTGTTCAACTCAGCATCATAGTTGTTGAAGATCCGTAGCTATAACAATATATAAAAACAAGATGTTTTCGTATTGTTATACAGTGTCATAGTATTATTACACAGCATCAAAGTTTAATTGTATCACAACTTTGACAATAACACTATGGTGATATGTATCACTCCCCCTTAGTCAATACTTAATCTCACATGAAAACCACTCCCCCTTATATAATGATCCGTAAACCATATGTATTTGTAGTGTGAACTACACATTAATTCTCCCCCTTTTTGTCAATAAAAATTGGCAAAGGTATGAAAATTAGTTGGATCCTAATGAAATTTTCATAGAGATACTTCATGACCAAAAGAGAACATATCAACTTTGTTTAGATACAATCATATAGCCGAAACTAAATGCTTTCATCAAGGAGTTTATAAAGATACAAGATAACCCCTATTCTATTCCGCAACCGCACTCCCCACAAAGATTTGGCAATTAAACAGAAGTTCAATTAAGAACTCTCCCCCATAAAATGTCATTTCCGAAAGAACAACAAGAGCGACCTTACTTTTACGAGAAAAGAAGGATTTAAAAGTATACTTTGATTCCTAACAGAACTGTTATCTAAGGAGAAACAAATACGAAATTGAAACAACAATACACTGACGTTCTAAGCCTTGATTGCCCGAAAGATATGAATAAATACGGGGGGAAAAGGCTAGAGAACTAATGAACCAAAACAACACCAATAGACTGCCGCAAGTGTTGAAATGTAGCAGTATCTAAAGGTTTGGTGAGAATATCAGCCAATTGTTGTTCTGAAGGCACAAATTCCATATTGATGATACCATTTTCATAGAGATCTCTAATAAAATGATACCTTATGTCAATGTGCTTAGTTCTTGATTTCTCAACAGGATTCTCAGT
Organism: Papaver atlanticum; assembly: GCA_023531105.1. Classification (NCBI taxonomy): domain Eukaryota; kingdom Viridiplantae; phylum Streptophyta; class Magnoliopsida; order Ranunculales; family Papaveraceae; genus Papaver; species Papaver atlanticum. Next base: position 7,109,660 of record JAJJMB010003633.1, read on the forward strand.
GATGCGAATCACACTTGAGTTATCACAAAAGATCTTCATTACACCAGTGTCAATTCCATAATCAGCAAGCATTTGTTTCATCCATAGAAGTTGAGTACAACATGAACCTGCAGCAATGTATTCTGCTTCGCATGTAGATAGGGATTGTGATTTTTGTTTCTTGTTATGCCATGCCACAAGATTCAACCCAACATAGTAAAATCCCCCCGAAGTACTCTTTCTGTCTTCTACACAACCTGCCCAATCTGCATCTGAATAGGCAGTAAGATTAGTGTTAGTATCAAAAGTATAGGATAGACCATCCCCGATAGTGTGTTGGATATATCGCATGATCCTCTTCGCCGCTGCAAGATGAGACTCCTTTGGATTCGCCTGAAATCTGGCACAACAACCAACACTAAAAGCAATATCAGGTCTAGTAGTTGTAAGATATAAGAGGCTTCCAATGATAGATCGATAAAGTTTTTGATCCACATTTACTCCTTTCTCATCTCGATGTAGTTTACCAGTAGTGGGCACATGTGTCAATTTTGGAGTTGACTTATCAAAACCGAACCTTGTCACAAGATCCTTAGCATATTTTTCTTGGGATAAGTAAATTCCATCCTTATGTTGTTGAATCTGTAATCCTAAAAAGAATTTTAATTCACCAACATTGTTCATTTCAAACTCATTACCAAGAGAGACTTGAAAATCTTTTTCAAGTTTCTATAAAGTCGATTCATAGATGATATCATCTACATAAACTTGAGCAATGACAACATCTTTCCTACTCCACTTGGTAAACAAAGTTTTATCAGCTCCACCTCTCAAAAAACCTTTCATGAGAAGAAAAGTAGTTAGTTTTTCGAACCAGGCACGAGGTGTTTGTTTCAACCCATATAATACATTTTTGAGCTTAAGGACATGATCTGGGAAGTCAGGATTTTCAAATCCCTTTGGTTGAGCAACATAGACCTCTTCCTTTAAATTTCCGTTTAGGAACGCGGATTTTATGTCCATTTGAAACAGCTTAACCTTAAGAAAACAAGCATGAGCTAATAGTAACCGAATGGACTCAAGGCGTGCCACAGGAGCAAAGGTTTCGTCAAAGTCAATACCTTCAATCTGTGAATATCCTTGAGCGACAAGTCTGGCTTTGTTTCTGACAATGGTGCCAAATTCATCAGATTTGTTGTTGAATATCCATTTGGTACCAACAATATTGATATTGGAGGGACAAGGTACGAGCTCCCATACATCTTGTCTTTGAAATTGATTTAACTCTTCATGCATTGCATTCACCCAAAAGGGATCGCTAAGAGCTTCATCAATATTTCTGGGTTCTACTTGCGAAAGATAACAACCAAAATTGCAAATATTTTTAAGTTATCCTCTTATCTTAGTTGTAGAATCTTTTTCTCCAATAATACTGTTAGTATCATGATTCCTTTGAACCTAGAGGTGTCGTGGAGGAACACGTTCTTGTTCAATATGAATAGCCTGATCAGTGTTCTTCTCCTCGTCACTGGAAATATCAGGATCAGTGACTGTTGGAACAACTTCAACTGATTCTGGGATTTCCTTGACTTTCTCAATTGTCTCAGTTGGAGGCAATTCAGCAAGAGGATTATCATGACGACAATTGCTCAGATCATCAATGATGACATTAGCAGATTCCATCATAACTTGGGTTCTGAGATTAAATACTCGAAAACCATGACTATCAGAAGCATACCCAAGAAAGATACCTTCATCGCTTTTAGAATCAAATTTCCCTTTCTATTCTCGGTCTTTCATAATGTAGCACTTACTTCCAAACACTCTGAGATAATGTAAGTTGGGCTTCCTACCGTACCACAACTCATAAGGAGTGTTTAGGGTTTTCGACCTTTGGTATACACGGTTGATCAAATAACATGCTGTGAAAATAGCTTCTCCCCAAAACCTTAATGGTAAGTTTTTTTTATGGAGCACTACCCTGGCCATTTCCTGAATGTTCCTATTCTTCCTTTTCTGCAACTCCATTAGCTTGAGGAGTATTGGGTGGTGAGTATTGTTGAATAATCCCCAGTTTGTCACAAAATTACAACACTTAAGTGTCCTTGAATTCAGTCCACAGTCGCTTCTAATTTTCTTTAGTTTGCGACCTTGTTCATTCTGGATTCTATTAATAATAATCTTGAATTCACCAAGGGTTTCATTCTTATGAGCTAAAAATGCCACCAAAGTGAATCTGGTGTAGTCATCTACCATAACTAAAGCATACTTCTTCCCATCAACCGTAGGTTGTTGAATAGGACCGAAGAGATCCATACGAATAAAATCAAGTGAAGCTTTAGTGAGAATATCTCGAGATGATTTATGTGGAACTTTCGTTTGTTTACCCTTTTGACAGGCACCACAGACACCATCAATCTTTATATTGATTTTGGGAACGCCTCTAACAAGTTCTTTGTTAAAGATCTTAGTTAGAAGGCGATAATTGATGTGACCAAAACGCTCATGCCAAAGATGTGTAGATTCCACCTTAGTCAAATTACAACAATTACTAAACTGAGTATCAAGAAGATAACAGTTATTTTTACCACAAGTACCCTGAAAAATTACTTTTCCAGTTTTGTCTACAATGTCACATCCATTCGCATTGAAGACAACTTTATGGCCTTTGTCACAAATTTTACTAACAGAAAGAAGGTTTGCAGTCATACCTTTAACGTATACTACATCATGGATTTCAGGAATGTCAGGAAGTTTGATCGTCCCCTTCTTACTTATGTAGCAACAGCTCCCATCTCCGAATGTTACAGGTCCTCCTTCAAAGTTGCTTGAATTCACAAACCATGAAAGATCTCCGGTCATATGTCGGCTGCATCCACTATCAAGAAACCATTGAAAGAGTGATGTTGATTTTAGAGCAAAAGCTCCCATACTAACACTACTATCCCGTTTGGGATTTCTTGATAGACTTGTACACCTTTTCAGAGAAGTAAACAGTTGTTCAGCTTTCTTATGAAGATTACTCGCAACTTTTAAAATTTTCCTGAAAGATGTACATGTATGTTGAAAATGATTGTGAGAATCACAGAACATACATGGACCAACATCTTTAATCTCATCTGAGTAGTTCTGAGATCCATCAGGTTTCACAAAGAGGAATTAAATGAGTTATTCAAATCCATTGAAGGAACTTTGACAGGCTTCAATTCCCCATACTTTGCGATTTCTGCAATAACATCAGAATTGATCCGGATTTGTTCATCCAACTTCTTTTGGAGAATAACCAGCTTTTCAGAACTTTCTCTAGGATCAGAGTTAGATCCTAATGAAGCGTTTATTGAGAATTTACTATCCATAGAGTCAGATCGCTACAAACACAGACTTGTAAGGTCTTGAACGTTTTTGCCTGCTCTGATACCAATTGAAAAACCAGGGGTATAACAACCACACCCAATATATTTTTTTAGCAATCTGTATGTACAAACTCCAATATACTTTTAAGAGAATCAACTAGACAATCAGACTTAATCTTAAGAAAAGTATATCCAAGAGTTGTATCTCAATTTCTCAATTCAATCCGCAATCAAACAAATATGAATTTGCGAGCCGATTGAATATTGAGAAATAACTTGAACGGTACCAAAGACCAATGTTCAAGTGTCAATCAATTTATATCAACAACCAAAGGTTGGATTATCTAATTGATTGAACTTACGCACAACCTGTGATATTTCAATTATTTAAACAAATATAATGCGGAAAAGAAATAACACAGACACCAGAAATTTTGTTAACGAGGAAACCGCAAATTCAGAAAACCCCCGGGACCTAGTCCAGATTTGAACACCACACTGTATTAAGTCGCTACAGATACTAGCCTACTCCAAGTTAACTTCGGACTGGAATGTAGTTGAGCCCTAATCAATCTCACAATGATCAAAGTACAGTTGCGCTCCTTACGTCTATGAATCCCAGCAGGATTCTCTGCACTTGATTCCCTTAGCTGATCTTACCCACAACTATGAGTTGCTACGACCCAAAGTCGAAGACTTTAATAAACAAATCTGTCTCACACAGAAAAGTCTATTGAATAGATAAATCTGTCTCCCACAGAAATACCTATGAGTTTTGTTCTGTCTTTTGATAAATCAAGGTGAACATGAACCAATTGATACACCGGTCTTATATTCCCGAAGAACAGCCTAGTAATATTAATCACCTCATAATAATCTTAAGCGTATGGTAGCGAAACAAGATATTGTGGAATCACAAACGATGAGACGAAGATGTTTGTGACTACTTTTTATCTTGCCTATCGGAGAATAAATCTCGAGCAAATCTTAGAGAAGATAGTACTCAATCACGATAGAATAAAGCAAGATCAGAACACGCAACTACAGATAAAATAGTTGGGTCTGGCTTCACAATCCCAATAAAGTCTTAAAGCCGTTAACCTACAAGGTTTTTGGAAAAAACCTAAGGTTAAAGGAGAATCGATTCTAGTCGCAACTAGTATCACACATGAGGTGTGGGGATTAGGGTTCCCAGTTGCTAGAGTTCTCCTTTATATAGTTTTCAAATCAGGGTTTGCAATCTTTTTGATGGTGGATTTTCGACAAAGGTCAAAATCGTAAAATCATGATATTGCATGTTTCTGACCCGACTTCAGGAATGCATTTGATGATTCATATTTTACGATCCGTGAACCATTTCACGATCTCTGATCGAGTTCCTCTCAGAGCCATGATGAATATGTTTCTCGAAAGGCCTCCCACTAGCTGAGCGTTCGATGCTACACATTTCATCGTGACCTCTATGTAGAATAACATGATTGGGAGGTCTTATGGACATAATTGTTTGTCGGAGGGCTTAACGCCTTCAGGACGTCGACGATACTCGTTGTTCCCTGACTACATAGAGAGACCCACCTCTACATAGAAGAACAATTGGGCGGTCCTCCTACATAATTGTTTGTTGAGAGGGCTTAACGCCTTCAGGACGTCGGCGACACTAGTTGTTCCCTGACTATGTAGAGAGACCATGTATAGATTCAGGCGGCTCTCCTACATAATTGTTTGTTGAGGGGGCTAAACGCCTTCAGGACACCAACGCTGCACGTTGTTCCCTAACTATACACCTTTCAGAACGAGTATGATGCTTCAACTATCTCATATCTCGATTCTACAATAGATTAATTCTACCGTGACATTCGCCACTGAATTCCTAGAAAATAATCTATTATATCTCATTACTCCGTTCCATGGCTATTCCCGGCTGATTCCATGGATTAGTAATAGATAACCATCTTATGTCATTACTCCATTCCTTGAATTCCCCGTCTGGATTCATGGATTAGTAATAGATACACAATTCATTTATTACTCCGTTTCATGAATCATTCTCCGCTGAATTTCATGAATTAGTAATAAATATCCAACAATCGGGCATCTGGACTATCACCGAGTAAGCCCCAATAAAATGGTGCAAGTGTACTCAACAATGATGCATGAACGAGCACCCAAATGCACAAACGAGCATTCTAAAATATGGACAAACAAGGAATCCTACACAAAATAGGAGAGAGAAAATAATAATAAAAAATAGAAAAGAGGTGCCTAGGGACGGGCCCACCGGCCGGCCATGCCGCCGTGGCCGGTCCCCTACGCCCTCTTCCTTTATTTTTCTTATTTTATTTATTTTTATGAACTCATGAATACTCCTTCATTCAAGCAACTTTCCTTGTGTGAGCAAAACTCATGGTTTCTCCATATTTTCACGGTTTCATGAAAAATAATAAAAATAGGGAAGGTATCGTGGGACCGGGCTACCTAGCCATGGCCGGTCCCACAACTTGCAATCCCTTGTTTTCATAATTATTATTTCCCTCATCTCATGAAACTCCTCCGTTTGAGCAAAAATCATGGTTTCTTCATATTTTCTCAAATATTGCTCAAACCATGAAAAAACCAAAAAGTCAAATGGTCACATGACCGACTAGGCTATTCAAGAAAAATATTAAAATATTATTATTATTTTAACATTCTCAAAATATTGATCGAACGAGCAAAGTCCTACTTGCTCATTCAAGCAAAATCAAGAATTTTAGTCAAAGATCAAACTCTTCTGAAAATCCAAGATATTGCTCAAACGCACACCAGAAAATACCAAAACTCTCAAGACTGAGACACGAACATTATGGTGACACGGGCATACTTCCTTGACCGACCAAGTCTGTCCCTAAGGCTTGCAAGGAGCCGATCCCACACATTCTTATAATTTTGACCTAATTTGCTCAATTGCTCATATTGGGTTCAAAAATTTTCCAACCAACTTGGAATTTGCTCAAACGACCATCAGCTAGTCCCACGACCACCAAGGGCCGGTTTCATGCTCCCTTGGCCGGTCCCTCACTTCCCCATAATTAGGTTTCATCAACTAATGCTCATACGAGCATTATTGATTAAATCAACATTTAATCATCCTTTCACCAACCAGTCAACTAAGGACTCTGGTGCACGCTCACTCGAGTACTCGGGCATCACATGGTCGTCCATCATCCCATGTGGTCGGTCCCTCCTTCACTCAGTGACCTATTTTCAGCGATTCATCAATTGACGAACAATTGATCAAAATTAGGGTTTCGAACAAATGCTCCACAAATCATCATTCTGAGCAAGTTCAAACACTAATCATTTTATGTTGATCCAGTAATCGACATCCAGATTAATTATATAATATTTGGTAGACTACCAATATTTTAATTAATATTTTATTGGGTCACGTTACCAGTAATTCATCGAATTGAGCAATACTTGCTCAATTGCTCGAATATTGATTAATCTATCAATATTCATTAATTCGTCGAATCGAGCAATACTTGCTCAGTTGCTCGAATATTGATCCAACTATTAATATTCAGTAATTCGTCGAATCGGGCAATACTGGCTCGAATTTACAATATTTTCTCAGACGAGCAATATCAACATAAGAACTGAACGTCTCAATCATGAATTACTGAGCATTCGTCACTTATGCTCAATTCAACAAAACTTAGACTCACTGTCTAATAAGTCAACGACTGACTAATCAAATACACGTCTGCTTTGCAGACTCCACGTTCGTGAGACATCAATCACGTCACATGGGGGGATATTATTTAGGGTTTTGGTCTGGCGGCCTACAGCACGTGTGTTCATCCACGATGAGAAATGTGAGAAAGTCGTGCAAACGGTTGAAGAGTTAGCAAAGTAGTGGGTGGACGGTTAACCAAGTCTCCACACGGAACTGGTTTCACCACGATCTCCCACTTTCCCACTCTTTCACTCAAGAAACCGTCACACTTACTGGGATCAATGTGTTCATTATTCTGACAATATAAATAAGTCGCTGAATCCATGATTGAAAAAGACACAGAAAATTCACGAGATATTGAACAGACAATCCATCGTCTAACCAAGAATCATCGTGTGAGCAACACTCTCTCAATCATTCGAAACTTATTTACACAAACTTGCATAAACCTACAACACATCCATAATCCTTAATCATCATTGATCCTACAATTCTCAGCTCTACAGATCAACCCATCTCCCTCTTTGTAACCGAATTGACTCTGGAACGACCATTGGCTTGGTTTAGGCCGGAATCCTACAGATTGATCTCTCGAACTCAAAGCACTCCCGTGCAGTGCATCTGTGTGAGGTTAGGCAGTTTGCTCGGTTGAGGAGTCTCGTCCGAACGATCGTCTCTTCACTTCCCTAAAAACCAGCAAATCGTTTTTCCCCATCAACAAATCTAAGTTACCTTGATAACAAAGCATTCAATATTCACTGTTAGATGAAAACCCTATTAGATTCAAGCTAATATCTTTCAACCGTTAGATCGAACTTAGCTTGTTATAAACAAATGAAATGTGTTGTCATTTAGATAAAGGTAACCGTACCTAAATATGTGCACACGGTTGGTTCAACAATAGTTAACCGAAGTTATCCATATGAATACTTTCTTATCAACCTTGTTCATCTCAATCACAACTAGTTCAAATGACTCAAATGAAACTAGTTATGGAGTTGTTCAATTGTTTATATTCTCGTAGAAGTATACAAAACACAATTGAAGCAAAATCGATTTTGATTCACTTGAATCAATTCATGAACATTATAGCCACGGTTTGTAAAAGATTGCATTCCTTAATATATAAATGTATTAGTTCATGGATAAACCGATTTTAGAACTTAACCTACCCAGGTACACATACCTAAGTAGCCGGACTGAGTTTGGGTTCGCCAGTACGCATACCACCAACCTCAGTTGAAATTCCGGAACTTGAAACTTACGACAGTACGCATACCGGTATGCATACTTAAGTTCTCGGACTTTCACAAAACCAATCAGTACGCATACGGGTATGCATACCATGGTTCCCGGACTTTCACCAAACCAAACAGTACGCATACGAGTATGCATACCATGGTTTTTGGATATAGATAACATATATGCAAGTACGCACACTATGCTATATCCAATCATGGTTAATCGTTCTAAACTCCATTTTCAATCATTGAAACATTCTCGGAAGACGGGAATAACTGTCTCACACAAACTATTAGCTTCAAAGCAATTTTCAAGTGATCGAATGATCAATACGAAATATTCCGAGTTTACATCAAATGACTGTCTCACACAAATCATGTAAGATGTTACAAGGCGATTTTCACATGATCATCTTTTGATTTGTGTCAAGAACATAAGATGAACTTGGTTAAAACAAAAGCTTACCAACACATATTTCGAGAAATATGTAAGCGAGTTAAACTCAGCTCGAAATATCAAAAGTGTATAAACTGAAAACTATATCGTTATACGAATTTTGCTTCACGAAGGAGATAGAGTAGAAATAGATTTTCTGAGTGATAGATGAGTTCAAGTCTTCACATACCTTTTGTTGATGAAGTTCCACAAGCCCGCCTTAGTAGTTCTTCGTCTTCAATCGATGAACGCCGTGAAGTCTAAAGCTCAATTACACAATCTATCCTAATCCGAGACTTAACCGTAGGTAGATTAGAAATCAAGACTTATAGTTTTGGCAACTAAACTTGACAAACAAGCTTGAGATAGCAACGCTTGGTTCGACCGAGCAATGCTTTAACAGAACTTATATTCATCAATAAGGAAAAAAAAATTTAAAAAATAAAAATAATAATAATAATAATAATTTTATGAGCAAACACCATGGTGCTCCTAGTTAGCCATTCGTAGAAAATCTAGCAATGAGCAACCACGATGGTGGTAAAAATTGCTAGATTATGGTAGTTGCCTAAACCATAGCTGAACAGAATTACGCATCTGCAATGCTAATAATCCATGGCTTAGCTCGCGGTTACCAGGTTTTTTCTGCAGACATTCGGTTTCATCCTAGATTTTTTTGTAAAAACTATCCAAAATCTGAATACTTGTTTGACCATTTTTTTCTTCTTCTTAAACTCGATTTTGGCTTTCTATTTTAAATTAACAGCTCTATCTTCTGGATGTGATTATTAAGTCATCTTTCAATAAAATATGAGCTTAATCCAAAATGAATATGCACCAACTAAAAAGGACGATGGTACAGAAACACTACCAAAGGAAAATGGCCAAGGAGCTGTCGAGGCTTATAGGGAACAATGCAACTAAATGAGAACTAAGTCGTCAAATGGATATCAAGAAGGGATCATCCAAGAATAAAAATGTCACTGGGGAAGTAGTTCAAGAACGACGGATGAATCTATTATCGATTTATAAAGCAACAAACCGTTGGAATATTTCCAACACAAATAATTAAAAATAAGTAGCAAGAAGAATGTAACAAGAATTCCAGTTATGATATATGACAAATAACCATCATAAGACATATCAAACGCAAGAAGAACAAGATGTTGCCATAATAGATGCGAATCTTAGTAATCTCGACATTGAAGAACGAAGATACTATGAAAGTAAGCAATTGATTCGAGTGATTCAGACGATGATGAAGTAATCCATCTTTAATGATTTGGACGATGATGAAGTATTTCATTTTTAGTTATAGTTTTCAATTCACTAGTTTAGTGGTTATTGATTTTTATTTTATTTTTGAAGTTTTAAAATGGATTAATGTCACATGTTATTAGGTAAAATGTTTAAAATTCGAATATGTTGTTTTAATTTGTTGAAATGAATAATAAACAAATATTCGATGAGGTAGAAATTTTAGAACAAGTTTAGTTTGATTTGCTCCAATCAACGTTTAATTTTGATTAAAGAAACAAGTACCGCAACAAAGAAAGAGGCTTCTGTGAAAATGCAACGAGTTGGAGGGAACTAAGTTCCACCTAACGTATTAGATCTGTTGGATCCAAAATGATTCATATTGTTATCCGTCGGATGACTAATTCAAATGGACAACGCCTATGATTTCAATATTTTCAATTTTTTACCTTCTCTATATAAGATCACATCCTTCAACCCTTGTACCCCACATCATCTATTGAACTTGATTTTCTTCTCCATCTCTATTATCCATTCAACTTGAGTTTCTTATTTATTTATTTATATTCTTTGTTCTACGACTAAATTGTTTAAGAATTTCACTAGTGGCATCGTGTTATTATTTTTTATTTTGATTTTGGATCTTAAAAAAGTGACCAGTGTTGTATTTGGGTCTTAAAAAGTTTCAAATTAGAGTTTGGGTTCCAAGACCGTGAATGACCGTCTTGACTGTTAACATTTTTATTTTATTTAATTAGTTTTTATTTAACTACCGTCGTTAGCTGCCGTTAACCACGTGAGTTGCGCATGCGACTAATTATCTGCTAAAACACATCTGACGGGCGAGAATAGATTTCATGTGCACTATCTCCATTGTCGACATCACTTTCACGATCATCTCCATGTTTCTGCTCATCGAATTGCTTCTCAACCGAAAGCAGCAAAGTCTCAGATCAAAGATTTGAATTCTGAGCTTGGATTCGAAAGCACACTTAGAACAAAGGTTGAGTCTTTGATTAAAAATCCAAATAAAGAAGTAACAGAACAAAGGAAACAGACAAAACCATGGAAACCCCCAAAATTCGATCAAACCTAAAATTAAGATTAAATGAAACAAAATTAAATCCCGACAATTAAACCTTCAAAATCTTTAGTATCTGCTACTACATCCACCACAAACTATCTAAAAAAAAATAAAAAATCTATGAATCCTAAAACCAATTTTCACTGATAATCCTCAAATTCTATAGACCCTAGAATGCATGTTGCGAAACGAAGATATTTCGAAATGGGTTTTATGTGCTAACCCTTTTTCACGAATCATAGCTTCTCGATTTAACCCTCAACTTCGGTTGCCATGGTAAAGAAAACCACTGTTTTAGATGCTTTGGTTTCTGTTCTTCCTCTTCGACTTTGACGAACAAAAACAACTACAAATCGAACTAAACCCAGGAGAACTTTAGTTGAGGATCATCTCTTTCACCATTTGTCTCTCGCGTCTGCAACTTTACATATTCTTTTGTTCCAGTTGAGTTCCATTCTTTTCTAAGTTCTAACACACTTAATCAATGAGATCTAGTGATGGAAAATCTAGAGCCGTTTACATTCTTTGAGATAACACCAAACCGCTGTTTAAATCCTTAACCATACACGTGTTTAACAGATTTTACGGTGGGTAAGTTAGTAAATAAAATGAAAACTTAATTTTAGTTGGTAATTTCCATTTTAACTAATTTTTCTAACGGTCAATGCGGTCAACAAAAGTTCTGGGACCCAAACTCTAATTTGATACTTTTTAGGACCCAAATACAACAGTGGTCACTTTTTTGGGACCCAAAATCAAAATATCCCTTTTTTTTAATAGAAAGAAGAAAAATATCTGAATAAGAATTAATTTTGATAAGTAGTTTCAGAAAAACTAGTAGAACTATGTCATGGAAATCCTAATAAATATACAAATACTTGAATTCAAACTAGAATGCGTATTATTAGGAAAGAAATTAATAGATTTGTTAAGCGTCTTGTTGAGGGTCATCCGATAAATAGAATTTTGGATTATGAGATTCGTGTTAGTTTTTAAATTTGTTAATTACAATGGTGTTCAATCTTTTTTGGTACTAAACTTATGGTGTATTTAAATAATGCCCCCTTTATTTATTTACATCATGTAGATTCTAGATGTGAGAAATGAATATTTCAAAAACAACAACAAACCTTTATACACGACTTAGGACTTGCAATGCTAAAAGATAATGTTTTTGTAATTGAAGATCAAGACGTAGATGATGATACAAAAAGACGAAAATGTAACACTTATTGGAACTCAAGCTCCTTCCTTTTAACCCAAATTCATCTTCAAGGCATTTCGAAACTCTTTTGACAAAATTAATGTAACACTAATCGCAACTTAAGTCCTTTCCGAAAACTACCAACAATTTAGATTGTTATTTGACAATCTTCTTAAAATTTTAACTGCATCCAATAAACACAAGGATCATTCTAGTAAAAGAAAGATTAAGGCACAAATAACACCTCCTTCCCCATCTTTGCAAGATACAATCATGAGTGATACATCCTCGTAATCACTGACCAACTTAAAAGATCACAAAATAAGCATGAAGCTTATCAATAAGCACAAACACATCATTTTCAAGAAATTGTAAGGTCACAAAAATAACAAGCGCTCGTCAAACTCGAGAGATGTCATAATAATAGAATAAGATCTTTTAACCCTAATTACGGATAGTAGAGCCTACTATAAAATCAAACAACAACACGTATTGCAGAGGAAACCGCAAGCACATACGCAAAGACAAGCAAAGATAAACACAACCAAGTACCCCAACGACCATTATATTACAATTATCCCTACAACCAAACAACATTATTAGTAGACAAATGTTTAATTAAGTTATAGATGAATTTTAATTTATGTACGTACTAGTAACTAGTTTTGTTTTTTTTAATAGTAATTTAATGTTTAAATCATATATCGATTCTAATACAGTGGATTACACAATCTTGAGTTTATCTAATTAGAATTGTCTTACTTTTTTTTAATACAATGGAATTCGAATTCGAAATTTGTAATAGATCCACCTTTGATTAAAAAATAAACCCTTCACAAATTCTGTCATGAAACGTCCTCAAGCACACTCAAATCAAAAAGCTGAAAATTTTAATTATTTTATGTTTTGAGAAACCAAACAAAGGAAGAAAAAAACTGAGAGATAGAACAAGCGTAAAAACAACTAATATGATTTGACACTAGAAACATGTGAATTAAGCACTTATCAAGCACAAACTGAAGTCACAAGACCAATCGAAAATGAGGAAATTGAAATGATATTTAAATTATGGGCCATGCAAAGGCAGAATAACCCCGGGACCTAGTCCAATTTTGAATACTCTCAGAATTAAGCCGTTATACAAAATCTAATACCAACTTCGTATAGTTGAGACCAAGCAGACTACCCATAGCTACTTAGTTCCCTCAGTATCCCTGCGCCTTCGACTTCTAGAGTCACACACGTGAATAGCAAGTCATTTGGATCGTATTCCAAATAGCAAAGGAACAATCTGTTTGAAATCTGTTTGGAAACCACTCTAATCAATATTGCTATAAGATATAGATGAGTCGTTGACAAAAGCTCTTCCGTTTAATCTAATAAACTCTTTTGTCTGGTAATTATATCAATCTAACTTTAACTACCGAAATAGTCAAGTATAGATTCACACTCAATCAATATAAATCTCAAAGAGAAATATAGAGAATGCCGATCTCAGACAACTAATCAATCAGATCTATCAAAGATAAACTGATTCTAGTTGGATCCCAGCCAATAAAGGTTTGTGCACACAATTCACAAGATACGAAAACTAATAGGAAATTTTCTTCGTCTTCAAATCTTCTTTTATCTTCAAAACCTGCACAACACCACTTGAATCTCTTGTGATCAATCACGCATAGAACGGAGTCTGTTAACAATGGATTATCACAAGATGTCTTTAGATCTAACAACAGTTCTAAAGAACCCGTCGATACTCTGATCTAGTTTGAGTGAATCTTATATCAGAAGAGAAGATTCTCAAGCATAAACAAACTAGGTGCAATCAAAGTTTCAACAACCGTTAGTCAATCAAATCAATCGAAACTAATAACACTGCAATTATCTAGTTTCCCACCAACGGTATTCGTAGTGCTTCTTGATCCCACATAAGTCTTTTAAACGAGCCGTCGTAAGAGATTTCACCTAATTAGGATACTTTCCTCTCTGATTAGACGGCTCCACCGGAAACAACAAGAAATGAAGTTTGCCTAGCTCTTAGGATTGTTTGCTAGAAATGTAAACTTAGGTATTTATAGACCAAGAATGTTTGGACACTAAGGAATTTCCAAAACCGAAAATATTCTCAAAATATGCAATGAATGTCAAAATTCGGTTTTCATAATTCCAATAAATGTTTGTCCAATATTTTCGAAAACTCTCAATAGAAAATCTCCAATTAGTAAATGCACATTACTAATTTTTTATTCTCTAGAGTTATGCATTAATTGTTGGTAATTAAAGCATATAAAACCAAAAACCTTAATTAAAAGACTTAATTTATTTCGGCACAGAATCACCTTGAGTACCAGGGAATATCTTTGAACAATAAATGATAAGACTTACTGCTCATGTTCAAAATATGTTGACATCTTTTCATTGCAAATCCTTATTTCATATTTACATGGATACATTCTTGGAATCGGTTATACCACACTTCCAAACAAGTTTAGAATTAGTTTGCCTATATTTCAAGACTACTGTGTGATTGATCAAATACCAAATCACATACATGGGTTCGGATCGGTTATACTTAAATATGGTACCTACTTGTGATCGGTCAGTAGGATCGGTTACACCAATTACAAGGATCGGTTCTATCTACACATGATATCTACTTGTGATCGGTTACACCAGTTACCAGGACCGGTTACACCAATTACAAGGATCGGTCACACAACACTTATGATCGGTCATACCAATTACTAGGATCGATCACACCAATTACAAGGATCGATCATACCATCACACGATGATTACTTATGATCGGTTAAACTAATTACCAGGACCGGTCATACCAAATCATAAGTTTAGGCATTGTGATTAGTTATAGAAAGATACATAACCTGAGTTAAGATCGGTTCTACCATCTCACACATATTGGTCATCCAAAGATAATTGGTTTGTTGATTGGTTTGTTGTTGGTAAGAAGAAGAAATAATCAAAATTATCAAACCAATTTCGATCTGAAATGTTCTAGAGTTTGAGCATATTCCCTTTGGACTCACTTGCCCATATATATATAAGAGTCCAAATGGGTAAATACTTTATGCTCACTCGAGGCACTCATTGGACTTGCCGCAGGATGGGCATAAAAACCCTATTTTACTATATGGACTATATAAGAGACTAAAAAAGAGGCGGTCTTTATTCATCAACGTGTTCTCTCTCAACACCAATCATTTCACTCACTCTCTCTCTCTGGTCTTTTTCTCTGAAAAGTAAATTCTCGTGAAACAATACACAAACCTCCAGTATCGCTCTGATTACGTCTCTGATCTGTTCTCTACCCACCAAATCTCCCATACTTCGGTGAAGTATTATCTCCGAACATACATTATTTTAAGCTCCCCGAGCTGAGTAGTACTCAACATATCTCCTCCGCCAGTATTACACCAGCTCCATCTTGAAAGAGGCCAAAATGAAGCTACTTCCTCCTGATCATCATGGAAACCCATCATCATCCTCATCCTCATCAATGAGGTGCTATCAACAGCAGCAACAACAACCGCAGACTTCTTCGTGGATGTTGAACTCCTCATCCTCAGCATCATTTCCTCAAAACATACATAGTAATAGTAATAATAATAATAATAATAATAATAATGCCAATAGCAAAGTAGGTTGGTGTTGTTCTTAATACCCCTTAGTTATCCCCTTTTCACATTAAGGTTTATGGGTCCTTTTTATTTATTCTTACTGATTTTTTTCTGTGTATGTGTTGAGCAAACAGAGGAGAGTGATGAGGAAGAAGATGAGGATGAGGACGATGATGATCTATTCACAGTACCTGATATGGAAGCAGCAGCAACAGCTAGACCAAGTACGACTGATGCATCTCCACTAACAAAAGCTACTACTACTGCTGTTGGTGAGGAATCACAACAAAACAACAATGCGGCAGCATCTGGTAAGCAGCGTAAGAGAGGCCGAAATCCTGCTGATAGAGAGTACAGAAGGTTGAAGAGGTACTTACTACTATACTACTATCTTGTTCTTGATTATTACTCTTCAAATTTTTGGATCTGATATGTTTAATTTTGAGAAATGTTGTAATGCTTGCACTATTTATTAAGAAATAGGTTTTTCTTCTTGTAATTACTAAGGAGGATAAATAAATTTAATAAACAGAGTACTGTTTATCTTATACATTATGTTGTCAAAAGAGAATTATCATACCATAAGGAAAGTGATGAGAGGAAACAAATGTGAAGAGTTTGAGTGACCGTCTTACTTACCCTAAGTAGAGCCTAGTAACTAAGGGAGATTAATGCAAAATGCTTAACAGTCCCATTCTATCCGTAGTCATGTCGTAGAGGTGCAACGAATTGAATCAGTCTCCAGAGTCCAGACATCAAAGAGGTGTACTCTAGAATTAGGATGATCGTAGAACAGAAGAGAGAGGTAAGTCAAGGGAGAGGGTCTACTACGGTAAAAGAGGTTAATCACAATAAATCAGTCATACATGTAGAGTGAGACATATATGTAGGAAGACTTGCATACCATATATTCATAAATTACATTTTCTTTGCATCACATCTGACAGATATATTTATATGTTCCAATCTGAACTAGTATACATTCGTTGTCTCATTTTTCTGATTCTTTATGTTGAAGTTTCTACTAAAATAGTTTAACATGGGAAAAATGTTGTCAGAGCATTTTTAGTTTCCAGCAGCTGTCAATGCTCATGCATAACACAATCACTAGACAAACCAAAGCATTTTTGTTTGATCAGCAAGAGAGTGATATGTATATATAGAGAGAGGTAACAACCAACAAGAGTTTGCTCACAGAATCCTACTCCTAACACGAAAATGAAAATCTTAGATTAAGCATGTGATGACTTGGGATGAACTAAACAATAAAACTGAGGCCTACTCTACGTACGGCATGTGTGATTCACATTATAGTTATAATCCTCGTTGTTTGTATGCTGATCCCCTCAAATTAAATTGATACATCTGAATAAACAGGTTGCTTAGGAACAGGGTTTCCGCCCAGCAAGCCCGTGAAAGGAAGAAGCTTTATGTCACCGAGCTGGAATCTAAAGCAACAGATTTGCAGGACAAGAATTCAAAGTTGGAGGAGAAGATTTCGACTTTGACCAATGAAAATACCATGCTACGGAAGGTAAGTAGTAATTTGCTGGTTTTGTTCACCAGCCATATATCAACCAGATTAATTTTTTCAGCCATAAATGCGAGTACGACTAGTTTTAAAAATTCATTTTGAACTGTTGTTGCAGGTCCTTATGAACACTAGGCCTAAAGTCGACGAAACAGCCGACATCAAACATGATCATTCAGGCAAAACGTGACTCGTAAAGAATGTACCAAGGTTGCATCTTTTAACTTCAATGCTGTGAGGTTCATTATCCTATATTCATAGATTTTCTACCCTTGTGCAAATTATGTGCAAAGGGTTTCCTTCTGTTTGGTACCGCTGGTTCTGATTAGCTGCTTACGTAATACTGCTCCTATTAGTAGATAATTGTGTATAGTTGGAGGAAACTGCGTTATCCTATATGCTGATTGTGCAGCATTGCGTCGTACTAAGCTTCACTGATCAGAACATGCTTATCGAAGATGTGGCCCTGAACTTTATGTATTATCAGCGAAAATTAGGTTTCAATTCCGTATTTGCTAAAGGTTATTATAGGATTGGTCCTTCAATTCATATCGAAGCACATCTTTGTTTTTGAAGAATGGTGGCTCAAAGCGAATCAGGGATTCAGCTATTAGCCTCCAACCAATTCTTTCATAAAGTGGCTTAATTCTAAAGTTTATTTTCATAAGCCCAGCCCACAAATTCTTTTGGTTCGCTGAGTTTGTTGAAGGAGAAATATAGAGAAGAAAGAAATCTTATTCATTAGATATCAATGTAGTATTACATAGGAATAAGCCTCTATTTATAGGCTAGAGTGTCAACCCTGGTTACATATAGATGGGCCGCACACATGGGCAAAAGGCCCTACAACACCCCCCCTTATGCGGTCCAATAGTAGTGTTTCATATGTAGTGCTTCACATATAATGCTTCCGATGTAGCTCTTCAGATCTAGTTTCTCTCCTTGATGACCACTGTATCCAAGTCTATTGCCTCATTAAAACCTCGCTAGGAAAACCCAGAGGGACAAAACCTGAACTAAGAAAAAGAGTACAATATTAAGAAAACTTAGAACAGAGTTGGACTCGCATATGTTGCCTCATTAAAACCTTGACAAGGAAAAACCCAGTGGGATAAAACCTTGACGAAGGGAAAAGAGTACAACGCGATTAAGTCCGGAAGTATGCCTTTGCTGGATACTCATACATAACATCTTATCTATGTCTATAGATGATTGATGAACACCTAGTACTGATACGCAATAGTATTATCAATACTACTAGTTGACTTGTGCCGAAAACTGTTGCCATGTAATCCTTGCTTTGTTGTGCTGATTCCGGCATTGGTTTCACTTGACAAACTATCGAGTTTCGTTTCTTTGATTCTGATGTTGTTCAGCAAGCAATCTACAGGTCTTCGTCATTTATCATGTAGTTGGTGTAGTTATGGTTGCCTCGCTAAAAACCTTGTCGAGTAACAAAAACCCTGTGGGAAAAACTAATCTCGATCGAAGGGAAAAAGAGTACAACACAGCTTCACATTTCAAAGTCAAATATGTCGACATCATATCCTTAGATCCTCCCCCTGATGCCGGCATCTCCCCTTGATTCCATTCAGAGGAGTTACTAGACAGTTCTGTCAGAACACTGCTCGGTTGAACTCGCAAGCGTTGCTATCTCAATCTTGTTTGTCAATGTTAGTGATCAAAACTATAAGTCTTGATTTCTAGTCTACTTATAGTGATGTCTCGGACTAGGATAGATTGTGTAGTTGAGCATTAGACTTCACGGCGTTCATCAAATGAAGACGAAGAACTACTAAGGCGAGCTTGTGGAACTTCATCAACAAAAGGTATGCGAAGACTAAAACTCATCTATCACTTGGAAAGTCTATTTCTACTCTATCTCCTATATTGAGACATAAGTCGTATTACTATATGGTTTTCAATTATACACATTTGAGATTTCGAGCTGAGTTTAACTCGCTTACATATTTCTCGAAATATGTGTTGGTAAGCTTTCGCTTCAACCAAGTTCATCTTATATTCTTGACGAAAGTCAAAAGATGATCATGTGAAAATTGCCGAGTAACATCTTACATGGTTTGTGTGATACAATCATTTGGTGTAGACTTGGAATGTTTCGTTATAATTATTTCAATAACTTGAAAATTGCTTTGATGCTATAATAGTGTGTGAAAACGGCTATTTTCATCCTCTAAGAAAGTTTCAATGATTGAAATAAGAGTTTAGAACACTTAACCAACATTGGATTATAAACATGTTGTGCACTCTTGCATATATGTGATCCATGTCCGGGAACCATAGTATGCATACCCGTATGCGTACCTGTTGGTTTGAGAAGTCCAGGAACCTAAGTGCGTGTACCCGTACGCATACTGGCGTAGGTTTGTGTCCGGAATAATCTGCTGGGTTTGGAGGTATGTGTACCCGTTCGCATACTGGCGAAAACCAAACTTGGTCCGACTATTCAATTATGAGTACCCGTTTGCATACTTGAATGGTTAAAGTTCTAAAATCGGTTTTGTTATGAAAAAATACATTTATATATTAAGGAATGCATTCTTTGCAAACCGTGGCTATAATGTTCATAATTGATTTGAGTGAATCAAACCGATTTTGCTTCAATTGTGTTCTTGTATACATCTATGAGAATATAGCAATTGAACAACTCTTTAACTAGTTTCATTTGAGTCATTTGAACTAGTTATGGTTAAGATGAATAAGGTTGATATGAGAGTGTTCATATAGATAACCTCGGTTAACTACTATTGAGCCAACATGGTGTACACGTTTAGGTACGGTTACATAAACCTAAATGAGGGTACATTTCATTTGTGTATAACAAGCTAAGTTCGATCTAATGGTTGAAAGATATTAGCTTGAGTCTAATCAGGATTTCATCTAACGGTGAATATTGAATGCTTTGTTACCAAGGTAACTTAGATTGCAAACCCTGATTTGAAAACTATATAAAGGAGAACTCTAGCAACTGGGAAACCTAATCCCCATACCTCCTGTGTGTTACTAGTTTCATAAGCTAGAGTCGATTCTCCTTTAACCTTAGGTTTTTCACGAAACCCTGTAGGTTAATGACTTAAAGATTTTATTGGGATTGTGAAGCCAGACCCAACTGTTTTCTCTGTAGTTGCGTGTTCTGATCTTACTTTTACTATCATGATTGAGTACTATCTTTGATAAGATTTGCTTGAGATTTATCTCCGATAGGTAAGATTGAAAAGTAGTCACAAACATCTTCGTCTCATCGTTTGTGATTCCACAATACCTTGTTTCTTTAATCGATTGGGATTATTGTGAGGTGATTGATATTTCTAGGCTGTTCTTTGGGAATATAAGTCCGGTATATCAATTGGTTCCTGTTCACCTTGATTTATCAAAAGACGGAACAAAACTCGTAGGTATTTCTGTGAGAGACAGATTTATCTATTTCAATAGACTTTTCTGTGTTAGACAGATTTGTTTATCAATTCTTCGACTTTGGGTCATAACAACTCTTGGTTGTGGGTGAGATCATCTAAGGGAATCAAGTGCGTAGTATCCTTCTAGGATCAGAGGCGTAAGGAGCACGACTGTACCTTGAATCAGTGTGAGATTGATTAGGGTTTAACTACATTCCAGTCCGAAGTTCATTGGTAGTAGGCTAGTGTCTGTAGCGGCTTAATACAGTGTGGTGTTCAAAACTTGACTAGGTCATGGGGTTTTTATGCATTTGCGGTTTCCTCGTTAACAAAACTTCTGGTGTCTGTGTTATTTCTTTTCCGCATTATATTTTGTTATATAATTGAAATATCACAGGTTGTGCGTTGAATCGATCAATTGGGAAATCCAACCTTTGGTTGTTGATTTAAATTGATTGATCCTTGAACATTGGTCTTTGGTACCGTTCAAGTTATTTCTTTTATATTCAATCGGGCTCGCAAATTCCTATTTGCTGATTGCGGATTTAATTAAGAGATAGAGATTAAAACTCTTTGATATACTTTTCTCTAGATTGAGTCTGACTGTCTAGTTGATTCTCTTGAAATTATATTGGAGTTTGTCTATTCAAATTGCCAAACGAAATATTGGGTGTGGTTGTTTTACCTTCGCTTTTTCAATTGGTATCAGAGCAGGAAAACACATTAAAGACCTCATATGTCTGTGTTTGTAGCGATCTGAATATGGACAGAAATGTTATCTCCATAAACGTAATACCAGTCTTTGATGACTCAAATTACTTGTGGTGGAAAATTGCTATGCGTGCCTTTCTTCAAGCGCGTGATTTTTAATCATGGGTTTATGTGGTTAATGGCTATAATCCTCTGGTTGTTGCAGAAGGCGATGCAACTGTTCCAAAGGATATTTGTGCATATGAACCTGCCGAGATTCTCGCTGCAAAGCAAAATTCTGACGGTTTAAATGCTATCATTCATGCCATTACCCCAGAGCTCCAGCATCATGTGACTACTTGCACAACGTCTAAAGATGCTTGGGATATCTTGGAAACCGTATTTGAAGGGAATACCTGTGAAAAGGAAGCTAGGCTTCAAAACCTAAATTCTGATTAGGAAAACCTTCGTATGGCAGATGAAGATTCATTTGATAAGTTTAATCACAAAGTGTCTGAAATTGTTAATGCATCTTTTGCATTGGGTAAGACTATTCCTGAAATGGACATTGTGATGAAAATTCTCAGATCGTTGCCATCCAGATACGATTCTAAGAAGCATGCCATCGTTGAAGGAAATAACCTTGCAACTCTTTCCAGAAATACTTTGGTTGGGAAGTTAAAGATCTTTGATCATGAGCATACATCCAAATCCAGAAAGGATGTTGCTTTCAAAGCACAAAAGAACACTAAATTACTTGATAAAAGTAAGAGTGTTTGCATCTCTTAAGATGATCTTTCTGAGGCAGATTTATCAGATGAAGATCTTGACAAGTCAGTCTCCCTGATCACAAGACTGTTTAGGGATCTTCTTTTGAAGAGAAGTAAACGGTTCTCCAGAGATAAACCTAGGTCATCAGTTAAACCTCATAGTCGTATTCCTCCTAAAAACATGGATACTGATGAAACTGATGATGAGGATATGCCACAGTGCTTGAAGTGTAAAGGTTTTGGTCATTTTGCAAATGAGTTTCCAAATCGGAGAAAATACACTGGGAACAAAGGTCTAGCTGCAACTCTTGATGAAATGTCTGACAACAATGATTCTAAGACGAAAAGTCAAGTGTTGCACTTCTTTGTGAAAATATTGATTTTGATAATTGTAGCAATACATACATCAATCTTGATATTCTTTCAGAAGAAATCTCAACCGGTCTGGAAGAAAAAATGGATCTATCTGTTTCTACTGGAAACACTTCTTCTGATGTTCCAGGTTCCACTATGTGTCTAACAGCTTACATATCTCAGGCGTCTGGATCATCTTCCATGTTGACGTGCTCTTATTGTTCTCTCAGAGGTCATGAACTCTCAAAGTGTTTCAAGTACAAACACAAAATAAGATATGTCAACAAACTTCAACGAATAGCAAATCGATTACCTAACAAGCTCAAACTTGTTCAAAAATCATCAGAGGTATGTAAACTCATTCCCTCTTCAAAGAAGTTAGTTTCCAAAGAAAAGACTGGACCATTATAGGAAAAATTATGGTCTAAACATTCTGTGAAACAGGGATTTATGAATTCCTTTCGAAAAGGTTATGGTGGTCATATTATTGTTCACCCCAACACAACTTGATTGTGTTGGTTTGTGCATCTTGTCTCATGTGCCTGATAAAAGGAGATAAGATTGGGCACACCTCAGGCTTTAGGAAAAGAGATTTTTTTTTTCTCTTTTGCTATGATATGCAAGTCTGGAATTCGTTTCTCTTTTCATATCTAATTGATATTGGAAGGAACTTCCCTGTTTAATCAATAAAAGAGGGTTATTCTCGACAATTCTACCCTCTTTAGGGTTGAGAGTTGTGTGTACGTGAACTTGTGTGTTTAAAGGTTCCGTAACCCTACATTCTTTTTTTTCCTTCTCTAAAAAACTCTTTTTATATTCTCAAGACTGCTTGTTGAGTCTGATTTGTGAATTCCTCCCATAATCTCATACGTGTATGGAGATTCCAAGCATTATGTCTTCTGATGGAAAAGATGTTAATATGATTGTTAAGCCATCAATCATGAAGGAAAAAGATAAATCTCCTGTATCTTCAACTTTGAAAAGAAAAAGGAGGAATGTAAGAAAACCAAGAGCTGTTCCGTCTAATCAACAGAAGTTCTCTGGGATTCTTGAATAGTTGAAGGAAACAAGAAAGGAGATTCAGGAAATAAAGGCTTTTGTTGTTAGAACTCTCGAAATTCAGAAGGCCCTGGTTCGACATCAGTCTAAAAGGTTTGTTGAATTAACTCCTTTCTTCATAAACCTTATGTTCATATGGCTGTTGACGACAAGGAGTTCGGGGACGAAAAAGAATTTTTTAGAGGTCTTAATGTCTAGGAAACTTCTTATGAGAATTTATTCTTGTGTTTTAAGAAGGATAACTAGGGTTTGGAATAGCCATTGTTGTAAGTACACATAGCTATTGCCAACGTTTTCATCTTGCAATGTTTTTAGATTTATTTATTTAAATTCTAAAGTTTATTTGGAAGATGATTTTTACAGTATTAATCTTTATGGTTTTATATTACAAATTTTTATGGGATATGTTGTTTATGTCTGTGAACCTTGACTGTCCCATACGTGTTCAAAAGTTAACTCTATTATATGTCGGTATGAAAGTATTGATAAAAGATAGAATGGACTTTTGACTACAAAAGTTAAGCCTTTTATGTCATTATGCAAATATTGATGGAAGAAAGGATGGACTTTTGTTCACAAAGATTAAGTCTATTATATGTCATTGTGCAAATAGTGATGAAAAATAGAATGAATCTTTGCTTATTCCGCAGTATTGGTCCTTCCCTTATCCACATCTTTGTGTATATACTGTTGCTCCGTAAGTTCTCTTATGTTGAGCATGGCCAATTGAATTGATCATTTTCCTTGTGGTTAATTCAATTGTGTTTTGGATACAAATTCATGTTTTCATGTGATTTGTCAATGTCCAAAGAAATCCTTCTTTTCTTGTGAAAGTAAGGTCTCTCTTGTTGTTCTTTCGGGAATGACATTTTATGGGGGAGAGTTCTTAATTGAACTTGTGCTTAATTGCCAAATCTTTGTGTTCTCTTTCGGTCATGAAGTATCTCTATAAAAATTTCATGAGGATCCCACTAGTTTTCGTACCTTTGCCAATTTATATTGACAAAAAGGGGGAGAATTAATGTGTAGTTCACACTACAAATACATATGGTTTACGGATCATTATGTAAGGGGGAGTGGTTTTCATGTTGAGATGAAGTATTGACTAAGGGGGAGTGATACATATCACCATAGTATTGTTGTCAAAGTTGTGATACAATTGGACTTTGATGTTGTATAATGATTGATAGACGCATTTATGTGTCTATTTTCATCTCTATTGTGTATATTGTTAGTACCCATCTTTGTACTAATTTTGGTATTTTATCCCTTTGTAGGTGTTTTTGGAGAAATAGGCTTTTGCGGCGAAATTGGCTCGAAAAGTTGTTAAAGGCACTTGGGAGGACATTTGCTATTCAGACTATCATTTTGGATAAGGGGTAACCCATTTCCAAGCAGCTGCTAAGCACAGACCGGGATTGGATAGGGGGACACCTTCTTCACGGTTTAAAAGGAAGGTTTTGGCGGGAAAAATGGTTTTCATGGACGAATTTTAGGGTTGGAGTTTTGATCGATTTTAATGGAGATTAAAGGGATGAAATTGATTGGGTTTACTCCTTAGGACTACACAGGCCTGGTAAAGTCTTTGGATTGAACCCAAATTGGCTAGAGATCGAATTAGAGCAAAACAGAGGTGATGGAAGTTTTTGGTCTTTGATGAATTATTTTAGGAATTTCAGGGAGACTAAAGGCAAGATTTTCTTCCCAAAGCTTGATATCTATCTAAGGAAGAGTTTAGAATCAAAAGGAAAGCTCATATACGCGTAGAAATCCTAAAACAAGAAATTGCCGCAACTTGGCCGTGTAGAAAAAGGAAGAGATTTTGGAAGATTTTGGAGTGATTTAATTGGTCTTTTTGATATAAATAGGTTGGTTGGGTCATATAGAAGGGGTGTCGAAAGTTAGGGGAAGTTTAGAACACCACAGAGCCGAGAAATAAAAGTTGAAGAAAACCCGCTGCTGCTGAAGAACACGAAGAACTTCGACCCACACCGAACCGTCGCAGAAGCAGTCTTATATTCAACTACAGAAAGCTTTTATCGTTTTTCACTGTCGTTGCTTAATACTTTCAGCGACCATTACTTTCCTTACAGAAAGCTTTCTGTAACTACAACTCGTCCTTCTTAATAAAAACACCTTATTTGAGCAATGAAATCAACTTTTGAGCATATTTCTATTATGAGGAGCTAAACCCCTTAGCCGAGGTGACGGAGGAAGCCATTGTTCCATGAAAAGTGGTATAATTCTATTTTAATTATTTTTGCAATTTTTTATATGATTATTTGCATAGAACTAATATAGGAAAATTGATTTTTATTGAGTAGTTGTGAATTGTTTTGATGGAACATGCTAGGTTTTAAAACTTTTGATGTTTCATGCTTTATGTTTACAATTATTACTTCAAAAATATATTAGAGGCAAAATATAAGAATCACTTTAAAAGAAAGAATTGCATGAATATTGATTAGAGTTTATCACTTAATTGGTCAATGGTGGAATCCAGAGTCTCGGTGTTTTCTTTATATTTTTGATACAACTTTATTTGAATTGTTGAGTTTAATTTGAGTCTAAAAAAATCCTTCACAAGTCTTAGAGTTCAAATCATTTTTACTACAACTACAAAACACATCAATGATACTATGACATTGTATAATAATGATTGAGAGCAACTGTTTTCTCATTGTTATAGCTACGGATCTTCAACAACAATGATGCGGAGTTGAACACATTTGGAATCATTGGAGTACTTGGAAGTGACGAAGATTTCGAGTAATGTTGAAGAACCAAGGAGATCAAGCATTTGGATGAGAAGCTACAAAGTTTATTTATTTTGTAATCCATATGTATTGATAGTTTTGTCACTAAAATTGACAAAGGGGGAGATTGTTAGAGCACTGCTCGGTCGAACTCGCAAGCGTTGCTATCTCAAGCTTGTTTGTCAATATTAGTGATCAAAACTATAAGTCTTGATTTCTAGTCTACTTATAGTAATGTCTCGGACTAGGATAGATTGTGTAGTTGAGCATTAGACTTCACGGCGTTCATCAAATGAAGACGAAGAACTACTAAGGCGATCTTGTGGAACTTCATCAACAAAAGGTATGCGGAGACTAAAACTCATCTATCACTTGGAAAGTCTATTTCTACTCTATCTCCTATATTGAGACATAAGTCGTATTACTATATGGTTTTCAATTATACACATTTGAGATTTCGAGCTGAGTTTAACTCGCTTAAGGAGCACGACTGTACCTTGAATCAGTGTGAGATTGATTAGGGTTCAACTACATTCCAGTCTGAAGTTCATTGGTAGTAGGCTAGTGTCTGTAGCGGCTTAATACAATGTGGTGTTCAAAACTGGACTAGGTCCTGGGGTTTTTATGCATTTGCGGTTTCCTCGTTAACAAAACTTATGGTGTCTGTGTTATTTCTTTTCCGCATTATATTTTTTTATATAATTGAAATATCACAGGTTATGCTTTTTTTTGTTCAATAAAATAAATTTTATTAAACAAAAGAGGTTTTACAAAAAACCAAATTGGAACAAAAAGAAAACAAAAAAGGTACAAAATGAAGACAAAAACATCAACTAGTAAACTCCATTTAGGAAGTCTACCTCATTCAACAAAATCTATAGTAAGGCTGATTTTCATTCTCCAGATTGTGTAGAAAGGATGGTTTTTGTGTGAAGATAATAGATTCCCCCCTTGCCATACTTGCACCTTTTTTTTCTATAGAATTTGCAGAGAAGTTCACTTCCCTGAAACTATGAACAAAGTCCCATTGCTGTAGATGTGTAAAAAAAATTCTCCACCTTGTAATTGCAAACCAAAGCACCTGACCTGTGGTGAATGCTTTTAATACTGCTTTTGAGTCTATTATGAAGATGACATTCAATTTACCATTTTTCACATCCCATTCCCCTGCACATAACAAAACCACCACCTCTGCATAATAGTTAGTTGCTATTCCCAGGCCACCTGCCATTGCCACTATGCATTCACCCCCTGAATTTCTCACAACAATTCCATATCCTGAATTACCAGGATTTCCCCTTGAAGCCCCATCACAGCATAGAAGAATTTGATTATTTACTGGTAGCAAGAAAAAGATTTCTTGAATTCTTGTGGTGTTTGTTCTTCTACAGCTTAGATTAAAATGTTTTAATACCTGCAAATCATATGCTGAATTCTTCATCTTGCCTTTCATTCTTACTTCATTTTCAGCAGTGAGCTTAAGAATTATAGTCTTGAGAATTAGTTCATTGAGGAGTTCATTATCATATACACATCTATTTCTCAAAAAACCAAAGTTCTTTTAGAGTAATGAAAGCAGAGGTCATCCAAATTTCCTTCACTGCTTGGCTTTGTTTACTGGAAAACATGAAGATCTCATTAAATGATCTTGGGTTTTTTAAAAAGAACATGTCACCAAGCCATTTCCACACAATTTCACTGTATTTACAGTTCCACAATATATGATCTAAGCTTTCTTTAGAATTTCTACAAAAGGAGCATCTAGATGCAAGACTGAAGCTTCCTTTCTTCATATTTTCATCAATATGGCAGATATTTCTTTTCAGCTTCCAAAAAATACTGGATATAGATGGATGAATTGAGTGAGACCATACCTTTTTAGTCCAC
The DNA here is from genome assembly GCA_023531105.1 of Papaver atlanticum. Lineage (NCBI taxonomy): Eukaryota > Viridiplantae > Streptophyta > Magnoliopsida > Ranunculales > Papaveraceae > Papaver > Papaver atlanticum. Next base: position 7,138,033 of record JAJJMB010003633.1, read on the forward strand.
TGAAGTTTTGGCTGTTTCTTCCTGATACTCTCCACTGCTGAAGCCACTGTAAATTCTCCAGTTAGATTAGCACTCCAAATTCTTCTATCTTCTTGATTATCAGCAACAGGGAGTTCATTAATATCAACCATCTCTAACATTTCTGTAGGAATAACCCAGTCACCATCAAACAGAATGTCATATACTTTCATATCTGGGAATAGCTTCAAGAATTCATTTTCAGGGTACAATTCTATCAAAGATTTTTCTTTAATCCATTTTTCTTTCCAAATTGAAATACTCTTCCCACCCCCCACCAGCCATCTAGAATGCTGTAGTACATCATTTGCCACCCATTGTAAACCTGGCCATATAAAGGATTTTTTTATAGTATTTAATCCATGTACAATTTTTATCTTGATACTTAGCTTGAAAATACCTTGACATCTCATCTTCTCCCTTTAGAATTTTCCAATAAAGCTTCATTAGCAGGGCTTTGTTAAGAATTTCCAACCTTCTCAAACCTAGACCACCTTCATCCAATGGGGTACAAACTGAATCCCATTTTAAAGTTATCACCTTTCTATTAGAAGAATCACCAGTCCAAATAAAATTTCCGATGATTATTTCACATTCTTTTATTATTGTTTTATGCCACTTATAAACTGCCATTGTATAAATGGGAAAACTGCAAAGTACAAATTTTACTAAAATCAATCTTTCTTGGAATGAGAGTAATCTACCTTTACATAATATCACAGGTTGTGCGTTGAATCGATCAATTGGGAAATCCAACCTTTGGTTGTTGATTTAAATTGATTGATCCTTGAACATTGGTCTTTGGTACCGTTCAAGTTATTTCTCTTATATTCAATCGGGCTCGCAAATTCCTATTTGCTGATTGCGGATTGAATTAAGAGATAGAGATTAAAACTCTTTGATATACTTTTCTCTAGATTGAGTCTGACTGTCTAGTTGATTCTCTTGAAAGTATATTGGAGTTTGTCTATTCAAATTGCCAAACGAAATATTGGGTGTGGTTGTTAGACCCCCGCCTTTTCAAGTTCCTTTAGTCATATATTTTACAAAAGTGAATATAGGAAATGACTTAGTAAATAAGTCGGTCATGTCTTCCCCTGATTACTTTCATGGGAGAAGAGATTATTATTCCTTTATGATCAACAACTTTTGGATTGCACTTCCATTAGCAGTCCTCTTTATGTATTTGTAGGTATAAAACAAACTCATGTCAATGATTATTTTCCAAAGACGCTGCGTTGGCACTGAGCTATATCTAGCTAACAAGTTCACTGAGGATGAAATATTTGGTCGACTAAGTACAACAATGCGTTTACTGCACTCAATATGGGAATTTCATCTCCCAGCACATCTTCGCCATATTTCTTTAGAAGAAATGGTCATTTACTTACATTTGAACCTCGACTAATCATGGGAGTGCTAGCAGTATGCATGTCCTTGTTAAACTGCCTGACAACTTTGGACATATGCAAACTGGTGGAATAATATACCACAAGCTTGGTGTTCGATCGAGCTTTCCCAGATTTCCATTTCAAATTCGAATTTCAAGCAGCTTGTAAAATTTCTTACTTCATTAAGAGTATACACCATGTCCATATCATCGACATAGATAGCTACAATTCCAATTCAGAAACTTTCTTTGTGAGTAAGCAGAGAAAATACCTTAATTATTTATCCCTTCCCAATCAAATATTCACTTAGACGGGTATACCAACTCCGCCAGATTATTTTAATCCTTAAGTGAGCGTTCGACTCTAATTTGAAACGTACTTCGTGATTTAGAGTCTTTTGATTTGGGTAACAAAAAGGCTGTTATGTACTTTTGTAAACATCTTTATTCCTTAATCCTTGTAGAGATACGTAATAACCACATAAAAATGCTGCATTTCAAGTCCTTTTGAAACTACCAAGCTATTTAAGTAACAGAACGCCATAATGTTCATTACAACATAGTAAACAATTCCAGGGCTTTGTGAGATACCTCACGCCACAAGGCGAGTCTTTATACTTTAAGACTTCATTCTTCTCACTTCTTTTGGTGACAAATAATCATATATGTCCCATAGGCTTTAGACTTGGTTAGTTAGCACTACCACACCAAATACCTGTATATTTGTCAAAAAACCAAGTTTTACCTGGATTGTGTAGGCCAAAAATGCTCTTTGTTAATTAAACAATAAGGAGCATGGTTTATTTCCTTGAGCAACTGTATATGAAAATAATAGTCATTAATATGCTCGCACGATCTTTCCATTGACTCGTGTGTATTCTCATAATCCTTTTGGGTTTTATTATCCTCCGGAATCATTTAAACTTCGGAGCGTCCTCCAGTTTGATTCATGGACATAATCAGAGACAATATAATGAGATGATTTAATTAATGATATATTAGGTTGTTCCTTGGTCGCCTACTTCCTTTCTAGGTGAGCATTGATCGAACCTGGTGGTCTCTCTAACTTCCTTTATAGAGTCATGGCCTCAACTACACTTCCACCAAGTGTTGTTGCAATACCTTAGTCTACTGTGTACCCCATACTGAGGATTTCTAACCTTGCAGGCACATTTGCAGCTGGTATGTATGATCTTGTCACGTTACCGATATCAGTGCACTTTCTAAAAATCGATTATCTTTTCACTTCATATTTACATTTGTGGAATACAAGAATCAATATGAGACAGAATGGGAACACACCACGACAATTCCTATCGATCCCCTTAGAAAATCCTTTTTCGTATCTCCCCTTAGCAATGGGAAGACTGTCTCACCAAAGTGACGATCCGAAAATAAAGCGGTTAAGAGATCGCCTGCCAAAGGTTTCAAAATGCGGATAATTATTGGGAATTCATATCCAACATAATTACTTAATCGTTTTGGTGAACAATTATAGTACGATGTGGAGTCGTAGTTGAAAAAGCGGGGGGTAAAACAACCACACCCAATATTTCGTTTGGCAATATGAATAGACAAACTCCAATATACTCTCAAGAGAATCAACTAGATAGTTAGACTCAATCTAGAGAAAAGTATATTAAAGAGTTTTATATCTTTATCTCTCAATCCAATCTGCAATCAGCAGATAGGAATTTGCGAGCCCGATTGAATATAAGAGAAATAACTTGAACGGTACCAAAGACCAATGTTCAAGGATCAATCAATTTCAATCAACAACCAAAGGTTGGATTTCCCAATTGATCGATTCAACGCACAACCTGTGATATTTCAATTATATAAAAAAATATAATGCGGAAAAGAAATAACACAGACACCAGAATTTTGTTAACGAGGAAAACTGCAAATGCAGAAAAACCCTGGGACCTAGTCCAGATTTGAACACCACACTGTATTAAGCCGCTACAGACATTAGCCTACTACCAATGAACTTCAGACTGGACTGTAGTTGAACCCTTATCAATCTCACACTGATTCAAGGTACAGTTGCGCTCCTTACATCTCCGATCCCAGCAGGATACTACACACTTGATTCCCTTAGCTGATCTCACCCACAACTAAGAGTTGATATGACCCAAAGTCGAAGACTTGATAAACAAATTTGTTTCACACAGAAAAGTCTATTGGAATAGATAGATCTGTCTCCCACAGAAATACCTATGAGGTTTGTTCCGTCTTTTGATAAATCAAGGTGCACAGGAACTAATTGATAAACCAGACTTATATTCCCGAAGAACAGCCTAGTATTATCAATCACCTCACAATAATCTTAATCGTATGGTAGCGAAACAAGATATTTTGGAATCACAAACGATGAGACGAAGATGTTTGTGACTACTTTTTATCTTGCATATCGGAGAATAAATCTCGAGCCAATCTTAAAGAAGATAGTACTCAAATACGATAAAAACAGCAAGATCAGATCACGCAACTACAGAGAAAATAGTTGGGTCTGGCTTCACAATCCCAATGAAGTCTTTAAGTTGTTAATCTACAGGGTTTCGTGAAAAACCTAAGGTTAAAGGAGAATCGACTCTAGCTTATGCAACTAGTATCACACAGGAGGTGTGGGGATTAGGTTTCCTAGTTGCTAGAGTTCTCCTTTATATAGTTTTCAAATCAGGGTTTGCAATCTAAGTCACCTTGGTAACAAAGCATTCAATATTCACCGTTAGATGAAAACCTGATTAGATACAAGCTAATATCTTTCAACCATTAGATCGAACTTAGCTTGTTATACACAAATGAAATATACCCTCATTTAGGTTTATGTAACCGTACCTAAACGTGTACACCATGTTGGCTCAAACGTAGTTAACCGAGGTTAGCTCTATGAACACTCTCATATCAACCATATTCATCTTAACCATAACAAGTTCAAATGACTCAAATGAAACTAGTTAAAGAATTGTTCAATTGCTATATTCTCATAGAAGTATACAAAAACACAATCGAAGCAAAATTGGTTTGATTCACTTGAATCAATTCATGAACATTATAGCCACGGTTTGCAAAGAATGCATTCCTTAATATATAAATGTATTAGTTCATGAACAAACCAATTCTTGAACTTTAACCACTCAAGTATGCAAACGGGTACGCATACTTAAGTAACCGGTCTGAGTTTGGGTTCGCCAGTATGCGAACGGGTACGCATACCTAAGTACACTTCCAAAACCCAGCAGAAATTCCCGAACCTATACCTTACGCAAGTATGCGTACCGGTATGTGTACTTGGTACACGAAATTTCACAACTACAAGTACGCATACGGGCATGCATACTTTTGTTCCGGTCATGGATCACATACATGCAAGAATGCACACTATGTTTATAATCCAATGATGGTTAAGTATTCTAAACTATATTTCAATCATTGAAACTTTCTTAGAGGATGACAATAGCCGTTTTCACAAACTATTAGCATCAAAGAAATTTTCAAGATATTGAAATAATCATAACGAGACATTCCAAGTCTACACCCAATGATTGTATCACACAAACCATGTAAGATGTTACTCGACGATTTTCACATGATCATCTTTTGACTTTCGTCAAGAATATAAGATGAACTTGTTTGAAGAGAAATCTTACCAACACATATTCCAAGAAATATGTAAGCGAGTTAATCTCAGCTCGAAATCTCAAATGTGTATAATCGAAAACTATCGTAATACGACTTTTGTCTCAATATAGGAGATATAGTAGAAATAGACTTTCCAAGTGATAGATGAGTTTTAGTCTCCACATACCTTTTGTTGATGTTTTTCCACAAGCTCTCCCTAGTAGTTCTTCGTCTTCAATTGATGAACGCCGTGAAGTCTAATGCTTAACTACACAATCTATCCTAGTCCGAGACATCACTATAAGTAGACTAGAAATCAAGACTTATAGTTTTGATCACTAACATTGACAAACAAGCTTGAGATAACAACGCTTGCGAGTTCAACCGAGCAGTGCTCTAATAGTAGTGGCACATATATAGCACAACCAAAAATGTGTAAGAATACAAATGTCAGGCTTATATCCAGTTACCAACTGGTACGCAAAAATGGTTGACTAATTGTGGGTTCTAAAACGAAGAAGTGAATATGCGTATAATATTGCATATCCCCCGAGCATTTATAGAAAGGTTGTTATGCATAACCTATCTTTAGACACCATCTGTAACCTTTGATGGTAGCCTCTGCGAGACCATGGGGTGTAGGATGTTCTACTACAATGATCCTATTAAACATACAATATCTATCAAGTCCTTTTGATGTAAAATATCTAGCATTAACAAGGTTGGTGGGCCTTTAAATTGTATAATATGTGCTATGATTTTTTCAAAAAATGCATAATTTCTTGTGAACAATAATTAATTCAACACTTTGAATCATCCACCAGAGCCGTAAATCACTTGAATGGTCCACATTCTGCATGGATATGTCCATAAACATCACCTTGTTTGTTTTGAAAGAATGGGTTGTTTACCATTTGCATCTTAGGATGGTCTCAATCCTGTTTACTAAAGAAAGACTTCGTAAAATGAGTGACATGCTTTATTACTTTAAAAGCATAGTGGGAGGGGAGATGGTGTTCCTATTACTTTAGAAAGTGTTGATTGTGAGAGACGCTGTCACATTGCATTCTTTCAATCTTTGTAATTCCCATTTTCTTGTTCACTCAAATAAAAGGATATCCATTTGAGTTCATTCAGAACAGAACATCATATCACAACCAAAGTGTCTTTATGGCTATGTCAAAACCTAAATGAGTCAATTCCCAACATTACATTGTCAATTATCTAAGTATTAGTGATTTACAGTTCACTAGACTAATTGGCTCATTATTTTCTCTAAAATGTGATTCCTTTCACATTCATTAGAGTCAATTTATAGATGCATTCCCATTCTCACAGTGAATTTTCGTACGATAACCATTTGTACAGATTTCGTAGGAACTTGACAAAGTGTGATTAGCTCTTAGTTCTTATAGAGCTCATGTAACTTTTAATCTTTATACCAATTAGGAAACAAAGATTGAGCATTTCTTCGCTCGGCTATTACCTGTAATGATCCAATCATCGCATGGTATTATATAAGAAAACAATTCAACAATCAGTTTAATATATTTCCTTAAGAGTTTCGTGTAATAAGTGGTGTGGCCTTATTACGTAACAAAATAAAATCTATCTCATTTACTTTAGAGTGTTACCGTTCATGAAGATGATATGCTTTTCATTCATAATGTACGATTGATCCTTATAACTCAAGTACTTTTGAGTATATCTCAAGTGCTTTAGAGTATGTCAATCGCATGAAAATTATATAATTTTCATTCCATAAGTGTGGACAATGAATTTAATTCTTATTAACTGGGAAAATTTCTCGTTTCCAATGAAGTTGACAAGCAGGGGTATGACCTTGTTTTAACATATAGTGAGTTTGTTATCCTTTAAACTCTCTATATATCTTGTAGTTGGTTGCTACTATATGATACCTACATTCCATTGTTTGTACCATTCTTAGTAAAATGTTTATACAAAGTTTCCAACTCTCATTTAAACGAGTTAGAATTACATCTCTGTCTCATGCTCGGTAAATACATTTACTTTGTATCGTTTTTACTTGAGCCCGAATTACATCTCTGGTCCTATTTTAACAAAGGATTATATCTTCTACGTAATTTATGTGTATTCTTTCACATGTTCTAGTATACCAATAATGGTATGGTTTAGCACGTTTAAAGCTCTGTTCTTCGAAGTTCTTTTCATATTTATCTTTGCCACAATTACTTTAAGTTGAGAAATTTCATTATCCCAACAGGTATACATTGTTCTTTTCACATGCCTCCCAACAACTTACATTGGGTTGAATAACTTACTAAAGATCGTGAATCTCTTGTTAACATACTTCAGCATCTACTGTTACTCTAGTATAATGGATGAAGTTGAAAAGATAAAAATGGAAAGATTTTTCTGACTCATATCACCTTTTGTTCTTTCGATAAAAGTTGAGGTGCTAATTTGCAACATATCTGTGTTCAAGTTATTGACTCTCTTATAGTCTAACAAGTGGGATCCATCCCACTGAACATTCAAATTTTCGGGGGAAAAATTTCATGGATGTTTCAGAAACTTCTTTCAGAGCATTTCATCGCCTGAAGTCAATATGCTGCCTTGAAAACATAAAAGTTATGCCCTCATCTTTTGAACAATACATCGTCATTGATTGAAGGTTTTTATAATAGATGCATAGCCCTTGTAGACATGAATGACTCTTGTATCAGAGACTCTTTAATGGCGCTCAAGTACTTCTGAATCCAAAAGGTCAAATTCGAATCGAGTTGGTTTAGCCAAAACCCCGGTTAACTGTTTGGTTAAGGCCCGGTCCAATGGGTTGACTAGGTCGTGGTTAACAAAAGTGCACAGATATGGTCCATTATATATGAATTACTTAGGCCCATTAATAATAAACTTGAAACTATTATCATAGAGGCCCAAATATATTGTTAACCCTAAAATTGAAAATTTTATCATCCAACTATAGTGATCAGAAACCAATTCTAAACATGCCCGATGATGATGATATTTATACAGTAGATTCACCATAATGTTTCAACAAACAAAATTAAATTTCAAAGACATCCAACGGCTAGATAAAAATATATTCATGACGCCGTATGACTGTTCCAATTAATGTTTCTGTGGACACAGCTGGACATATCATGTACTTTGGAGTACATTCCTTGGTTTGATCTTTATGAAATTTTTACAGTATCTCAATTAAGATAATATATACCACATATAAAAATTATAGAATAATCCAACGGTTTATATTCTAAAAACTTTAGGTTTTTCTACGCTGTTATAATTAGGGTTTTCTAAACGAAGACAGTTCCACTAAAATCATAATTTTGAGATTGCATCATATTCCGATTTGATTAAAATTTTAATATAGTAAATAATACCTAATTGGGTTTATCATAATAAAATTTAATGAAAATCTAACGGTGAAATACTTATGTTTGATAACCATACATTCGTGGAACCCTAATATATACTACGAAAACGAAATTTCTTTGTTCAAAAGAAATACCTGGTAACGCATCCATGGTGATAAACAAATAGGATCAGAACCAAGATAATCTTCAAGAAATATCCAGTACCAATCTTGAACGAATAAAAAAAAATTCACTAGTTGGTAGAGTCGTGCTTGATAACGTGTTGAAGGAGAAATATAGAGAAGAAAGAGATCTTATTCATTAGATATCAATGTAGTATTACATAGGAATAAGCCTCTATTTATAGGCTAGAGTGTCAACCCTGGTTACATATAGATGGGCCACACATATGGGCAAAAGGCCCTACAACAGAGTTCTAATTTTTCGGATTTTTCCAAGAAAAAATCTCCATAAGCTGTAAAAGATTTATTTCTGAAGTAATTTTCACGACAGATTTTGTTGGGACTATTACAGACTTAACTTTTTTTTTTTTTTGAGAGAAAGATTATGATTTTATTTAAAAAAAACAAAGTACAATTACAAAATCCCCCCATACGGTTACAAATCAGTTACACTTTCCCTTCCATTATAACTTTCCAATGCATTATTAATTGAATGAAATGGATAAACTTGAACCAGTTTGACGATGATGTCCATAACAAAATGGTGCTCTTGACTTCATCAATGGCTACTGACGTTTCTCTTCCTCTTTTATTTTCCATCACCCTTTGGTTCCTTTCATTCCAGATTATCCAAATGATAGAGAAGATTATCAGGGACTATATCTTTCTCCTTCTATTTCTCCCTCTTCTAAATTTCCATGCCAGCATTTGATGGTTCCATATCTCTGGTTTGGACCCACTTCTTATTAAACCCTTTTAGGAAGTAGTTCCAGATCTCAGTAGCATAAGAGCAGTACATAAATAAATGAGCTATTGTTTCCACCTATGTTGTACAGAAGCCGCATCTTGTGTTAGAGAGGTCACATCCTCTTTTGATTAGGTTGTCTGCTGCTGCGATTGCATTTTGTAGAACCATCCACAGAAATAGTTGTACTTTAGGAGGCACAAATTTTATCCAAATGCTTTTATAAGGGACTTGTGATACCTGGATCATTTGTGATGCTGGATCTTGTGAGCTGAGTACTTCATATCAAGCTTTTGCAGAAAAAATTTCCCCAAACTTACATGAAAGCTCATCTGGATTGTTGTTCAAGATAGGAGGGGACCCAATGTGCATAATCAGGTTCATGATATCCTATAATTCTTCTATATTTGCATTTATGTTGAATTGCACATTCCATCTTCTATTTTGTATCATTTGTTGTATGCATCCATCTTTGCGTGTTGCTTTTTTGTAGGCAGCAGGTAATTGGGACTTCAGATTGTTTGTTCTTCTCCAAATGTCCTGCCAAAATTTTACTGAAGATCCATTATTTATTGTGAGGGTTGAGTTCTGCTCCACAATTTGCCTTGATTGTTGGATTCCTTTGCAAAATCCTCTGCCTTGGGGTGCATTTAGAGTTTTAGCCCACAAATCATCTTCTTCACTTTTTACCTTCTCCTTTATCACTTTCCTCCATAATGCTTGCTTCTCCTTTCTATATCTCCAAGACCATTTTGCAAGTAGAGCTTTATTGGTTAATCTGAGATTTCTAACACCCAATCCTCTTTGTTTATTTGAGATGATTACTTTGTTCCAAGCTATCCAATTAATCTTCATTTTTTCTGCCGATGATCCCAAAGGAAGTTTTTCATGATTTGAGTGAGTTTATTTTCTACACACACATGCATTGGAATGATGGACATGAAGTAGATAGGCATGGATGCAAGAGTACTTTTGATTAATACCAATCTACCTATTTTATTGAAGAATTTCCTCCTCCAAGGTGCAATTATTTTCTGAACCTTCTCTATGATATCATCCCAAATTATTTTGGTGTTACATGTAGCTCCTACTGGCATTCCTAGATATTTGATTGAAAGCTTCTCAATTTTGCAACTTAGAATCTCAGCACAATCCTTGACCTTATTGTCAGCTCCAATACCTACCACTGAACTCTTCTGCAAATTGACTGGTAATCCAGTAATAGCTTCATATATTTGTAGCACTAACAACAGATTTTCAATTTCCTCTTCTCTTGCATCAATGAAACCCAATGTGTCATCGATAAATTGAAGATGTGTTATCATAACTTGATTGTTGATGTAAAATCCCTTGCACATATTGATCTCCAAAGCCTTCTTCATTAATTTTGTGAATATCTCAGCTACCAAATGTTGATGGGGGAGTACGGTTCGCTGGTTTTTTAGGGAATGGAGAGACGACCGGGTGACGGAGGCTCCTCAACTAAGCGAACTTCCTAACCTCAAACAAAATGCACTTCACGGGAGTGCTTTGAGTTCGAGAGATCAATCTGTAGAACTCCGGCCTAAACCGATACAATGGCCGTTCCAGAGTCAATTCGGTCACAAAGAGGGAAGAGGGTTGATCTGTAGGAGGGAAGCTGAGAAGTGTGTGAGATCAAGGATCGTGAATGTGTTTAAGGTTTCTGCAAGTTTTCTGTGAACTGTTGAGTTCGAATAAGTTCTGGTCGATTGATGGAATTCTTGAGAGTGATTGCTCAAAAAATTGTTTTGTTTCAATCGTGGATTCAGAGACTTATTTATATTGCCAGAATAGTATATACATTGATTTCCAGTAAGTGTGACGGTTGCTCGAGTGAAAGAGTGGGAAAGTGGGAAATCGTGGTTTAACCAGTTCCAGGTCGTGCGGAGACTTAGTTGATTGTCCACCCACTACTTTGCTAACTCCCTCAACCGCTTGCACGACTTACTCACATTTATCATCGTGGATGAATACACGTGCTGTAGGTCGCCAGACAAAAACCCTAATTAATATCCCCCATGTGACGTGATTGATGTCTCACGAACGTAGAGTCTGCGAAGCAGGTGTGTATTTGATCAGTCAATCGCTGACTTGATTAGACGGTGGGTCTAAGTATTGTTCAGTCGAGCATGATTGCGGAATGCTCAAGATTCGTGAATTGAACGTGTCTGTTGGGATGTGTAGTTTTCGAATGAATGATGTTGATATTGCTCGTCTTGAGCAAATATTGTCTGATGAATCATTGAATATTGATAGTTGAATCAATGTTCGAGCATCATTAAATTACTGAATATTCATAGTTGGATCAATATTCGAGCATTTGATAAAGTATTGCTCATTCGATAAATTATTGAATATTGATAGTTGGATCAATATTCGAA